>JABCPV010000115.1:0-124771 GCA_016584345.1 Suillus ampliporus | reverse complement strand
GCGGAATGAATGCGCGGTGTGCGGGGCCTAACTCGTACATTCTTCAAGCAGAGCTGGTATTGGAAGATAGTTGCTTCTCTGGAATGAAACAAATGCCAAGTCAAAGTAACGTGTAGATATAACAAATGCAAGGTCGGAACAACGTGTAAGTCATTAAGAACGTACGGTCCGTAGAAGTTCGTGGTACATTGATTACACAACATAAAGAAAATAAAAAACCTCACTACTAGTTGATGTTACACTATGCACGGCCATCACCGATACCCGAGGGAGTGTGCACAGAGACGAGTCTCCGCGAATTGCAAAAATAGCGTATAGACAACTTCCAGAAGCCTCACAGGTTCTCTAAGAATGCCTGCGAAAGAAGAGCGATCTCGACTGCGAGAGAAGGAAACGATGTGAGCTGCGGAGATTAGAGTGACAATGATGAACACTCACGAAAGCAACCTATAGCATGGCTTGCACCTGATCAATGGCGGGAATAGCATCACCGGTGAAAACAGGCATCGTTTCGTAGTACTCTTTCCACGCCTCGTCAGAGACGATGGTGCAGAGACATAGTCCTCAATGTCCAAACTGTTGAGGTAGTGTCGAGATCGGGAATCGTTGATGTAACAGCCTCATCTTCACGAATACGTTGTAAAATCCGGGTTAAGCCAGCATTCTCCGAATACCATGCTGGATCGCGGCGGATCACGGCGCATTCATACACATCAAGAATCGGCTTCGGAAGACCAGATTTCAAACCGGCAGAATAAGCGAGCGCGTGACCCATGGCTTCAATCGCAAGCTCCGCCTGAGGGAGAATGAGAGAATTGAATGATTCGCTACGGTGGCCCCCACGCAAACTGCCAAGTAGGCTTATATTCTCCTCCAAGATGGAGGCTGCGTGCTGAGCAAGAAGCGACTCGCTTGGGTCTGGGAGGGGCATTTTGTAACGCTGAAGGAGGAGCTCGGAGAATAAGCGTATGCACAGAGTGAGAACATCGCCCTCAGCGATGATCACGCCTTTCCCATCATTCTGAATGAATATATTATGTCAATTGAGCGTCACTGAATAGAATAGGTACCAACCTCAATGCGAGCCATATAATTATGCTCAAAGGTGCCTTGCGCACCACATCGTTCAGCAACCTCGGGCACGCAGCGCTGGAAGTGTCGACATGCGGTGGTCTTAACGATGACCGCAAAACCGTGTCTAACACGGTGATCCACAGATTTATCAGCGGTCTGCTTGGCCGCCATTGGGAACCAATTGCTCATAACGAGGCCAACAGCGGTCGCATGAGCAATAGGCCACTGCTGAGTCCTGAATGTGATGATGGGCACGGGATTAGTCCCTTTCCCAACGAGGGACCGATGCATGGAATAGCGACCAGCAATGAACGCAGCTGCCTTTATGGAAGATATCCAGGGCGCTGTAACAGCTAGAGTTCCAGAGGTATGCGCCATACCTCATCCCACCACGCCTCCAAGGCGAGGTTGGCAGGGAATGGTCATAGATATTTGACGAAACGAGTGCACTGAATGGAACATGGACGTGATTGAAACGCGTTATAGAGAAATCGAGAGGGGAAGTTCCAGGACGAGGGCCAAGTCTGATGGACTCAACACCTTCGAACATTTCGTGCTCGTTGCAGACGGGCACGATGAAGAATCGTGGGCCACGGTCTTCGCCATCGATTATGAGTCTGGCCATAACCAAGGCAACCTTCGGAATACCGAAGGATGGAGTGGAAGCAGGCATGAACCTATAGACAAATGGTTACGAGGCTGCTCGTGCTTAGGAAAAGGTACGTACTTGCATGCCTCTTCACGAGGTGTATTAATAATGAAACCCTCAGGGGTCTTCGTAGCTGTTGTCTCGATGTTGAATGCATCTAGACCGTGACCCCTCTCTGTGAGGAGATAGATACCAACGGTGTCGAACCGCAAGAGACGGTTGACCAGAGGACGGAGGTCTGGCCGTTTATGAAGATGTCGTGAAAGTGTTCCGATGGTGAGACCGACATGTGCAGCCAGTATAGTATACATGGCAGTATCCAATGACATGATAGGGTCGGTCATCATGGCCCAATATTTCGGAGAAACAGAATTGAACATCAGAAGCCGAAAGATCTAAGTTTCGAGGAATATGCATCTCGTGTGTTTGGGAAATAAAGAAGCCAACGTACTGTAGGTGTGCATGAGGAGTCTCGCCCGCTGGTACGACATGGACACACGCTCATCAGTGGAGAGAAATTCGACCCGAGTAGTGAAGAGAGGATGATGAGGGAGATGGTTTGCCATGTTTGACGAGACTGACGGGGAGGGCGCAGTGTCATCTTCGGACAATCTTGGAGGCTTTTTATAGAGTTTGTCGATCATCATATCAGGTCAAGTTGGGTGAGTACTAACCAATTCGAAGCACGAGTTTTGGACTCTGAAAACGTGGACCTAAGTAAACCATTCTGTCAAATGATATCAATATCGTCACAGCCGAACTACCGGATCGAGAATCAGTGGATAACATCGTAGGAAATTAAGATCTTTGTTGTATGACATGAGGATAGAAAGAGAGCCTAAGTATCAGGAACCAGGATACACACAGATTTAGTCCATGAGTGTAGATTCTTCCGATAGGAAGCAATTTGGCCGATGTTTGGAAATATGGCGTAAGTCGTTACGGTTTTTCGAGGGCATATTTGCGCAGATGCCAAGGGCATCCGCTATGAAAAGAGTGAGGTCCAGAAAATGGCGATGTTCAAGTGAGAGAAAATTCCGCCAGTAAGTACTCACGCAAGCTGATTCAATAGAACCGATCGCTCTATGGGAATAAGTGAGATCGCCGACAAGGAACTTTGCGACGCGTATACGGTACAGCAGCTTGCGAATCTGAGCCGTTTGGTGGGTAGACATCGATTTTACCAACGCTTGCGGTTAAAAGTTATTGTCTGACAGCAAATGGTCCTGTACGACGCGGGAAACTGATATCTTGCAATCATGATTGTGGAGGGATATCCGTTTGGAAAGTGAATCAATGATGATCTAACTAGCAATGACATATACGCCCGTCTTCTATCCCAAGTGAGCATGATGTTCTCTTGCACAACTTTCACCGCCGACCATGTCGCTTAGCTTTCCCGGTGAATTGTTACAGAAAAGGTGTTATAGTGGGCCCAGCCGCACTGCCCAGCACCGCTACAAGACTTAAGAAAGTATGGCTCTCGCTTAGCAAGGACCTTATACTTCGTTCTGGTGCAAGCATATATTCGACCGAGTCTTCTCGCTCTTGTGCTAATCTGAAATTGGCATTCAGCTAGCACACTATTAGCACTGAGGAGTCGGTCACATCGCTTATACAGTGTCTTCCCAGCGAATTGACCGGGCTCCAACGTCGAGTGTCTCGGACACAAATCGGGTCCATGTTTTTTCTTTCGGCTCTCCCACTTGCGACTATGCTCATACTGGGTTTCCCTCAAAATGTCTTGTCCGGTTAAGCGCAGTTCAGACTTTCACACGCGCGCCACATGTACTACACAGTCTTTGTAAGAATTTCGTTCAGGAAGTCGGGACACTCTTCAAGACCGAATCACCAGGGGACTCTCGCGCTGTCCGGTGAATTGGAATTGGAATATTCTTCGAGGTTGCTCCCCTGGCGCCAAGGTCTTGCATCACAGTAGCTATTTAAATATCTATCCTCTGTAACCATGCCAGACCTGAACACTTGAAGCCACAACCGCATGCAATGTAACTTGAGAGCGATTTGCAAGATGCGGCGGCCCACACGAATCATGTCAACGCAGTGACATAGTCCGGTGTCCGGTGCTTTCCTTGCCTGAACATAAGGATATATTTGCCGCACTCGTGACGAAATGATTGAATCATATATAACGAAAACCAAAGACCGCAGAAGGAATAGCGATGATTGTATGTAATAGTTGGGGCCTTTAACTCGATAAATAATCTGATAGGTTGGCCTATACGTATTAGTAGATCGTACCAACTTTGGGCCGATCTTAACGCCCTTCACTCACATGCGGCGACAATACGTGGAGTTGGGAACGAACCAATACACAAGATAACGTGTTCTTAATATATCGGGTACCGCCTCTCGTTGATCTTTGTGAATCTTCAGATTTCGAAAATTTCCTTCTTGACAATCTATACCCAATGAGATCTAGGGATTCTTGATAGTTGCCTCATGTCCATCAAGCATGCCCGAAGAGAAGCACTGTACGATGTGAACCGACATCCTAAAGAACTCCCCATGACCTCCCTCTGCAGTTCTTTCATCCCCTCTCTCCAGTATCAGCCATGACTGCAACTCCTGAAGGCGGAAGAACTTTGAACGACAGCAAGTCCAACTTGGCACTCACAAAGAGCGACAGCAGCTCTGGCGGTGGTGCTGAACTTGCTACTCAGGCAGAAAAGTCTCCCCAAATCCCGACTCCACCTTCGTTCCCCGAAGGTGGCCTGCAAGCGTGGTTAACAGTTCTTGGCGGGTATGTATCAAGTACAGATGATCGTCAGACCAGCTTTTCTCATGTCGCATTCGTATCCATTCAGGTCCATGATACTTTTTTGTACCTTCGGTACGGTGCAGTCATTTGGTGTATACCAGGCATACTACACAGTAAGAATTTTTTGTAGCCTACACACAATTCACTACATACCTTTCTTCCTTCAGTCGCATTACCTTCCGCAATATGTCTCAAGTGACATCAGTTGGATTGGTTCAGTCCAAACCTTCCTACTATTTGCTGGAGGTTTACCTGCCGGAAAGCTGTTCGATGAAGGGTCAGAGTCTCTGTTCCTCTGTTTTCATCTGATATTCAAGCATTCTCTCTGAGCAGGTACTTCCACCACTGCATAGGAGCGGGGTCGCTCATCTACTTGTTCTCGTAAGTTCTGATGTATGGCTCTCTGAATACTCATGTGAACATAACTTAAGGATTTTCATGCTCTCACTTGCCAAACCGCACCAATACTATCAAATATTCTTGTCGCAAGGCATTGGAATGGGACTTGGAATGGGACTTCTTTTCCTCCCGGCAATCTCTGTGACATCTCACTATTTCCGCCGCCGCCGTGCTGCCGCAATGGGAGTAGTGTTGGCTGGCAAGTCCTTGACTTATTCTACTTGCATTGCGCTGACCTCGTTGCAGGCTCGTCACTCGGTGCAGTTATCTACGCCATCATGCTCAATAACTTGTTCAATGGCAGTGCTGGGTTTGGATGGGGCGTGAGGTGCGCGATGCAACATCCTTACGAATTCAAAGTTAACTGGTTATTATAGGGCAGCTGGTTTCATCGATCTTGGACTCCTTGGAACCGCAAACCTGATCATGAAAACTCGTTTACCCAGCCGCAGGGAGCGTCCGAATGCGAAACCAGTTGATATCAAGGCAATCCTATCTGACTTCGGATACTGGCTGTGTATCATTGGGTGTGTATTATTGAAAAAAAATCTCAAAAGCAGCAGCTGACATCTTCAATCAGTGCCACCTTGACATTCTGGGGCCTGTTTGTTCCATGTAAGTCATAGGACGTGTCCTTTGCTGCATGACTCACTGTATTATCGTAGTCTTCTACCTGCAGGTCTTTTCAGAGAGTCATGGACTTTCAAAGAATATCGGTTTTTATGCGGTAACGACGTCCAGCGATGAAAATGAATGAAGTGCTAAGCCATGTTTAGATCCCAATTATGAACGCCTCTTCATTGTTTGGAAGGACGATCCCAAACTTTTTGGGCGATATTATCGGGCCATTTAACGGTATGTAATATCATCAGCGGCGCCACATAGTGATCCCGGGGAGCACTCACAACCGTCTGCAGTAATGATCCCATGCACTATCATGTCCGGAGGGTTGTTGTTCCTCATGTTCGCGGCGACAAACCTCGGCGGTACCATTGCCTTTGGTATTTTGTACGGTTTTTTCTCTGGTGGTTGTGCGTCACGTTCACTTTATGATGCTCTTGGACTTTAATTGACCTTTCCTCCTCAGTCATATCTCTCATCACTCCCGCTGCTGCATCGTTTTCGAAGGACATCAATGAAATTGGGCAAGTACTAGTGCTGCTTTTATGATAACTTAGCCTTGATAAATTCACCATATATATAGCATTCGGATAGGAATAACTTCCTTCGTCATCTCCTTCGCACTTCTTACCGGTAATCCCATCGCTGGTGCATTGGTGGAAGTCAACACCCGTTACTTCTGGTATAGACCACTTGTCTTCGCCTCCGTAAGCCTCTAGTGTCTCAGACCCTTGGTCGAGCCACTGAAAGTTCATTATTCCTTTTAAGGTCGTCATTCTGGCAGGTGCCGTCTGTCTTATCGCTTCTCGATACGTCCTGTCCAAGCGCAAGAACAGCAACAGGCTATGATAACGATTCACACACGAGCTCCCACGATGCGCTACCAGGGGTTCACTAGATATCATTTGTTTGAGCACATCTTTGACGACCAGAACGCTGATTGTATCATACGCGCTGCCAGGACCCGCAGTGGCAACGAAAATTATGAACCTCCCCGAATTCCTGTACATATTTTTTCACAGGGAGCCGTAATGATATACGCTCAGGAGGGTGATAGAAGGACGATGTAGTAGGGCGCATTAACAAATTTGATCATCTTGTCCCTTTCATCTTATCCCTTTCATCATTCATGTACTCCGATACGTTGATACGCCTTCTAGTAATATCACGAACTCAGTAATGTTGGGCCTGTATACTGGGCTATCGCTTCCACCGTACATCCGCATGCTATTGATGGCAGACGCTCACTAAGACATGCCGACAACTCTGTACATAAATTGTCACTCTACTGCCCCGCCAGCGCAGCGCAACGCCCACATCGTGCTCATTGGGGATATCGATGTAATATGTCATACTTGATCGCGATTGCGCTCGAAGTGCGCCACAGCCGACGGGGTGACCGTTGAATAGATCATGCTGATCACAGTATCTGATTTTGCAGGGACAGAACGACATTCTGAGTGTCCCGGCGGCTCGATCACAGCCGCAAAACATTTATCCCCATGTACGAGAGCATCCGCGGAGAACCGCGCCCCTGAATCAAGGGCCCGCACCAGGGCCTACCAGGGCCCGGGGTTGTACGGCGTCATAGCCTTAGGTCATGTGCTGATATAGACCAATAATCGCAACTTGCGCCATTCCCCAAACAAACTGGTGCTTTCATCCCGTTATGGCGAGACCAGTGGTCTTCTGATATGATCGGAGGAGAACGAGATGATCATCAGCGCATATCGTCGGTGGGGGAATATTCTAAAGATCATCATTCTGTACAGTGCTTTTCAATTGTACCCATCTTCATGCTGTACACCGCAGATGCGATCATATTCGCGATATAAAATCAACGATTGTGCGAGCAGTGCATGAAGCATCATACAAATTCCCGATACATCTTCGAGCGGTCGCATTAACGTTCATGAACCCCAGGTCTCGTGTGAAGCGAAAAACAACGCTTGAGTTGGGCTGGGCCAGTTGACCTATGTATACCACTTGATAACTTGGGACCTGCGCGTAATGCCGCCCCTCATTTGACGCCGACCAGTCTAGCGGAAAACGCTTAGCGCGCTCGCAGCCCATCGATCATTGGTGGCAAGTCAGTAGGCGGCGCAGCCGATAGACAAGTATGAAGAACGTCACTGGTACCTGCGGCTCCGACACTGACGTACATTCCATATTCGTCTTAAAACGACTTCTTCCCGGTGGAATCTGCAAACAGAAAAGACAGCTGAAGGTTATATTCGGCTGTCGACAGCTGTCGAGCTCCAGCGCTACTCGCAAAGCTAGAGCACGGAGCCTAACGGAACGTCAAACAACTTCTGCCCAGTGAAATTTCAGAGTTTGCAAACAAACAAACAAAAGACAATTCACAGTTAGACTCGGCTGCCGACAGCTGTAAACTCACAGCACTACTCGCAAAACTAGAGCACGTTGCCTGACTTGAAAGAAAGCTCCACCGCCGACCGGCTGTAAACAAAGCAGAGTGGCGGTCGGGTTAGATTTGGGTGTGCTGCAATAGCCATTCCTCGTTTTCGGAAGACCATGTGGGCTTGCGACGTTCGGAACAGAGTAGGGTTCATGCTACTGCGGTTCAACATCGGGCAACTTATCTCCCTGATGTTCGGATAAGTTTGTTTAAAGTCTGTCTTATGAAGTTCACTAGGAGACGAATATAAGCTTAAATTTGCGAAACAAAAAGGGATAGTGCAAGACGTGCACCATAAAATTTACCGGGCATACAATGCTTCTCCGCAATTTCATTTTTTGCCAAACAAGTCTAGAGAGCTGAATGGTCTGACAGTTGGAGCCTTTAAAGAACACACTCAGCCACCACAATGAGGCCTGCGCGTCAAGATACCGGAACATTTTGCACGTACACATATCGCTATCTGAGCGCAGTGGCATGCGGCCGCCAGTTTGGACTCATCGGTGGGTGCTATTGAAGTCCAAATTCTAGATCAGTGTGCATATTTCATGCGAGTCTAAAGGCGGTCCTAATTGACATTGAGCTTCGCAAGATTCGGTGTATGAAGCAAGCAGTTGATCATACTAGAAGGATGATCGACAATTAGTCTTCCTTAGGCAGACCGTCACCAATATTACGGTGGGCAGCTGCGTTCTGAGCACAGCCTGCCGCAGCCAGTGACTAGGCTAGTGATCGTACAGCGTGAGGACGAATTCCCACGCTACAGTGAACGCAGCTCCTGGATTGTGACGGTCAGGTCTTACACAAGTCCTGCAATTTCCTTGTTACCTTAGATGCCCTCTCAATCAGCACTCTCAGCAGACGAGAAGTCTAAAGTAAAATCTACTTTAGAAAATTCCTCGCAAAAGATACTCACCGCTACCGCGGCCCGTATCTACTTCGCACATCCGCAGCCCAACCACTGGTCTTATGGCGGTTTACAAGGCGCACTCGCTTTCATGCGTGATGATTCCAAAGAAGTCTTCATGCTCAGGCTGGTTGATTTAACGGGGACGAGAGGCGTCATATGGGAACACCAACTATATGAAGCGTTCGAGTATCACCAGGACAGGCCATACTTTCATTCATTCGCGGGCGATGTAAGTGTGCATCTGCAATTCGAAAGAAGTTACTGACTTCTACCCAAGAAATGCATGATTGGTTTGGTCTTTGCTGACGAGAAAGACGCGAAAATCTTCTACAAGAAAGTAACCACTCGCAAAGCAGATAAAGGTGTGGTGATATAGAAGCTCTGGTTGACCGCCTTTGACCTTCATTCTTCAGTTAAACCTTCCTCATCAGAGAAGAAGAAGAAACCCGCCAAGGACGGTAGAATAGACAAATCTATGATATCAGGTCCAACCACTGGTTCCTTCATACATGTTGCACACATGGGCTATGACGCTGACAAGGGCTTTACGTCCACTAACGTTGATCCATCATGGACCACCTTTCTGAGCGAGCTAGAGGGTTCAGGCATTAGTCGCAAGGTCATCGAGCAGGATATGGATTTCATAAAAGGCTTTGTTCGTGATGCACAAAATGGACCCCCGCCTGCCGTCAAGAAGAAGCCGCCGCCGCCCTTACCTGCGCCTAGGAATAAGGGGCATATGCAACAGGATAGTGTTGCATCATCAGTTAATGGCGATTCTGCGCCTGCTTCCCGTGTTCGTCTACCTCCGTCGCTTCCACCCTCTACTCCACGGTCTCTGCCCCCTGCTGCGACGCCAACGTCATCGGATCCCACTTGGATTGCTCCGCCACCGCCGCCACAACCACCGCAACGGGGCCCTCTAACTGATTCTCGTGCACCTGCGGCCCAACCAGCAAGGTCAGAACCACCCCCACCGCCTGTCCGTCCTGTGACTGTCGCCCCCCCGCCTCCGCCTCCTCCGCCTCATCCACGTCCCCCAATCAGTCCTCCTCCTCAACGTCCCCAAATCGGTCATCCTCCTCGACCACCACCGCCTCGCCCTTCATCTGGAGATTCTCCACCACCACCTCCGCCCCCACCTCCGCCCCCGCCACCTTCATCTGGGAATCCATCTCCTCCGCCTCCTCCTCCGCCTCCGCCGCCTCCTCCTCCTCCGCCTCCACTACCTGCAGGAGTGGCGCCACAACCACCTCCCCCACCACCCTCAAATGGGGAAGGAGGTACATCAGTATTACTCACTTCCCCGCAGCCTGCTCGTGCGGACCTTCTTGCATCCATTCGTGGACAGAGTGTGACAAATTTACGGAAGACGGGTGGTCCCCAGCCAACGCCGCCTCCTCCCCCCGCGCCTGCTACCGACGAATCTGGTGGAGGTGGGGTAGGCGGAAATCTAACTGCCGCGTTAGCTGCTGCTTTGCTGGAAAGGAACAAGAGGTTAGGTGATAGTGACGAAGAGGAAGAGGACGATGACTGGGACTAGTATCACTACTTATTTTCATCCTCGTTCTTATATATCATTCATAATTTCGGATTAACCTTTATGAAGCACGCGGCCAGGGGAAGCGCACTGTAGGTAAACGAAGCTCCGCAGATCACTTGGAAAGGAGTCTCAAGTTCCTGACCCCTAATACAGATATGACCGTTAACTGGAAAGTTTGGATACCTCTCTTATCTTGAAGGCTTCGGTTCGTACAGGCAGTGCGTGCCTCACATTTCCTTCCGCACCGTTTTTTCTTGTGATAGGCTCTCTCTGCTATAGTACTTGTAGCTTGTGCGAAAGTAATGTCAAAGCTGTCAAGCTGGTCAAGGCTGTAACATGAACTGGGCTCTGGGGATAGTTAGCCTGATTTGGCACTGGCGATTGCCGATAGTAGATGATCTTGGCCAAACCACCAAGGCCGTGCTTTGCTCTGCTCAACGACAATCGTCACCTCATCATCATCTTTGCCAAATCATCCTTATAGCCAACGAGACTTTCTCTCAAGACTGACTTTCTAGAACATGGCGGATCAATTGGTGAGTCGCGCTGTCACGTGTGGGCATCCGATGGGTATTGATTAGGGAACGGTTCACAGTCTGAAGGTGTGAATACTATTTTAGCGAGACGTTATAGGTGTTGATATACTTCGCTGCTCGTGTGCGATTTTATAGAACAAATATCTGGTGAGAAATTGACATTGATATTGTCGCTGATGATTTCAGTGCTCATTTACCCGCCACAGAATTCAAGGAAGCTTTCTCTTTGTTTGACAAAGGTGTGACGAGCGCGATCTTACTAATTAACCCACCTGATCTGAAGCGATGTAGATGGCGATGGCACGATCACTACCAAGGAGCTCGGCACTGTGATGCGCTCGCTAGGTCAGAATCCAACCGAAGCGGAAGCTACAGGATATGATCAACGAGGTTGACGCTGACGGGAACGGTACCCTCGACTTCCCGGAGTTCCTTACCTATGATGGCGCGCAAAATGCGCGACAATTGACAGCGAGGAGGAGATTAAAGAGGCGTTTAAGGTGTTCGACAAGGACGGTAACGGCTATATCAATGCTGCCTGAGCTGAGACATGTCATGACGAACCTGGGTCAGTGGTGACGCTTCCGATGTCAATGAGATATTAACACGATTTCCAGGGGAGAAATTGACTGACGGTGAGGTCGATGAGATGATTCGTGAGGCAGACGTCGATGGCGACGGCCAGATCAATTACGATGGTTTGTCTCTGTTTCCGCATCCACCCTTGTTTGTACTCACGTTGATAACTTGTGTCGCGTCGATTCAGAATTTGTGAAGGTTAGCATTTTGTCTGTACGATCTCAATTTGAGAAATCTGACTTTTCTTTCGAAAGATGATGCTATCGAAATGAAGTGGAATGTGTCCTGTACAATAGACTTTACTTCAACATTCTCCTACTCTTGTCTTTCTCTACTCGAATGACTTGGTCTGCAGAAAGAGCTGCATATTTACGTTCAATGGCTAATGTCACAGATCTTGCGTAGTAAATCGTCACGTGTGTGGAATGATGTCATCTACACCATGATTAGCTCCGCAGGTGCGTATATAGGGGAGCACTTGTCCAGCTTTGCCCGCAGCGTTCTTCCTCTACTACTACCAGCATCACCAACAACTATCTCCAACAAATGTCTCAACAAACGAAAGATACTAGCACTTCACCCAGTCACCAACAGGGACAGCAGGAACATCAATTTAACATCCTTCCCCACCCTGCTGTACGCAGCCTCTTTCGCTGTCTGAGATGATTGACTTACTGGATTCCTGGACCAGAAAACTAATGATCCGGCAGAATTAGTTGGGGGAACTCGGCGTGATGCGGGTTTGAACAGCAAGCCTGAGTTTCAGGCCTACCACGCTCGCGATCCACATGTACCAAGCAAGGGAAATTGTCAATAGCCTCGAAGCCCCATTGGTTCGTTGAGATGCATTCTGAACGTGATAATCCCTGCTCACAGCTGTTCGTAGAGTCGGGAGGAACTACATAGAAGAGCAGAGGAGTTTAAACAAGAAGTAGGGTTGTACGATGTACAAAGGATATTTGACAGTATTGTCCCGGTGTGTCATGGCATGTATGTATCGATCATGAGACTGCTCGGGCAATCGTACGAGATACTAGTAAGTATGAAGCACTCGAGCCTACAGGATATGATCTAAATATTAACGTTCTCAAATGGCAACCGCCGCTCCGAAAATAACGCCCATCCTTGGAATCTGTCCTGCAGAGCTCCGAAAGGTATCGAGATGTACAAATTTTGGGCAGGCACTCCCATCTCCGTGCAGAAAGACCGTGTTTCTGAGAAACGCTGTGCGGCTAAGAGAAATTCACCGCGCACAAAGGCGACCTCCCCCAGTCCACGGGTGCTGAATGCCTAAAAGAGCAGCTCGCCTTGTATATCAAACCCTCCGGTCGTGCAGGTGAAATGAGACTCGGCCTTGTCATACTCGCTGGCGGTGAGCTCGATGTTGGCACAGGCGTCCTTGTCATAATAATGCATCAAAGTATTAAAATTGTAGCACACCAGTGATGCATTCATGCTACAATGCTAGGCCTGCTAGTGTATGGTGCATTAGCAGTGATGCATCATCACTACCTAAGTACTTTGGTGCATCACTCATGCATCACCCAATGCATCAAAGATGCATTCCACCACCGCATTTTCTAGACTGTGGGAAATTTGCCACTACAACCCAAAACATAGCCATTTTTGGTCATCTCCTGGATCTCAACATTTCCCACACTCCTCCCCAGCACATTCCTGCCCACCACCATACCATATCCACCTATCTACTGTAGAGAAGTATTAGTGTATGCTATGTACATATAATAGGTCGCAATAGAACGCTTTTCATCTCTTTTTGTCCCAATAGAAGCTCCAGAGACCTGTACATATAATACAGAGAAAACATATCAAAAACACATCCGCATTTTTGCCCCTTCAATGATAGCATGTCTTAGCACACTATTTATATGTTTCTGAGTATATATGAGTCTATTCCACCGCTTGTTTGACCCTCTAAAGGTCCCTACACCACTAGATGTAGCATGCACACAAAAAATAACAAATAGCTTCGCATTTTTTCAGTTTTAACTATGTAGACTTGAAAATATGATCCCCGGCAGACTTTCAATAGTATATACAATATATTAGAAGCATAGGATCACATGTCCAGTCCCTGGGATGCTATATTGCTATCCTCCCCTGATGGTTCATCTCCTGGGAAAAATTTCCCTAGGGCTCTGGCATTCCAGGAATGTGGGGACTGTATTTCTAGGTGTATATAGAGTATATATATGTTATAAAAATATGCTAACAGTAGTAGCATCCTCCTTTATATACCAATACTTCCTCCTGCTTGCATGGGTGTATATTTTCGCAAATTTGATGGTTATACTCATTTACCACTGTGAAAATTACCTAGAAGGCTCATATATATTACATATGGTGCATATAAAGGCCAACTATGGCCAGGATCAGTGAGAAACAGGGCGGATTATTGATATCATGGACATACTAGATATATTGAGTGATAAGGTATTTTACATGTCATCAGGGAGATATTTTATGATCAGATTGTTGTAGTAAATCATAAATACACTAGGAAGTATTGTCCTACTGTTACAGGACGATCCACCTAGAATTGAGAGCAGGGCAAGCATATAGATAAGAATTGGACTGTGGGAAACCTAAAAAGTCAAAACATCGAAAACCAACACTTGGTGTACATACAGCTAAGGCCTCCAAACAACTTATATTTGCACAACAACCCTTCTACACCACCTCTACCCATGGAATAAAGTGCAAGAAAGGTTCTTTGTGTACTCTACTATGTAATTTATTAACTTTTGAGAAAATCCTTACCCTGTATATGCATCAATCATGACATTTATAGAGTTTTTCTCCTGTAAAAATCATATTTCACTTCCCTATTCATCAATTGTGGATGAGCGGTCCTGTGCTTCTAATATATTGTATATACTATTGAAAGTCTGTCGGGGATCATATTTTCAAGTCTACATAGTTAAAACTGAAAAAATGCGAAGCTATTTGTTATTTTTTGTGTGCATGCTACATCTAGTGGTGTAGGGACCTTTAGAGGGTCAAACAAGCGGTGGAATAGACTCATATATACTCAGAAACATATAAATAGTGTGCTAAGACATGCTATCATTGAAGGGGCAAAAATGCGGATGTGTTTTTGATATGTTTTCTCTGTATTATATGTACAGGTCTCTGGAGCTTCTATTGGGACAAAAAGAGATGAAAAGTGTTCTATTGCGACCTATTATATGTACATAGCATACACTAATACTTCTCTACAGTAGATAGGCGGATATTGTATGGTGGTGGGCAGGAATGTGCTGGGGAGGAGTGTGGGAAATGTTGAGATCCAGGAGATGACCAAAAATGGCTATGTTTTGGGTGTAGTGGCAAATTTCCCACAGTCTAGAAAATGCAGTGGTGGAATGCATCAAAGATGCATTGGGTGATGCATGAGTGATGCACCAAAGTACTTAGGTAGTGATGATGCATCACTGCTAATGCACCATACACTAGCAGGCCTAGCATTGTAGCATGAATGCATCACTGGTGTGCTACAGTTGCCCTGTTTGATGCATTAATATGACAGGAACCTGTGGTTGGCAGAGACACAGGATGCATGGAGAAATGTTTGGGCACTGCGCAGTGCAAAGGCTTCGAAGGGTCCAAAGGACTTGCGGATGAGCTCTCTTGCAAGGTTGTGATTCCCCTGCTTGCTCGCAACAACAGCCTTCCAGTACCAGAGCACATTGTACTGATCCGCAGCCTCATCAGCAAAACCACAATTTCCTTAAATGGCTGCTTAACTGCCTTAACCTCAACTCAAACCAATGATTTTGTTCAATTTCTTTTCTTTTCAAAAAGGTGGTTGAATATGGTAGATCATATCACTTTAGCATCCTTATGATAAATAGAAGGCCATCATACCATAGTTTTGTCGAGTTATATACATGTGAAGTAGCAGTGAGGTGCAGCTAAAGCTTAGGCGGCATCAGTAAAACGACCAGTTGCTTTTCCCGCTTATGTTACTTACTTTTTAGCGAAGGTAGCTAAAAACATTGCTTTTTCAACTTAGTACACTTTTGAAAAAGCAAATTCAGCACATCTCAAACTCGCAAGTTAGATAATTAAAAAAAGTGAATTCAGCGCAATAAGTAGTACTACTAAGAGTTGTATATACTGTTGTATACTAGTAAGAGTCACCTATATTGTCCAAAAAAAGAAACTGCCAGTAGACACCAATTATTGAGTAAGTATCTTAAACTCGAAACTAAAACACTATTGACTCACATATACATCTTAATGCCATCAAAACTTTGCAGATGGGCCCTCAAAATCCTGTAAGTAACTTACATGCTGTGTAGATCATTAATCACTGACGCGATTGACAGCAATTAGTCCAATATGTACCACGTTGGCCAACAATGGCACCACAGACCTACTGGGGATGAGGGCAAAGGCAGCCGATCATCGCAGATCAGCCAGAAGTGCCAGTGGCAGCAGATGCAGCAATTGGGGAGGATGCGGTGGTTGGGGAGGGTGTAGCTGGAGGGATGAGGACAGTTGGGAAGGGTGTAGCTGGAGGGATGAGGATGGTTGGGGAAGGTGTAGCTGGAGGAGTGAGGGTGGGGTTCTGGAGGAGGCTGAGGGGGTTGTTGAGTTGTCAGAACCGAGTGTCGCTTGAGCATATCCATGACAGAGTGTAATCGTCAAATTACCTGTTCATGTAGTGGTGCGTCAAATTGCAGATGCAGACACAGAAGCTCTGGTTCATGCTCTGAGGCCTGCATTGTGTGAGGAGTAGGCAGGTGAATATCTTTGTCAAGTTCTTCACAAATGTCCTTGTGAATGTCCTCGAGTTGCTCATCCTGCTTTAAGACCTGGATCCTCTTCATTGACATGAGGCCTTTGAGTTGGATAATGGTGTGATATCAAGTTTGAGCCAAGAAATATGAGATTGAGTGGAGGATGGGTTCAAGAATATATCTTACATTCCCTTCCACTTCAGTGAATTATCATATTCCAGTTGCAAGCAGCGTCACTGGACGCACATGACCTTGTTCCAGAGCAAAGTGTGCACATTCAGGAACAAAATTGCAGCAAAAACCTTTGATATGGTGTCACAAAGGCTCACTGGATGTAACAGTATGCAGCTGTGCAGACCTTCAGGAGATTGGTGTACCACGGAATCTTCCTTCTGGGCCAGCAGTCTTCTTGTGTTTCCTCTTACATGTGTTGCTCTTGCATTCATTGGTTGAATGCTTCACATGCAACTCAACGGTGGGTATCCCCAATCTGTCAAGCTCCATATCTTCCTCATCCTGACCACCAACAACTTCAGTGAACAGCTGTATCCCATGTGCCCTGAAATCCTTGAAAGGGATAAGTGTCGCACCTGGGAACTCCTCAGATATTGGTTCGAGTGAAGGATTTGAAGCTGAAGTTATAGTTGCAATGATAGAGGCTAATGCGACATCATGGGCACTCGCATATGGAGCAGCCACGTTTGATGGCGACTGTGCAGGGTTGGTGCTTGGTGTGGCGGATGTTGATCGTGTTAAAAGAGTACCTAGTTGATTTTTGAGTCAGTAGTATTATACAAGTCTGAGTCAAATAGACCGACCTAAGATGCGATCTCAAATGCATGATGATCTGCAAACTTGTTTACATAGAATGCTTGGAAAGCATCATATGAGTCATAGTGCTTGAGGTCCTGCGGGATGGCATGTGTTCCATAGATTGGGATGAGATGTGCAGCATGGTAAATAGAATCAACATGAATGATTCCGATTGACCATGAATGGCCAACATCATATGAAGGTTGAACAATCCACATCCCAGTGTCCTCATTGGGTCCATCATTGACTTTGTCAAACCAATGCACCATAGTGCATGGGTACAAAACTGCCTTGAACATGAAAGAGAAAAAACACATGACACGGGCTATATCCATGCCCCCCATCCCTTCAATACCTGCATCTGTGTTCACAAACACACAATCATAGCACGGCACCTCGTTTCTCCAAAGAGGACAAGTACAAATATACTCTCGATGCATGCCACCAATCCCACTATGGTCACTGGGTGCATAGAATATCGAAGATGCGCAGTTGAAGACTTAAATTTTACCATCGAATCAAGGACACCTTGCGAGTGGGACATCAGAGGGAGAGCATTCATCATCTGGGTTTATTTGTTTGAATAGGAATTGGTGAAGGAGGTCGTAAAGATGGGGGATCACAAGCTCTGTACATAAGTTGGGTACAGTTTGTGCATTTTTGCGTTCTGTGCAATTAAATAAGGTATTCATGGTCAAATATGAGCTGACTTACAGGGTGTCTTTGCCAACTGAATGTGGGCTTGCACGACCATTGGGCTGTCAATAACTTCGCCCTCTTCATTGTCACCCTGTATTGTAATGTTGAGGTTAGGGAGTAGCACAATGCTATTCTCATTAGCTTGATCAAACTGGATGGTGTCAGGCTCCCTATTTAACCATATACATTCTAGTATAGATTTTGAGCAAACAATCAACACAATAGTGCTATCAAACTCATTTAAGGCCCGAAGTGTTTCAGATAGACAGGTACCATGCAGCATCCCATAGCTCTTGAAATCAATGCACAATGCTGCAAGTTTATCAAGGCACTGGTTTGCCACCAGCATTTGACCAAGGGCTTTGTAATAACTCGAGCACCTCCACAGTTCTTTGACAGCTTTGATGTGCTTTGTCTCTATGATCGAGGAACAAAGGCCATTCAGTGCGCCAAACAGTCAGATAAGGAGGATGTAATGGGAACAAGAGTGTTGTCGAGGGAGGGAGAATGTGAGTATGACACCTGTGGACTCAAAGATCTTTCTGTAATGATGGAATTGGTTGAGAGTGTCCTGTATTTGAACCAATGTGGATTCCGTGATAATATTATGCCATATGAGATAGCAGAATTCAAGGAACATGCAAAATGTGTGCATCACGTCTGTTGGTATGTGGCCTTCAATGGCAGGTAGATAAACCTGTACTGCTATTAGTCTGGTGGTTGTAATGTCCTAAAAATAATATCAAAGTTACCTTCATCAGGGCTTTAGAATCATCGGTGGTCCATTGTTTGAATCCTTGGCCTTGCAGAAAACATTGAAGACCTGAGAATGAGGCCACCACAGCAATTCTTGATTGGCCTGAGCTTTGCAACATCGAATTCAGAGAAAAGGACGTACCTTCAATCTATATCATCTAGGATTTTTTCTGCTCATTTCTTTCCATGCACATGGTGCAGATATTTTCCAACCCACTCAACTAAATGATCCTTGAAAGTTCCTTCAATTAATTGATGTAGGAGGTCCAGCACGATAAGTTTGTGAATATCAGCTCAAGGGAAATCATTTGTAAATGGCTAGGGAAGGATTAAATCTTAAATATAGTTCTACAAGAAGATGCGTGACTTATGACAAGGTCATTGATGATCCCATACTTGTCCCACAGATCAGTAGATGATACTTCTTCAACGTGTGCTTCTGTGTAGTCATGATTGCGATACAACAACTCAGAATCCAAATCTTTGTGATGTGACATACACCTATGCATTCATAATGGTAAGGTGGAAGATACATTGAAATTACTTCTAGAACATACCTTGAACACCAAGAGCGCACTATACATGCTAATAGAACCTGCTCTTCATAATATGCAATATATGGTCCAAGCCCACAGATAATGCACCGATAGTGCCCATCACTGAAGCAGACAATCTCTGGTTTAGTCATGCCAGGCCTTAAATTATTGAGAATATTTGAGATGAACGAATGAAAGAGCTGCTGGTGATATTTCCGATAGTTTGGGCAGGAGGCATACTCCTTTGTAGCTGCTCGACTATAGTTAGCGCAGAACAATAGGAGTAGAATGAGAATTACTTTTTGGCATAGCTAGGAAGCCAAAGATAGCAACAGCATCATGATGTGCACGTCGGATGTTGTTACAAACATTCCTGATTGGTACATACAGCGGATAGTAATTGTTGGCGCCAGTTGCTACTGAAACTGTCATCTTGTCGCTTCCGAGTATAACTGGCACAAAGGTCAAGCCATTTGTATCCAGATCATTGGAAATCTTGTCCTACTGAAGATTGTCAGTTTGTATAGCTACATAAAACAAGGAAAGAGAACATACCGCTTGGTTCCAAGCCCAGTCACCAGACATGAAGTCCTGCCATTGGCATTCATTGCCGTCAGTCAAGAACTCGTGGTAGGGCTGGTAATCCATCTCCATTGCATAGTCTGAGTTCCCCAACATGTTCTGAATGACCTCATGGGGGTCTCAATACCAGACATTGTGAGATTCATCCATCCAGGGCGGTACATTGTCAGCTGGCTTCTCCCCCATGTACTTAACCTGGAAAGATTGACATTTGACATCAATGGTTTTATATAAATCACGGCAGTCCACAAATGGCGGCTTGTCATTGTGTTTCAAGAGGGTTGCGGCCCAAAGATCCAGTAAGATATTCATGTCCCCAGTGGACATTTGGTTGCATGTGTACAGGAACTCTGCAGTTTCAAACTCAACACGATCCTGGTATGGAGTCCAATCATCAGGCAATTTGCTTGGTGGTGGTGTTGGGGGTGCTCCATCTTCAAGGAATTGACCTGTTGCATCACATGGACAACCTGCATTAAATACTCGCGTTAGTTGCCACTAGCCACAAGAGCTTCAAGAAATGTACCATTTAATTTTGGGTGATAGTTGTGGTATAATTTATCACCTGGCCCCCAAAACTTCGCATCCAGATTGTCAGGCTCATCAGGAGCCTGACCTGCATCAAATGAGCCTGTGGGAAAGTCATCATGACCTGCAAAGAAGTCATCATGATCTGCAGGGAAGTCATTGAGCAGTTCCTCAGGCTTATCTTGAACTGGAGCTGATTTGAATGTTGGATGTGAAGTATTCCAGTGCTTTTTGCACCCTCCCTGACTCTTGAAGTAGCATTCACAGTTGTCATATCCCAGATCTCCGGTACCTACAAACCCCTCTCAGTAGCGTGCTTCTTCTGGACCACCGGACCTGATCTCCAGATAGGTCTGCTCCACCAGACCTAACCCAAAATAGAACTCCCCTTTATTTCTAGCCCTCTGGCTTCTGTAGATTTCCGACTGCTTATTGATATCTGGTACCTGTTTCATTTCCAGACTCATTTACTTATGATCTGTCTTACTTTACTTGATCCGCTCACACTTACTAATAAGCTCACCATATGCTCCCTTCACTGCCTCCTGAACTTTGGATTGCTTATCATTAGTATTCCTACAGTATATAAACTTCAGTACATTCATGTAAAACCTCAGTTTGAATATTATACATAGTCCTGCTCATTCCTGACCCTCTGGACTTGAGTTCTCCAACTCCTGTCAACCTCTGACAATAGACTTGGGTAGATCCCTAAGTCTACTCCTATTACCGGCTCTACCTTCAGGTAGTCTACTACTGTCTCCTTCTGCTACTGGCCCCATCCTTAAGCAGTATATTCCTCGACTAGCATCTTTTGTACTACCGGGTCAGATATGACCGGACCCATAGTACTACCGGACCCCTGGAAATTAGGGGCACATACTCAGGTAAGGGGCACAGTGCATGAGCTGAAGCCAAGCCCCTCAGATCTAGTCCTTCCTTGAGCACGGCCTTAACAACAGTCCAAGTAACCACACAGAATCTGAAGGGCGCGGTGGTCCCTGAAAGCACTCTTGGGCATCCTAGAAAATACAGAGAAAATGGTAGGACCGTGAATATAACACCTTGGGAGCCGTGCCGAAAATGAATAAGTTCAATATACTATGTAACAAAGTCCAATTAGTGTGTGCAAGTCGATACTTTTTGGGGGCTTATGATTTTTTCAACTTTCAAACTTCTCGCCCCAGCAAAAGTATTATCCTTCGTGACTCATAACCTCATCTCTTCAGCCATGTCTACCACAGTGAGTCCCCATCACACCCATCCATCTACTGCAATCACTCGGCCTGGTCAGATAGTGCTCAATGCACAGATCAAGAGGCATAATAAGGCGCAAAAGAAGGCCAATGACCTTGCCCTCAAATAAGTGAAGGAAGTGAAGGAAGCACAAGCTCAAAAGGGACTGAAGCGCTTGGCTGGCATGCAAAATGAGATGGAGAAGGTGTAGGAGAAACTACTCACCAAAAAGGCGACCCCCATTCGGTCCAAATCAAGGGCTCATAAGGTGACTAAGCCTGTATTAGGAAGCGGTGATGTTGATACTGACAGTATAATGGAAGTTAATGAGGCAGATGACCTCCAGGAGGCTGTCAAGAACATGGAGGACAAAATTGCAGGAGCAAAGAAGGGGAAGAAGGCAACAAAGAGAGGTAAAAAGTCATTGATAAAGGACACTATCAGGAACATGCAACAGAAGATGAGCGAATCATTATCAAAAGGGGAAGGTGATAACACCAATGGCATGGCACATGTATCTGATGGGAAAGATATGCCAGCACCATAAGGCTTTCTTCTCTCACCATCCCTGATGTTGCTCCTCACTGAATTGACAATATATTTTCTCAATCTTACTTCCAGTCTCAATGTGACCACTCAAAAATTCACATTAGGCGACTGGGTAACCAGCTGGACTTTGGACGTCAAGCCCGCAAAATCAGAATCAATCTCTCGCACACCCAGTATTTCAACTCAAGCGCCTCCAACAATGATTTTCTCACAAGGCACTGCTTCCACAGCAGCAACTTCTGATGCCCAGGTCCCAATTCGGAAGCCTGTGACTGAAACTCCACACACCCTTGTTGGCAGCTTTGCAGATGACATCGACGACAATACCTTGGAGCATGATGCCACTATTGCACAAGGCAAGGGGAAATCAAAGGTAATCAGCCATTATTTGATCATTAGTGCCAGTATTTGCTAATGATTTGTTTTACAGGTAGCCTCAACATTCGAAGATAACTTGGACTTCAATGAGCCAAAGGAATCATCTGTGGAGTATGAGTCAGATGATGACTTTGTGACTTTGGTCGCAGAACAGGAACAGTACTTGCAGGAGCCTAAGGCTCCATTCACACAGGTGGACAATCACAAGACCCTCAAGCAAAAAGCTAGTGTGGAGGACGTCTCAGATGACGAGGGGTCTCTAGTGTCCAACTGGTCCATGGACTTGAATGACCCTGCTTTTGAGGACCCGATCGTGGATTCTGACGATGCACCTCAGCCCACACCTCAGCCCAAACCTGTGGTCATGAAGCAGAAGATTCTTCACACAATGTCTTCCATAAGTACTGAACTTTTAATAATGCTCATTCTGACACTTGTATAGACATCAGTATCTGTGGCAACTCCTGTTGCTGATGGCAAGCTGCATGCTCAAAAAAAGCTCAAGGTCAATTTATCTGTCCCACCTGCCTGTGACACTCCTGCTATCAAATGCCAGCCAAACATGGATACTGTGCCAGAACAGATGAAGCCTCATAGTGCATATTGTAATGTTGATCTGCCTGCTACGATGCAGGTCAATCAATGCTGGACAAAGAAATATCTACCTACTGTTATGCTGTGGGCTGGGAGCTATGAAGACATCTGGACCATCCCAGATGAAGTACTTCTCCTCCATGCCCAGCTAATTTTCAATGTGGTATACAAGGAGCTTAAAATTACCCTGGTTCATGGTGGGGTGGTACATTCCCTTGTAAGTTCCATCAAGCTTGACTGACTATTTTTAATCAGGTGTTATGACTAGCGTTCACTCTATGAGCGAAGGCGTAACCAAAACCACTAGGACTCGGTCGTAGTAAAGATGAGGAACAAGATAGGATTGAGAGTGGACATCCAAGTCTACACTGAGTGTAAACGAAGAGGTTAAGTCTAAGGAGTACTTACTGACTACTACCTAGACTATATACATAACATTGAAGTGGAGATATCTGAGTATGAAACAAATCAACCAATAAGAAGGAATCGTACGATACTGCGGATGACGTATAGGATGACTGATGATATATAAGTGATGATGTCATAGACGGAGATGAATGTGAAAGGATAATCCAGACTGTGATGATGTGAAGAGGTGAAGGTGTGATATGGTGAAAGGGTGAAATGATCAAGGGTCATGTGACTGGAGGTGTTTTGGAAGCATTACCGGGAAGTTTAGAAAAGAATAGTGATTTGTGTTTGGAATTCGTGACATTACCCCCTCTCTAGGATGAGCGTCCTTGTGAATGAATGATGGTCAGATATTGGATTGTCGCCATGACAGGAATTTGGGTGTAGAAAGTATAGAGGAGCGAATATGGGAGGATTTTACTGCATCGGGATGTCGGGAATGGAAATCTGCAACTTCGAGTGGCACGTGTTTTACATCTTCTTCTGACTGCCATGTTGACTCTTCCAGAGAATATCCTTTCCATTTCACTAAGTATTGCAACTTCGTCGGTGCATACGCGACTCTAGGATTTCTTCTACTTCATATTCGGGGTTTTCGTCGACAATTTCGGGAGGTGGGCGTTCAAGTGGGGGACGGGTTACGAGTTGGGAGGATCGATGAGGGGTGAGTAATGATACATGGAACACGGGATGGAATGTGATAGTTAACCGGGAGTTTCAACTTGTAGTTTAACTCGCTGATCTTTTCCAGAATTTCAAACGGACCTAATACACGATCTGATAATTTTCAGCTCGGTCGACGCTGTTTGATGTTTCGTGCGTCCAACCAGACCTTGTCTCCGATTTTGAATTCTGGTGCGTCTTTCACATGATGATCGTAGAAACGTTTCATTCGATCATTGGCGATTTCTAGCGTTGCCTTCGCTTCCTTCTGTGCTTCTTCTATTTCTGCTACTCGTTGATCGGCTTGGGGAACGGTGTTAGAGGAGTTTGGAGAGATGGTGAATTCGGGGTTATAGCCGTATAAGACTTTGAATGGGGAGTGTCCGGTACTTGTGACAGAGTTATTATGCGTGAATTCGGCAATAGGAAGCCATGAGACCCAATCGTTCTGACGGTATGAGACGAAGGTACGAAGGAATTGTTCTACTTCTTGGTTTATGCGTTCTGTTTGTCCGTCCGTCTGAGGATGATATGCTGTGGATGTCGACCATTGGGTTCCGATTCGTTTCGATACTTCTTTCATGAATCGTGCTATGAATTGCGTGCCTCTATCCGAGATAACCTTCTTTGGGGTTCCATGGTGTCTCCATACGTTTCCGAGAAATAAGTCCGCAATTCCTTTTGAGTCAATGTCTTGGTAGTAGGTGCTAGGTGCGTTTGTTTCGTAAATCTATCGACGACTACGAAAATGCTGTCGTAACCTTGAGATATAGGGAGGTCGGTAATGAGATCGCAAGTAACAGTTTGCCAAGGTCCTTCTGGAATTTTGTTGGGTTTTAAGGGTCCATGTGGCTTGCTAGGGAAAACTTTGGTCTGTTGACATCTGTCGCAACCATCTACATAGTCGTTAACCCATTTTTGCATCTGAGGCCACCAATAGTTCCTAGATATCAACTCGAGCGTCTTTCCTCGTCCCATATGACCGGCTGCGGGAGAATCATGGAAAAGTTTGAGAATAGAACGTCTGATGTCTTTGTCCTTTGGTACATAAACGAGTCCTCGGTATAGTATTAGTCTGTCTTCTACGTTCCATTCTTCTAGTCCTTTTCTCATCTGTACGGGTCCTCGTTTGATCGTCTCTAGCGCAAGTTTGACTTCTGGGTCTACATCGTTGCAATCTCTGATTTGTTTTAGCAACTTTTGCTCTCCTTGTACGAGCATTTGACCTCTTTTTGCGGCTTTGATTTGAAAAAACTCGGGTTTTAGAAGTACGCGATCGGCATTGTCGTTTTCTACCCCCCCTCTGTGGTCTGGCCTCCTGGACAGAGCGTCGGCAGTGTCGTTAACCTTCCCTGGTTTGTGATAAAGAGTAAAGGTATATTCGGCGAGGAGAAGAGACCAGCAGGCTTGGCGATGAGTGAGCTTCTGGCTAGTCATAAAATACTCGAGATTCTTGTGGTCCGTCCAGATTTCTACTGGGTGAGATACTCCTTGTACATAATGACGCCATTCCTTCAATGCGTTGAGCTAATAGTTCTTTGTCATAAATATCGTAGTTGCGTTCTGCATCTTGCATGGATTTACTATAGTAAGCTACTGGGTGCCAAAGTCCATCGTTTTCTAGTTGCGATAATACACCACCAGTGGTGTAGTCAGATGCATCGCATTCAATTTTTTGTTTCTTTTTTGCATCTGGCATAACTAGAATCGGTGCTGCTGTGAATCTGTCCTTCAAGGTTTGGAAAGCCTTGTCGTGTTTGTCCATCCACAACCATGGAGTGTCTTTTTTAATGAGATTGTTCATAGGTTTGGCAATATCCGAGAATCCGAGAATGAAACGTCGATAAAAGTTCGCGAAGCCCATGAAATGTTGAATGTCTTTTACACAGGTAGGAGTAGGCCATTCCTGAACTCCTTTAACCTTTACTGGGTCCATAGAGACGTGTCCGTTTTTTACTACTAATCCGAGGAATTCTACTTCGTCCTTCTCGAATGAGCATTTCTCTGGTTTTAGATATAGATTGTTATCCTGAAGTCTTTGAAGAACTTCACGAACAACCTTCCGATGTTTCTCAACGTCATTGTTGGTGAAGACCAGGATATCATCGATATATACGACGACGACTTTTCCCTCTTTCAGATCTTGGAATATTTGGTCCATCATAGTCTGGAAAGTAGTGGGGGAATTCGTCAAGCCGAAGTACATTATGACCGGTTCATGGTGTCCAAAAGGGGTTTTAAAGGCTGCTTTCCATTGATCGCCTTCTTTCATTCTGATATTGTTATAACCCCATCGAACGTCCATTTTGGAGAAAAGACTAGCTCCCGTGAGTTTGTCTATGAGATCTTGCGAGCAGGGAAGAGGGTATGCGTTTTTTATCGTTTTTTTGTTTAGTTTTCTATAGTCCATGACGGGTCTCAACTTTCCGTCCTTCTTAGCTACGAAAAAGAATGGCGCTGCAACAGGAGATTCGGAGTCTCTTCAGACGTCCTAATGCGTATTCTCCTTTGAGCCACTTTTCGCAAGCTTCGTGTTCTGCGGGAGATAGGGGATATGCCTTGGCATTCGGTGGTAAGTCAGTTTGGATCCTTTGAAATCGATCTTATGGTCCCATTTCTTTGACTCAGGGAAACGTTGGGATCTTCTTCAGAAAAGACTTTGAGATAGTCGTGTAACCATTCGGGTACCATCTCTTTGACCGTTTTCTTCTCTTTCTTAAGATCTTCTGCGATTTGTAGTTCCGTTGCTACTGATGCTTTGTAGCGAATCCAGGCGTTGCGGGGGAGAATCTTCATCTTCAATTTCTTCTACGGTGACAGCATTCAGGTTGATGAATTCTGATTCTTCGTCTTCTTCCGTAGGTAATAAGTCCGGGAGATCAGGGATAACCTCAACCTGTCTCTTTTTTTTTGCCTTGTTCTTTTTATGACACATGACCGGGCATCTGTCGAGTGCGAACCTTCCAGTATTCCAATCGATACTGGGGTTATGGAACCTGAGCCAATCTATTCCGATGATTACATCTTCGGTTCCTAGGTCTGTGACCAGAAAGGCTGCAGATTCTTTGTGGTCTCCTATCGTGAGATCCAACACGGCGTAGTTTTTTATTGATCCGGCGGTATTTAGGGTTCCATCTATGTTCCGGACTGGAAGTGCTCGCAATAACTTCCCACATTTGACTTGGTTCTTTTCTACAAACCTCTTACTCATGAAAAGGTTTGATGCGCCGCAGTCTACTAGCGCTTTTACTTCTGCTTTTCTGTTTTTTCCCTTCAAGGACGACTTGCAAATAGAAATGCTCTGTTTATTGCCAGAACAAACTTCGGTTACTTCCTGAAACATGATGCTAGGGTCGTCTAGTACGGAGAAACGATTCTGTCGGTCTAAGTTCGCAGTAACTTCGACCCTTCTAAAAATCCTTCTTCTTGGATAGTGCTTCATCGATCATCTTCTGAATCCTTTCAGGGGACCAGTCGTTGGAGGTCGGTTCCTCCGTCGTTGCTGCTTTTATGTTTGCAGCCGGGTTTCTAGGGTGTCGTGGTTCTGGACAGTTCCTTGATATGTGTCCGTCCTTGTTACAATTGTAACACTTTCCCGGGAAACTTCCTCTTTCCTTGGGCTGAGGTTTGCCCGTCGTTTGTGATGCGTCTATGTCCATTGCATCTCCACCATGAGTGACCGTCTTTGGTCCCTGATTCGTTTGGTATGGCTTGCGCGATTGCCATCCCTTCTTCTCTGCATCGAGTTCTTCGTAATTCTGGCCAATACTATTGGCATGTGCACATAGTGCCTTCATCGTGTTGCGTTCGTGAGGTGGTACATGAGCGAGCTGGTCCTTGACCCGTTGTTGCAGTCCTTTGCGGTACTTCCGCATGAGATCCCATTCTGACAGCTGAGGAACGAAAGTAGCCTTCTGTTTGAAGAGCGAGGTGTATTCGGCAACGGTGGATGAACCTTGGCGCAGATTTTCAAGTTCTGCTGCCATTCTTTCCTCTTTGTTAATTATACCCCACATTCCTTCAAGCTCGTCTTTGAGCTGTTGGACAGATGCGTACTGTCCTGCTATGTTCTTGGTAATGGCTCCTTGAGCCCATTTACCAGCGGTTCCTTTGAGGTATGATAGGATGAATGACACCTTCTGGGAGGTGGTTGCGGTCGGATAAGATGCTAGATAGAGATCGCACTGGAGGAGGAACGTGTCGATATCCTGGGAATCCTTGTCCCCGGTAAAGGGAGTCGGTTTGTCCATTTTCGGACCACTGCTCGAAGACCCAGACAACTGAGCTGTCGTTGTCGAGCGTAAGGACTTCAACTCCTCTAATTGGGTGCGCATGTCCTCGCACATCTCCCTGTAAGATCTCACTTCCTCCTTCCAATATGCTACCTCGTCGTCCGTTTGCTTGATCTGCCTGAAGAGCTCTTTGATCTTCGTCAAAGCCCATGCGTGTTCGGCTTGGACCGCTTGTTGTATTGCGCTCCCAATCTCGTTGTGAGTCAAGACTTCCCCTTCCGGACCGATTATGCCTGGCGCTACAGTATTCGGTCGGATCGGTATATCCGTTCTTTCGGAGGAGCCTGCAGTAGCAAGGGCTGGGAAGCCGTAGGATGCGACGGGTCTCGGCATCGGCGAATTTATCCCTGTACTGACCCAAGTGGCGGGTTGAGGATTTGAGATCGTGGGTGTAGACATCGAGTTGTGAGGCGAGGTAATTTTGCTTGCGTATTATGTAACAGCAACCGTGCTCCTGACAAGTAGTAGTGTCGTGGAGAGCAAGTTCCTGTTTTCTAACGCGGCGGGAGCCGTATGGAGGAGCCGTGGTGGCTAAAGGTGTGAATACAGCGCGTGTAGCGGTTCGTCAACCTAAAGTAGTACTTGAGAGGAGTACGGGAGAGACGCGTGAAAGTAGGTATGAACTTTGGGTCTTCTATGACGCCCACAAGTTCCTAAGGTAAAGATACGTAGAGCTGTAAGGCTCGCGAGTGCCGTTCTTTAATTCGACGAGAAGAGAATGGTAAAGTAGCGTTCAGTTGGCAGGGTCTTGGGCCAGGACTGAAGACGTGCGAGTCTAGGACCTAGATGTCACTAGCTCTTACAAACTGGCGGCTCGCATAGGGCAAGGGCCTGGTTTGCTTCTACTAAAGGTTTTATAGGTAAAAGGTTTTGTACGTATGCGTCTTTTGGAATGATGATTATGAAACGTAATCCGCGAGCGAGGCTCGAGCAGAATAGCACGGGTGAAAGTCTGCGACAACAGGTGTCGAGGCAGAGTTTCGAGTCGGTAGTGGTATGAAGACTTAACCTAATGTTATGACCAGCGTTCACTCAATGAGCAAAGGCGTAATCAGAACCACTAGGACTCGGTCGTAGATGAGAATGAACAAGATAGGATTGCGGAGAGGGAACGTCTAGGTTCTACACTGGGTAGGAACGAAGAGGTTAAGTCTAAGGAGTACTACTGACTACGACGAAGACTATATACATAACATTGAATAGGAGATGACTGAGTCTGAAACAAATCAACCAATGAGAAAGAATCGTACGATGCTGCGGATGACATAGTGATGACTGATGATGATATCATGGACGGAGATTAATGTGAAGGATTGGTCTAGAATGTGATAACGTGACATGGTGAAGATGTGAAATGTGAAAGGGTGAAGAGGTGAAAAGATCAAGGGTCACGTGACTGCAGGTGTTTGGGAAGCGTCACTGGGAAATTAAGGAAAGAATAATGGTTTGTATTCGGAATTCGTGACAAGGGGGCATAGGAGGTCGACGAGGTGGAAGTGGTGGAAAAGTGGGTGGTGGTGCAAGGGAGAATGCTGCTAAGGCAGGGGATATCAATGTTGGATTCTGTGGTCTTAAAGCTGGAGAGCTTGGTGCGGTTTCAGGTGTCGACGATCCTTCAGAGGTCAAAGACTCTACAGGTTCTGGTCTACGTCGCCACGAAATGTTGGCTACTCGTTCTGGGTTCAAGGGTTCAGCGATACTTGACTAGTAAAGCGTAAGAGGTAACTTGAATCTTTTGTTACGACTAGGATAGTTCTTCCGTTGTGTTCCAATAAAGGATGATCAAGACAACGGTGTTTGATAGTTTCAAAGACAGACCGAGTTTCAAGGGCTCGTCTGATCAAGTTCAAGTTCAAAGGCTAGTCAAGTTTCAAAGGGGCTCGCTAGATCAGATTGATGGTTCTATCAGGTAAAACCTAGTAGATTCAAGTTAAGGAAAAAGTACAGAGTACATGAGGGTTTATATAGGTAAGCGAACGTGCACAGACCAAGACAAGAAAGGAAGGCATAGCTAGTAAAAGTACAAGAAAGGAAAAGAGGAATCGTACGATAGAAGGATATGGAATACTATGGAATGTTCATGATACTTTGTCATGTGAATATCGGTTGCAGTGAGTAAGTGAAGTAAGCGGTCATGTGATGAAAGGAAAATGAATAGGGTGCCAGTGCTCTTGTAACATTATGAGCATCCACAATAATTGCAATTCTTGCTCTTAGAGAGATGCCGTCAAAAATCAAGAGACCTGACTATTAATGCAATTATTGCAGAGCGCTCACACTAATTGCAATTCTTGCTCTTAGAATGATGTGCTCCAAAATAATCAGAACCATCCATAGTTGTCTTTTAATGTATTATTTTTCACTCAGAGATCGGCTTTAGATGAAAAAAAAGCCAAAACAAAGCCAAAAAAAGGCAACAAAAAGGCAACAAAAGCCAATGATATTGAGTGATCAAATACGACTAAAATTTATTCCTACTCAGTGCCAGATTTCCTAGCCTTTGCTGCACGTCCAGCAGTCTCCAGAGCAGAGAAATTGAAAGTGGTGGTAGGAGCGTCTTCAGCGACACCAGGAATGTTACCATTCCTATTTCAAACAGTCAGTAAAATTGAGGTGGAAAAATAATATTATGCATCAAACCCCTTCCTTCAATTCATCCCAAATCATCTCTAGGTAGCTAGGACATTCCTTTTCAAAGTTCTCCAGGAGGCTCACATAGTGATCCCATCTAACAAAAAACCAATGGTAAAATGAGCTGCTGACTGTCGTTACAAGTAATAAAAAAATCAAACCTAGGTTTGAAGTGAGCTTCAGAAAAGTCCATGGGATGTCCTCTCATGATACCTAATAAAATGCATTCAACCTGTGGATTCAAGTTTCATCAGCGATGAGTGATGAGTGGGATGGATATAAGGTAGATGTAGGTCTCACTGCGCTTGCAATCAACGCCAGGATGGGTATGTTGTTGAAAAATGGATTTTTCTTCTGCCCCCACTTTCTTCCTTCTCCCTTGGGACCCCACCATTGGACAGATAGTAGCAGCCTGAAGATGGTGTTCTGGAGGGGAGAAGCATCATCATAGATGAGATTCTGTGGAGCAATTTCAAGCTTCAATACATCTAAAGCCTTTCAATAGACAGGACACTTACCTTGACATCAATCCCTCCGTGTATGAATCTCACCTCCTCCAACAACCACTTGAGAGCCTTCTCCAACTCCTTGTGCTTTAGCTCTCCTATTCCATAGGTACTGGGGACACTGATGCAGGCTTTGGCGACAAACTCCCCTCTGAGATGGCTGGCAGCCTTCCAAGTCTATAGCATAAAATGAGCAATTGAGGCACATCAAAGGAAAATACTCACATAGTCTATCAAGTAAGCTTTCAAGTCATCATCACTTTGAATGAGTGTCATCTTCTCCCACAACACCTCGTTGTCCTTAGTGCTAGACACCAGTAGGTCCCAGCAGAGCTCCTCCCTGTCAAAAGCTGAAGATGTTCCTTGCATTCTGAGTCGATCTGCAGTCTCTCATCCTCAAGTCAACGCTCTGATTAGTATAGTCAGCAACATGTTATTACGTCAAAAATCAACTCACTAAGATGTGCTGGGGTATCCTCATCCTTCCAAGGCGAAAGGATCTCATTGATAGCCAACTCACGAACATCACTAGACCAACATACATGTGTTGGTGAACCTTTTCATTGCTCGTACTTGATTGCATTGCAGTGGAGGAGTGATGCCATTCAGAGGTTCGCCACCATAGTTCTCCTCCAACACCTCATGATCGGTGACTGGGGTGACTTTATCATCATCAAATTTCAGCCATCTCATCTCCCAATCAGGTTTGATGAGCTTACCAACACCACACTCTGCATCAAATTCACTCTCATCGATAGGCACATGATGTGTCTCGAGGTACTTGACAGCAGCTGCACGTAAATCAGTCACTTGTACATGAAACATCGAATGACACAGCTCACCATTGACCTGATCGACAGATTTGAGGTTCCACAATTCCACCAATGGACGAGCAAAAAGGTCTGCCAAGTAGGCCTTGCCGGCCAGAACTGAATCAGTTTGTCTTCGGTGGTGATTATCAGGTCTTGAAGACTGTCTGCCTTGACATCATAAGTGAAACATGACTCCCGGTCTTGACCGAGCCTCCATCTGACTTCTGTGACAGGAAATGTGATGCAAGGCAGTTGCAATCTGGAGTTTGCAAAACGAGGAGCACTCTGGGTGTTGAGGAGGGTATAAAGTTTCGAAGCATCCACAGCCACAGGATTGTGCAACGTGGAGACTGATTTCTGCATCTCATCTTCGGATAGAGATGGCAGCAGGCATGGCAGAGCTTTGTATGAGGTAATATCAGCTGGCAGACAGCTATTGAACTGGGATGATTTCCAAACCCAGTCCAAGGCAGTAATGTCACCCGACCAACAACCTGTCGCGGGGCGAGCTCCGAAGCCCCAGATGGTGCCACCCTAACTGATGAGTCTGACAGTATTGCCTTTCTGTGTTTTACACCCTTCTGCACAGTCACCCGTCCATCATCGTTCATCACCCGTCTAGCACCCGTCCGTAACCCATCAGCCACTCACCCGACACCCGTCAGAACCCATCCATCACCCATCTATTGCATGAATACCATCCTGCATATCCGCACTTCCATGTTTTCCACATTTTTGTACCCTTCTGCACAGTCACCCATCCATCATCGTCCATCACCCGTCTAGCACCCATCTAGCACCCGTCTGTCACCCATCCGACACCCATCCGTGGCATGAGTACCCTTCAGTACTTCCGCATTTCCGCATTTTCCGCATTTTGCATCTGTTCGCACATCCACACGTCCATTGCTCGTCCATCACCCATTTGTACCCATCTGTCATCCATCCGTCACCCGTCAGCCACCCATCCGACACCCGTCAGAACCCATCTATCACCCATCTATTGCATGAATACCATCTGCATATCCACACTTCCGCGTTTTCTGTGTTTTACACCCTTCTGCACAGTCACCCATCCGTCATCATCCATCACCAGTCTAGCACCCGTCTAGCACCCATCCAGCACCCGTCCGTCATCCGTCTGTCACCTGTCCAAAACCCACCCATGACATGAATACCCTTCAGCACATCTGCATGTTCTGCACCCTCTGCATTATTGTGCTTTCCACATTTTCCGTGTTTTTTGTGTTTTCTGCACATCCATGCATCTATCCATCCGCCACCCGTCCATACCCATCTATCACCTGTCCATCATCGTCCACCACTCGTCCATCACCCATACATATCATCCCATCCACCCATCTCCTACAACCAAACGAAAACAACATGAATACCATCAAAAATATATCAACATAGTAGTATACTCTCTGTCTTACCCTGGGATTTGTCTGGTGATTTTTTTCTAGTTTTGTGTCTTGATCCGCCTTTGATCTGTCCTCGATCCTTTCCCTATCAGTCCCTCTCTGAGCCACACACTAAAAACATTACATATCCGCACAGACTCCTGCTATATGCTCAAGACTCGATCCAATTACACTATAAGTGTGCGCATAACCCACAAGGACCCATTTTACTTCTTCTGCATGAGGCCGCACCATGCACATTTTAGTTACTGACCCATCTGTCCATCTCTAGACATAGACCTGTCATATGCATGGACAATGGGCAACAGAAAGAAGAAGGAAGTGGATCGATGAAAACAAGCCAGATGTGTAATCCGCAAACTCACATTGTTATATTTCTCCTCTCAGATTGTGTCCGCTCATATGCTACTTATGTTCATTTATATACACAGACGCCAGTGAGGCATAGGACATGGACATGGACGACCAATGGAGACAATATTGGAGCTTCCGCATCATCTGTGTTTTCCGTGTTTTCCATGTCATCCACATTTTTGCATCATCCGCTACTACACTGACCAAGGATGGTCAGTATTCAAGTCTCCCGCAGAGAGAGACGTGAGGAACATCCCCACTTTGATGGCATCCTGACCATTGCCTTTCCACATATCCGCATGTTTGCATATCTGCACTTCCGCGTTTTCCGCATCATCCATGTTTTCCGCATCATCCATGTTTTCCGCATGATCTGCATTTTTGCACATCCACATATCTGCATCTCAACACCTCTGTCTTGCACAAAACATCGCACCATCCGTGTCATCCGTCGTGTCCATTACATCTGCATATCTGCACCTTCTGCATCATCGATGTCATCCGTACCCTATCCGACCCATCCTGATTATCAGTCCCTGTTCTACTGAAGTCCACCATCCACTACTGCGCTGACCAGGGATGGTCAGTATTCAAGTCCCCCGCATCGGGACTAGTGGATCACTGTAGAAAGAATTTCTCATAGAGAAATGTCTGCGTTACGAACCAACACCATACTTTCGAGCTTGCCGCCCCATCCTTGAGGGATGACGCAAGGCAATTGGGGACTCACTACACAATGAACGGGACTTATCTCACGAGGAAATCCTCAAGATTATACAACAGGGTCTGGAGAAAATTGTTCCAGGTACCCTGACATCAAAAAGTGCTGCATTTTTGCCAGCCCCATCTGTCGCCACTCCCCCTACTTCTCTCCCTCTCCCCGCACGTTCTTATCACCCCACTTCTCTCCCTCCCGCTTCTCTCCCTCCCGCTACTATTGAAGCTATGATCCAGGATACTCGTCTTCAGCCCTGTCATTTGGGGCGGAAAACACAGATGCTGCCTCCTGAACTCCTATCAACGCCATCTGTTACCCGGGGCGCAATTTCTCTTTCAGCTTCTGGCTCCATGGCACCACCATCTCATTCCTCTCCTTCTCCCCCTGCTTCTAGCTCCACGATAAAGGAGACTCGCCTTCAACCTCGTCACTCCAGGCAGAAGAACATGATTCCTCCTCCACTCCCATCATTGCCATCTGTTGACCCAAATGAACTACCTGTCTCAGGTGCTGGCTCCATGGCCGAGGAACTTCCCAGTGAGCCTCATTGTTCTAGATGGAAGAAGCATGTTTAACAGCATGTCCATCAGCATGTCCATTATGTACTCAAGAACTCAAAAGGCAGGAAGTGCAGGCATGATTTCTTTGGCTCATTATTAGCTATCTTATTTCACACAAAGCTCATGAATATTTTTATGCCATCTTCACTCATGAATTCCTCTGTGTTGTTGAACTAAGACATTTATATCAGTGTTCATGTGCAGGCCAGTTGCCCTTCATATGGTTCCTTGTGCAAACAAGTCCAAGCGCTGATTAGCTTATGTAATACATTTCAAGTATTACTGACTACGCTGTAAGGCCCTACAGCTTTGTTTCTTCACTCAATGCCTCCCAGGAAAAGGGCCAGACAAGGTTCCCCAGGTGATAAGTTGAGGGAGGGAGACAATGTAGCACAAGCAGATGTTGAACCTGCTCGACGAAGCTCACGGTCCATGCGAGGTACTGGCAGTCATGCTGCACAACTTCAAAAAGCTGGTGAAACTCTAACAGCCCCAACAAGGCGAAAGAAGGTGTCAAATGATCTCGATATAAGTGACTCCGAAGAAAATCCAATGGCTCCTTTGCAACTCAAGAGATGCAGGAAAAAAGTTGCAGCATTTTTAAAAAAATTTCAGTGAAAGTACCCAACTAACAAACATTTGTCAGGCCAGCACTCCAAAGAGTTCTGTTGAACCTGATTCTTCATGGCCAGAGAGTGAACACGCTCATCTCCACATAGCCCGCCCTTCAGATAGGTTTGGTTTCAAGCCGCCCCAGTCCCAGGCAACTCATCCCATCGGTCACAATCACAAGGAAGCTGGTAGTGAAGTCGCAGAGCGGGATTTGGAAAATTGTAGTAGATCGGGAGACTTGGGTGATTTTGACAAGTCGGGGAAGAGTGCCAATGAACACGAGACACAAGATGAAAGACGGGCAGCTGACAATGATTTCGGGGAGCACAATGATGGACCAGCTTTGACTGATTCACTCATAGGTGGTGATGGTGATGACCTGATGGAATTTGACGAAAGCCAGCCTGGACGCAAGGATGAGTGTACAGGTATGATCCCTTATGATGTTCTTAAAAACCATCAAGCGAAGAACAGACATCGCAAGGCTCCTTCCCCGACCCGTTTATCAAGTGTGCGCCATTGCTTAAATGAATCATGTATTTGCTAACTTTCTCTAGAACTCTTGCGGCCACACCCTGACACGTAACCCCTCTGCTCATTCAAAGTCTCCTTGCCAATATTCACCCAAACGTGTAAGCTCTTATTACTGCAATCTCCTTGTTTTTGATTTGCTATGCTATAGGTGCCTCGTCGTTGGTCCTTTGAGACACGTGCTTCTTCCACTCGCCTTAAGTCTCCCCAGTGTGCACCTCAAAAAGTGCCATCTGCAGAGGCTGGTTCTACTCGTGGGTGAGTTCAACGTCAACATTTACTCCCTCTGCTCACTCAAAGTCTCTGCATTCAAGCAGAGGTCATGATCCACCTCCCGCAGACCATCTCCTCATCGACACCCCCCAACTCGGTCAACAACCATTTGTGCTCGCTCAAGGTCTCCACATTCAAGCAGAGGTCGTGATCACACTTCCCGCAGACCATCTCCTTGTCAACGCTCCCTGACTCAGTCAACAACCGTTTTCACTCGCTCAAGATCTCCACATCCAAGTATATCCCATGGACTGTCTCCTGGTAGATGTCCCTCATCGCGACTACCACATAGGCAAGCCACTCAACCCAATCACTTGCTTTCTCATACCCCTGTTTCAAGCCACTCTCATTCTCATATTCGTAGTCCCACACCTGAATCAAGGAATAAAGACAAACAAACAAACAAGCAGACTAATCCCTCAAAACTCAGGTTTTATCCGCCATGTTGGCAAGCATTTCTCCAGGCAGCAAAATTAGAAATGCGCTTGCAGGCTGTTCTGACTCATCCAATCCCAGAGCATCAGAATGCGCTACAGCTCATGCGAGAAGTCTTGGATGTGGTATTATGGAATTACCATTCAAAGAAGATCAAGATGGAAAACGGTAAGTTTTGATTCACCAGAGTGTTGCTGTCATTTGATGTCCCTTGTCAAGGCTATTTCCCAGAGTACAGGGCACAGATGTCACGCCTCATGAGTCCTGAGTACTGACCATGAACATGCTTGCTGATCCATTGTCAGCTCTGTGATGACTTATTCACATTTCGCATGGAGCTCAAGAAAATTGTACTGTCTATTGCGAAACAAATATATGGCATCTTCCCCAAAGGCAACATAGCGCAGAAGGACGCCCTACAATGGCACATTGCCAAAGCAGCGTCTAAGCTGATCAAGTCCGGGGACTATCTTTGATTGCCTGACTTGTCAGTGGTTAGTAACAACATCGTGGGGCGGCACATTTTATTGAAGCATTGGCTCATTTAGGGCAAGTACAAGAATTTTGTTTCACAAGTTCTCAAGGATGTATGTCTCAACTTCTACTACGGTAACGGCAAAAAGGCCCTCAAGTTGACTGAAGAATTCCAAAAAACAATGCCCGTTAATGCCCTCATTCTCGTCGGTGCGGTTGTATGCTTTTCTAAAACATTTATTCTTAATGCTGTCGCTAATGAGTCAACAGGCAAAGGGTATTCTGACTGGGTTCCGTGAAACAGGCACAGACAAAGTCCCTGACCTGTCCACTGATAAATGCAGGTCCAATTTCAACTCCCTATGAAAGTCAGTTGACAAATTGATGGATATCCCTGAGCGTCGTCAGGAACTGGAAAGTATGCTAGAGGAATGGGCTGATGTGGGGATGATGGGTGAGTTTCGGGATGATTCTGACACAGGCAGCGATGATGTCAACATCATTTTATAGTAGCTTTTTGTCTTCGATTATCAGTATCACATTGTTTGAATTGAATGGCTGCAGTGCCTTACTAGGCCTGCACACTGTGTCCATCATGTTTTGTCTGTACAGTACTACTGAGTTTGATCTAAGTGTGTGTGCTATGTCTAAACTGTATAATGTGTCTAAGCTGTATAACATGTCTAGTCTGTATAGTATGTCCAACATGTCAAGATTGTGACCATTTGTATAGGCTGTGAGGCTGTGACAAACTTGTAAAGGAGGGACTTTGTTGTGAAATTGTATTGCTTGTACAATCTTGTACAATCTTGTACAGGGGCTTGGTAGTTTGCTGATGCATTCTTGATCAATCTAGCTCAACCATCGACTTTTGCCACACCTTCAATTCAACTGTGAGTTTGAATGAAATCAAGACCTTTCCCCGATCATAAAATTTTGTATGACAATCATGGAATCTCCTTTCCTCTATAAGGCCAAACATAACAATATGATCGTCGATAACAGAATTATGCTGGTTCTTGTGATTATGTACTATATATCGTGATATATGGCCTTCTACTTTCCTCACCAGTTCACTGATGAACAGTGGGGCGCTCTGAGACTCGCTTCACTGCCCCAGCAGCCTGACCTATGGTGGGCCACTTTCACTGATGATTGACCCAAAGATGGCCCACTTCTTTGGCACAGGCTCCCCCGCTGCCGTTAGTCTGTCATCGCTTGATCTCAGCGCTCAGTGTTAATCAGGACCAGCGTCTATCGTACCGACTAGCTATAGACAACATGGAAATACACGTGCTGCATACCCTGAACCCTCACTCATTTCTCCTCTCCCTCCCACACGAACTTCATGCACCGTCCCCATATCCTAAGCCTCGTCTTGTCCCACCACTCATCCCATCTCAGTCTTTCGCGTCGCTTGTCATTTACTCTATTGTGTCATCATGCCCGGTAGCTTGGAAGGCCAATGTATTAGACTTGAAGGTGGGCCACTCTACACGATGTTGGGATCCGTTTCATGGTCTTCACGTTCTGTCCAGTCATTAGCGCCAAGAATCTTAAAGTCCCTTCCGGGCGCATACCCGCAGGCATTTACATATCCATCAATGTTGACTCGAGGAGACGCTGGAAATCAGCTGTCCGAGTCCTATCATCCGACAGCTCTGTAGCTTGGGGCGATACCGTGACCTTGTAAAGCCTTCCGCAGAGACTCCATTCCAGCACTAATTGCAGGCTTGCAGATCAACAGATGCGTCACCTAGATTATCCCTGGAGATCCGGGCATCCTTTGAACTCGGTCGAATGGTAGGCTTTGGAGAAGTCGTTGGGAAACTCGAAACCTCGTGGAATGAACTGCTGGATCATGGAGATGCACCTTTCGGTGAGTGATCTTCCCATCCATGCACATCTACTAACTTTTCGTAGATCTGTCATTTCCTCCCATTGCTGATATCTGCCCTTCTCTCATGATGAAGGTGGCTTTTGGAGGCACTTTCGGACACGACGACGGTGAACTATTTGATGTGAGTGACACTAGCCCTTGTGCTTCCGGCTTCTGCTAACAGAAGGCAAATTCTAGTCCATCATTGAATATGACATCGCTCGGCGCACAGATGGAGGCCACGCACGATTTGCTGATTACGTGGCAAGCAAGAGTGTTTCTCACCTGAATGATGCCGTGGCGGATTTCCAGTTGGTTCTGGACCAGTGCCCTGTCGGCCATCCTGACCGCGCTGCTGCTCTTGCCAACCTCGCGTGCGCCCGCCTTGGAGGTTATAGTCTAAAGGATTTTCAAGACATTGACTTCATCACCTCTCTATTCCGCAATGCTCTTGCATTGCGTCCGCAGGGCCACCCTGATCATCCATTATCGCTATGCAACCTTGTTTTTGCATCATTGATCTGGCACTGCCACGGCACGGAGTGTACTGCCGTCAACATCCAGGAATCTGCGCAACTGTGCTGCAAGCTACTGGCCCTCTGTCCAGAGGCTACCTACCTTCACAGCATCAGCATAGACGCTGTTGTTAATCATGTGATCCACGAATGCAACAACCTTCCGATAGATGCATCCGATGAAGGCATCCAACTTCGACGAATCGTGGCCGAGCTCTGTCCTCTGGGCCATCAATACCATCTCATAGCCCTCGACGAGCTTTCATGGGCCCTCAGAGCACGCTTTACACAACGCGGTAGCATTGATGATCTAGACGAGAGCATACAACTTCTTCGTAACATCGTGTCTCTGTGCCCCGAAGGGTGTCATGATCGTGATACCTACTTGCATAACTTGGCCTTTTCTATCGCACACCGCTTCAGTCACCAAGGAAAATCTCATGACCTTGACGAGGTCATCTCCCTATACGAAGAAGCACTGCGGCTGTGCCCTGTTGGGCATGAATCTCGTGATACATCATTGGACAACCTAGGGGGTGCCTTCGTCGACCGTTTCAATCAACCTGGTGACATTGATGACATCAACAGAGCTATAAGCCTCTATCGCGAGGCACTGGCATTGCGCCCACCTGGCCACCCAAGCCGTGACATCACGCTTAACAACCTTGCCCGAGCGCTCAAAACCAGATATGACAAATTGCATCATGATGTCAGCGAGGATCTCAACGAGGCCGTCGATTTATACCGCGAATCGCTTCGGTTAACTCAGCATGACCATCCAGAGCGGCATGTATATCTTCGTAATTTGAGCTCGGCACTCTGCTCTCGTTTCACGCAAACTCAGAAGAATGAAGATGTTGAAGAGGCCATTGGTCTTTGCAGAGAATCATTGGCGGCTTTGCCCCCACTGCACCCCGATAGATCCACCAGCTACGCCCGGCTGCAGGAGGCCTATCTGTCTCGTTACCAAGTGCAACACGACCCTGATGATTTGTCACTTGCAGTGGAGAACTTTCGACTAGCATCACGACACCCCACTCAAGGCTTCCCGAGCCGTATTAACACAGCCTTGCTCTGGGTTCATGAAGCTGAGAAGTATCATCATGAATCTGCCCTGGAAGCATATCACATGTGCTTGGATCTTTTTGATCATCATGTGATGACGAGATCATCCGTCATTTCACGGCGCGAGGCTGCTGCTGCTTTTCTCGAGGCCAGAACACTGCCCGTAGATGCGACATCGTGTTCAATACGCCGTGATAATCTACTACGGGCAGTCGAACTCGAGGAGCATGGCCGTGGCCAGCAATGGTCGTTGACCGCTCGACTCAGGATACCGCTCGAAGACCTCGAGTCGATGAATCCCGACCTAGCCCACAAATTCTCTGAGCTCAGCAAGCGCCTTTCTGACGCTCAGGGTTCTGCCGTGAGCACAGACAGAGCTGCTGCCGATGAGGCAGCAATACAATACAGGAGACTTATGACGCAATGGGAGGCGGTGGTAACCGAAATTCGTAATCTTCAAAGTTTCTCGCGATTCCTACTCCCGCCGTCATATGAGGATTTGCAAGCGGCGGCGCGTCATGGCCCAGTTGTCATCCTCATTGCCAGCAAATACTCATGCCACGCCCTCATTGTCCCGACGTCAGGGCAACCCCACCATGTTCCCTTCCCGTCTCTGGCTCTCGCAGATCTCGAGATGCTCAAAACCAACTTTGCGAAGGCGATACGGCACGCATCCGGTATGGGCGCAAAGGAGCCCAGGACAGTGCTGAGAGAACTGTTACAGAAGATATGGAACGTGGTCATGCTACCCATCGTCAAAGTACTCCAGCATGATCTGAAATTGCCGTATCGCTCTCGAATCTGGCTGTGTCCAACCGCAGCTTTTACCTCCATTCCTCTCCATGCAGCTAATCCCTTTCGATGGAAGCCAGATGGACGCGGGCTGGAACCATGCCTGGAGGATCTCTACATCTGCTCTTACACGCCCACACTTTCGGCTTTGATCAGATCTCGACAGATGATGAAGAACCACACGACTCCGTCCTTCGTGGCGATCGGGCAAAGTGAACCGGGTTCCGGGCAAGGTGAGGCGCTCTTGGCTGTAGACAGCGAGCTCGCGCTAGTCCGTAAGCTCGTCCCCGTGACAGTCAACCTCACCACTCTTTCTGGCGACGCAGCCACACGAACAGGCGCACTCGATGCCTTGCAACGCAACACCTGGGTGCACCTCGCTTGTCATGGCAAGCAGGACCGTGACCAACCCTACAATTCACGTTTCGCCATGAGAGATGAACCCCTCACACTGCTTGACATTATGGAGAATGATGCTCCACAAGCTGAGTTCGCATTCTTATCGGCCTGTCATACCGCCGTCGGCGATGAGAAGACACCCGACGAAGTCATACACCTCGCTGCTGGTCTGCAATTCTCAGGGTTCAAGAGTGTCATTGGCACGCTGTGGGTGGTCGATGACGCTGTCGCAAAACACGTTGTGGAAGCTTTCTATGAAGATATGTTCAAGGATTTGGAGGAGGATGTCATGGACTGTACGAAGGCAGCGTCGGCACTCAACCATGCTACGCACGCCGTGAAGAAGGTAGTACCACTCGAGCAGAGGATCGTTTTCATTCATATTGGCGTGTAGTCTCATGTACATGTTATATTGCTTTCATCTGGGATTCTGATTCAGGAACAAAATCTATGCTATCATGGCCAGTATTTTCCCCTAAACTGAAATGATTATGTATCGCAGCAGGGCCGGCTTTGGGCACTCATAATATTATTTAAACGTGAATGTTTTGACAGGACCTTTAAAGCTATGCCTTCCCCACCAACACCAGTTGATCGTGATTATGACCAAAAGACCGCCCACAGCAACAATCGCATAGTTCATGTTGAGGGCGTTCACCGGGTATGCCGTAGGAAGGACGAATAAAACGCAGATGAAAACGCAGAACTACACAGATAATAAATGGTTGTGTATAATAAATGGCGAATGTACGTACCGAAAAACTTGCAAAGTTCACTGGCCATGACCATTTTCCAAGGCGGAAAGGTCCAAATTCTTGAATGCTAAATTCAACGAACAAGTTAAACGAGGCTCGGATACATCGTGTTGAATAACGAACGAGTCGGGCCAGAACACACGAATAATGATGGGTTGCATGTAACTCAACATCACCGAGATGGCTGCTGAGGATATGATTGCGTTAAACTGTAAAAACGCGAATGCTATCAGAACAAAACAGTGAAATAAACTGGGTCGACTGACTGCAATCGCAGACCCGATGTAAGCACATGATATAATGCATCCTATCAAGACGCTGGTCCATACACCCCAGTATGGCGCTTGGAATCGGTTCAAGGCCATAAATTTGTTTTTCAACGGGAAGGCGTCATCTCTTGCGAGCGCATAGAACAGCCTCGAACTAGCGGTAAATGCTGTAATGGTAGCCATCACTTGGGCAAGCAACACCACAACCAGACACATTTGCGCCAATTGGGGCCCAACTGCATCATGGAATAGTTGAGCAATTGGGATGGCGAACGTGGTAGCCTGAACAGAAGCGATGCTCTGGACTGAGAAAAGGAGTGCAAGCATGTAGGCGAGACCGATTAACCAAGAGCCTGCAATGCTGCCCACTACAGCGAGTGGGGCCAGAATTTCAGCGCGCACAGCTTCTTCTGCCACTTGAGCTGCTGTTTCACATCCCTCGAGAGTGTATACAGCCTACAGCAAGGTAACGCTGTGAGTCAGGCTGTGCGTCGTGGTACAGAATTGAACGTCACCTGAAGAAACCCAAGAAGCACGACAAAGCCTCTGGATTCCCAACCGGTGAAGCTAGTCGGCCGGTCACTAACTCTCCCATTCGCAACATGAGCAAAGCTTACTTTTGAAAATCCGTAAACACAAAGTCGGGAGAATTCTACTAGACAGTATCAGATTCCGCATGAAGGAATTTACACATGCTGGTTGGGAGAACTTTACCTTCACAGGTGCTTTCACAAGCAGGGTAAGGACCAACACAATCGTCCCTCCGAGCGTCCACCACACATTGAACGTGCTCATCCGTCCTATAGCCTTCGTTCCGATGGTATTGATAACGCCAGAGAATACGTTTACGGCCCATGCGATCGCCGTAATTTCTACTCTCGTCAAAGTCCTTCCTTGTCCAAGCTCTGCCATCGATGCAAGGTATAGAGCGACACTAGATGGCGAATCGTAAAGACCTAATTCAATGATGCAAATGCAACTTACCTCAAATTCCCGGAAGAGCCAGTAAATACCATGGCCATAGCATAAAGCCAGCCAGTAAAGACTGATTCATTGAGCTACTGCACAGAGGGTGGACCTTGAGACTCACAACCAAGAATAGGCACGTCTGGTTTCATTTTGCAAACCCAGAAGTAGAGTCCTCCCATTGTTGGGCTAATCGACAATCTAAGGCGTAGGCTCCGGCGGGGTATGAATGACGTGCTTACTATGTACTGCAAATCTCTGCAAGACTCAAAGCGATCATGAGCATAAAGAAACTGCATATCTGTACAGAACAGTAGTCTGTATCGTTTTCATGCAGACTGAAGCGTGAAACTCACGTTCCATCCCCAGAACAGGCCAAGCGGGCCTCCGGAGAATAACCCTGTCTGAAAGGCGCTACTCATTCCAGTTAGAATGCCGATGGCACAGAACGATATCCCGAGCACTCCGAAGAGAGACATCTCGCGGCGGAATTCAGGTCTGTACCCCAGGTCCAGAAGGCGTTGATCGGACACGACAACATCGCATGCCTCTTCCTTGGCAATGGCATCTCCCGTGCTGGAGTCTGGACGTTCTGACTTGACCATGGTGAACGTGACCCACAGTAATAGTCGTGATTAGACGAGGGACAGAAGTTCTGAAGTGACAAGTAGTAGATGAGAGGAAGAAATGTATAGCAACGAGCTTGCTCACTTTCAGATAAGCAGCGTCTACTTTGGACAGTGCACACCACGATAGGCTCTGAATGAGCACATGCAAGAGCGCCCGAATGTACCTTGAAATTGATGAGTAACCGGTCGCCGAAATTGCCGACTGGGACGGTCAGTCAAGTGTATGTATTGGTGTGAGCGAGGAGTGTCTTGTGATCTTCGCGTAAGTAGAAACCATGCTGGTCCAACTTCAGATGCGTCACCTGACTCCTTATCTTAACATAATGTCAACATGATCAAGTTGAAGGATGTTCAGTTGGTCCAACGTTTGATCTGTACATATCTCACTGACCTTGAGAGAAGGTGCCGTAACCCGCCACATGTTGTGAAGGCATGTGTCGCGTAATTGTGCGTTCGTCTAGCTGCGCATAGTCTCCCGTAGACAGACTAGATAGAATGAAGATAATCGTTCATTCAATGCTTATTATGTTGCGCAGATGCTTGATCATGAAATAAGATACACAAAACTTTGAAAGGGCCTCATAAAAGTGACATTACTAGCATCAAGTAGTTTCAAGGTTATGCAGCGCTGAGCAGGTATGCTGGACGTCACCGATAAACGTTCAGCCTCGAGGCCTAATGATGGGCATCGTTTCTCCTACGGTGGGGTGAGCTTAGTCAACAAGACGAACAATCGAGGGACACATCGCGACAAACCTCTAAGTCTGTGTTCAATTCCTTCAAGTTGATGGCCGTCTGGAGATAGGCTGGTAGCTGAGAGGGATCCAGACCGTTTGTATATTGTCAGTCAACGGGTACGATGACAAGCTCACTCAGGTAGAAGAGAGGGAATGATAGAGATCGCCGTCTCCGACTCCTCATCAATGTCAGTCCATCCCATCCCTTTACGTTGAAAGGATCAAAGGCATCATCGATTATGCTCAGGGGTCTGCCCGCGGGTCCGGGAGTGTAGTTGTGAGCCTTCTTCAGTAGTACGGGAATGACTTTGGATCTGTGAGATAGGTCATGAAACCTTAGTCAACAAATTTTAGGCTGTTGCGCCAAGTGCTCATCATACACCGTTTCAAGTTGTATGCAGTCTCCAGCATCATTGTCATTTAAAACTCCGCCTTCGGCGGGGTGATCAAGTTACAATTCCCATACAACCAAGCCCATCTATTCACAGATCCCTAGCAAAGCAAAGCATCCCTAAGTACACATTAATGTAAATACAAGGAAAATAACACCAAGGTCAAAGCAAACATCTCAACGTCTAAAAGGGTACACATCTAATCGCGTCAAAATAATAACCATGCGTCGTATCGTAATGATGAAGGTCCGTATCCCCTGCACACAACAAAGATAACACCATGAAAGTTCATAGCAATAGTTTAAGGAAATATCAAAGAAAGTGATGTAACGATACCGAACCGCCTTACACCCGCACCTCAGGCGCAGAGGGTAAAGGGACCGTGTCCCTGAACGGCCACCAGTCCTGAGGAAGAATCTCCTCCAGCTGACTGGTGAGTGCGACAGGGAGACGGCTGCGCGTTCCTTCAAGCAGCGCCCGCTTCGACGGGTACTCATGCGGTGACACCCATCCATACAGTCGCATGCCGAACGTCACACGCATGTCGTCCAAGAAGTCATGCCAATCTACATACCGGTCTCGCTGACGCTTCAACTCTTGTACTTCATCCCGCGTGAAGCGCAGTGGGCAGGGCTCATCACTACAAGAGAGCTCTTCCCACCGGCTGAAGATGTCAAGCAGTGCAAGGCGCAGCGGAAGAATGCCGTCTTTCCATGTCCGACCTGCTGCGCGGACAGGCATTGTCCGCGTCTCGCGGTGGCTAACCCGATAAGGGTATAGCTGTTTGATTTCATAGAGTTTGTGAAGTATCTGCGATTTGTGATCCTCGCGCATTGTAGCCTTGGTGTCCAGGCTCATGGCGTCGTACTCGGAAGGAAGTTTAGGGAAGTCGAGACCCGAAGGAAGTTCAGCGCCATCGCAAGCTAAGAAGGATGGACTCGTCATTTGAAGATATGCAGGACCGGCCCAACAGCCCTGCCAATCAATGATGCTAACCACGCGTCGCTCCTCGTCGTCAGACACGAAGATATTACCAGGGTTGAGGTCGGGATGCCACAGGTTAGATGCGAGGACCTTTCGTGCGGTCGGCACGATGGCAGGGATAATTGAGCGATACTGTTCCAAGCACTGGAGATGTTCTTCCTTGAGCTGAGGACCTGATACGTTACGGAAAGGATCATCGTGAATGTTGGGCTTCGCAAAACGTGAGATCCATGCCTCCTCGCGCAAGGCGAGGGAGCGAAGATAGTCCTGCGGCGATGACCCTTGAACGAGCATTAGCAACATGCTATAACCTCAGTCAGTGTCAAAGATACGCACACGGTCCTCTATCAAGGTCCATAGTGGCACGCTCATCTTCATAGAAATTGCGATGGGCTATGGGACCTATGCAGAACTTGTCCTCAGAACCGAACCTACGTGACCCATGGGCATACAAGCGAGGAGCCCGTTTCGGCTCGGGGATATCATCCTTGTAGTACAGGCTACCATACTGAGCAAACTTTGCGTTCAGCATGTTCTGCTCCAGTGCCACAAGCGAATTGACGACGGTCTTCTTCTGGCGCGAGTCCATGGTGCGCCAGACGGTGCTAAGCTGGACACCTGGAGCGCACTCCATGATGATGTATTCTGCTCCAACACCGTTATTGGGCGCGTGAGAACTCCAGGCAAGAATCTTAGGCACGGGTATTCCGAGATTGTGGCGGACGAAATCCATCGTTGCAACTTCGCTGGAAGTCATGAGGTGATCTGGACCCGCAATTGGATTCTATGAATAGCGATCAGCGTGAGTAGTATGTACATGTAATGTGACTTGCCTTGATACGAGCAGCAACTTTTCTCCCATTTGCGAGAGTGACCATCAAGGTCTTGTTGAAAAGACCCTCCTTTTTCTCCATGGATACTACAGGGGAAGCGCAGACAGAGGCAATAACGCGATGGAGAGCAGCGACATCAAACTTGATATAACGCTGAGCCATCTGCTGAGATTCGTTGTACAACCATCTGCCAGAGGTGTAACGGAACAGGTTTTCATTATATTCGGTTCCCAAGGAGGTGACAACTAAGCAAAAATTGAGTAAAAGGGCCGGCCAAAATGGCTCTTCGCTCACCAGGAAGGCCGGGAATAAGAGGGTGGGGAGGACCAGGGGGTGGTAGAGAGAGGTAGGAAGGGGGAGTTATGGAGACTGCGGTGGCTAATTTTCGAGAAACATTTATGGGCTTGGCCGCTGTCGCGGGTCTGATGATTCTAAGAGCTACAGGACTTCTCGGTACCTTCATAGCAACTTCATGAGCTCCTGGGGGTTGACGAAAGGTCAAGAGAAGATAAAATAAAGGTGCGCCAGGTTAGTGGGTGGGGGGGAAAGAATAATGATTATATAGTTCGGTGTCACTAAATATGCGGGGAAACGAGATCGAGTCTCACACTAGCGCCAAGTCTGGGCCGAATTCAAATACTATAGTTAGGCCGTCCGCAATTGTCCGATCGGTGAACTAGGCCTGCAAGGCATCTCGGCCAATGCCTCAATTTCACAGCTCTTTAGACTTTGACTCAAGCTCCAGTGCCAGTGACTACCAAAGTCTAGACTAACTGAGTCTAATCCATTACTTTTGTCTAGTACGAACCGAATGGTGTAGATCGTGCCTGAAAGCCGCTCGCAGAGCTTCGTGAGTTAAGTTTTAACCTCGACGCTATCGCACACTCAAGCTCACTTTTATTACGTCGACGTCAAAGGCCTGATTGGTGGAAAGGACTTGGTTATGGCACGTTCCTTCCACTATTCTAAGAAGATCGTCAGATCAGTGCATGGTGGCAGCTGGTTTGCGGCAGTGCCCGTCTCGACCTCTGCTTCGACGGGATATTACAAGCTATTACAAGCCAGAACGTCACAAGTGACAACAGCCTTATCTCGAGACCTGTATTATCGCATCGTTGCCACTCGAAGACATATAATTGGTACGTCGGTCCAAATAGTCGCAAGAGACACATAGATACGGGAAGCCGCACGATGGCATGAGATCACGCACGTTTCAGCTACTCAGTGGTATGACTCTTTAACAACTTGACCTACGTAAATGACTTGGCAGTTGCATAGAAAAGCTGTTGCAAAGAATCCAAATTATTACTCTCAATCTCCTCCCTATCAGCTCCTATCGCACACTGCTGACTATCTGATCACAGCATACGCTTACGATAAGGTTTCTCAACCAAGATTCTTGAAAGCTCTTGCCGGCGCGACTCCCACGAAGTGCAGGAGGGTTCTGATCTGCCGATCTTTTCCAATCCTCCTACTTATCTTATCGCAATCGTGGCTCGTTGTGCGATATCATTCGTTCGCGTGCGATGAGCCTTTGGCGTTGCTCGCATAGATATCCTTCTCTTTACGTGCGTGGACCTGCTATCATCCAGTGCCAGAACTAACAAACATATGACAGTCGATATATTTATACGTGGACCGCCCTGGATTCGAGCCTTTGTGGCGCTTTCGTCTCTAAGTAACTACCTGTCAGGCCGCTCGTGTCCTTGATATCAAGGCAAAGTGACGCAGCTGCCCGCCTGCGCATTTGTGACCTTGAGACGCAAGTTTTATTATTCGGCCTGTGAAGTCAGATCACCTGGCCGCGATAGGCCTCTACGACCAATACTCTTCGGTTGGTTAAGTTCGTACGTCTGTGCCTGATGCGGATCCTGACATGCATGCACTTTCCTCAAGTGCTAAGACCCACAATCGATACTCAATCCATCCAAGTCGGGCGATCATGAATTTCCAAAATACTGTTAGATTCTGATCGTATCAATCCGAACCTCCATATCAAGTCCGGTCCGTTAGTGCCATGCGAATATGACTTGGAGAACCCAATGGAAGAAGCAGACTGCAAAGAGGTGGATGAAACCGATTTTGACTAGGGGTGCCCTGGGCCCCCGGTTACTTCTCTCGTAGACTCATCAACGATTTCTTACCAGCGCCACCAGAGTATCCCCGACTCTCACTTAAAGTGTTGAGGTCTGTTGAGGTGCAGTAAAAGGTCAATTCTCGGCCAAAAAACTTGTAGTGTGGAAAGATTTTTCCTTATTTGATGTGACGTGTTGGCGCCAACCGTTCTCGATTTCTCGACTTTGAAACCAGGCTCTCCTAGCCGCCCTTCCGCCAGGCTCACCTCATAGATGTGCGTTGTAATAACTTTGGCGCCTTCGCTTCTGACTCGTTTGTAGGTCCCTGTTGAAAAATACTTGTCCGGGTACTCGCTGCTCGTGTCCTTGATATTTGTCATCGTCCGCTTTCTCGTAATAAAGAAGGAACGACTGCCTTCCTTTTATTATGGTCGACCACTCCATACATTATGATATTTTCTACTATGTTACCTCCTTCTCCTCCCCATCCAATCTTTATGTGTAGCTGAATCGCTGCCCGTCCAGCCATTACCAGCTCTGCATTTGTTGCTCGATCATGTTTTCGGGCAATCGCTTCAACTTCCATCTGTAGTCAATGAACCTCAGTAGAAATTACCCAACGAACTTTGGTGTGTGCTGGTCCAATCTTCACCGTCTCTGCAGTTAATTTGTACTTCGATCGTATTTTCGGGCACGGTGGCTTATGGCTATATGTGATTGCATTCACCAGCCGTGGCTGTACGTTTCGTCAATCTCACTTGATATCTATGTTTCATCGAGGTTGCGTGAAATTTTAACTCTCAGTAAGTATATTCTGTTCGATTACTATCAGTGGACCACTAGGGAGCGGTGTTGCTAAAAATCACCAGCACCTCATGTGGTTTTTTCATCAGCAAGATCTGCATCTTGCAGTCGAATTTTGCAAGTCATTCGAACAAAGTGGAGTCGGGACTGGTACGACCGAGCGCCGTTACGATCCCAGTCATCTATTCCGGTCGAAATAGAGACCGGTATCATGAATACCAGTTCGCTAGCTGTCAGACGGAGCTCCTCGGTCAGCGTTTGTCGATTTGTCAGACTCGCCGATCCTCCGATCTCATCGCCCTCAGTCGCACAGCCATCTATGACGGTGTTTACCAAGGGAGAAGAACTTCCTAACAGGTGGCACTGACATGCAACAGCCCGTGGTCCGTCGTGCTTTTAATCGAGCAGGAGTCGGGGACTGGCGCGGCCGAGCGCCGTTACGATGTAATTATAGTCATATGTCATCACCAGCACACGGTGAGCATATCGGCTTGGCCAGCGGACATGCTCCCCACAAAGTTAAAGGTAAGTACTTGACTTTAATTGGTAAATCACATGTACGTTGTGCACGTCTTGGGTGTTCCCCTCTGACTAGTTCACAGATCATTCTTAAACAAGTTGTCTCGGGGTTCCGCGGGTTCTTAGATTTGTTTTTCCATAGGCGCAACCAGTGGCTGGTTCACTGCAAAATTTCCAAGTGTTCGTTGAACCATTCCACATTGTATACGGGCCTACCGTCAGGGCGCAACCTTTGGAGATGTGACAAGCAGACTCATCTTATCTATGGAGGCCAAGAGTGATCAGCTCGGCTAAATCACCGGGACAACAACTTCCCACCCTCAATCAACTGGTGTTTAGTCTTGCAATCTGGGCGCTCACTAGTGCTCACCGATGGATGTAGGAACCTAGGGACATTTTGTAGCAACGGAATAAAAACATACATCATGGAAGGTGGTTGTGTGCTCGGTGCGCCTCTCACGTGCACTGCAGTAAATGACCAAGACATCTCATAAATCATCAACTGACAAAATCGCATCACTTACTCGAATATCGAGACTTGGAAGTTGGCGCGATACGAGTTTTCCGCCAATGGTAGTTCCAGACACCCGGCCTGACGCCACACCGCCGACAGCCAATCAGCGCCGAAAACCACAACGCAAACAGGGAGGCTCGATATCAAATGATGGTGAAGAACAGGCGAATCTGCGTCCGCGACTCAAGCTAACTACATACCTAAATAATTCAATGGGCATCAGTGATCGGGGGTTTAGCAGGCGAAAGACCAAACAAATACCTTTTTGGTCGAAACTATCACTTCTGCTCAAGCTGATGCTTGAAATATTATCTGCCAGCACAACAGGCGGTATCACGCTGGAGTGCCAATCTTGCATCACACCGTGATTTTATGATGCATATGCGACCAAGATAGCACCCAGGAGCATTGATGCGTACACTATTCCAAAAAGGTCAGTCTCTCAGAGGGCGGTATGTTTTCAATCTTTAGATTTGCATCTCTCTATGTCTTACCTCCCCGATGAATCCACTGAGCAGCTCTATGCTGAGGGCGCATGGCTGCAGGGCGCCATCGCCACTGGCGTCCTGTACGGCGTGGTGATCGTCTTGTTTGCCATGTGCTGGCACTCCCTCTGGCCGCGCACTAGATCGCATGCTACTGGCTACAAGCGAAACAGATTTTTCTTATGCTATGTTGCTCTCCTTTTTGTGGTCGGTACGATATATATAGGGTTCAGCGCGCAGATAACGCAGATGGGCTTCGTCAACAATCGTTTATATCCTGGAGGTATGTGCAACCTTAGATGCAGTAGACTGCATCTCGTACTTAGGTTCTACTCAGGTCCTGCTGCATATGAGGAGGCGACCTCGTCAGCTCCACTCAACACTGCTTTCGTGGTTTCGGATTGGTGTGCAAATATATTGATGGTAAGTGTACAGTTACATCCCCATCCCACTATTGACCGCCCACCATAGATCTGGCGGTGTACGGTAGTATACAGAGATACCAAAATACACCGCATTATCATTGTACTTGGAAGTATCCTGTTCCTCGGAACTGTCGGTACGTGCCAGATTTACCATTGTTATTCGCCATTCTGACCCTTCTCAAGTCTGTGGAACTCTCTGGCTTGTCATTGTATCGACACCAGCACAAGCTGCAAGCGGCTGGATGTCCTTCAGCTTGCTGTTCCCTTACCTCTGCTTTTCCCTCGCCATTAACATCTTCATCAGTCTCCTCACCGTTATTCGCCTTCTATACCACCGCCACCGAATATCCAAAGTTCTTGGCTCAGGCCACGGTGCGATCTACGCCAGTTTTTCAGCCATTATTATCGAATCCGCCTCTATATACTCAATATGCTCGCTCCTTTACCTCATCCCGTACGCCTTCAACAGCCCCATCGCATATGTATTCATACAATTATTGGGCGAGGCGCAGGTAAGCGGGCAAATACTACTCGGAACACGCCGATTTACGTTTGTACTCTAGGTCATTGCGCCACTCCTTATCGTCTACCGCGTCGCAGAGGGCAAGGCCTGGACAAATCGTTCGGCTACCATCATGGACAGCAACTCCGTCCAGATGCGGCGGGTGTCGGGCTTCCCCAAACCCGAGCCTGCATCCGCTCTACCAAATCATCTGAACGATGAGATTAACTTTCACGAAGAAATCGTCCGCGACGAAAACATAAGCTTTCACGAAGAAATCGCCCGCGACGAAAACATAAGCTTTCCGAAGTTACTATACTCGAAGGCATCTGCTGATGACTCCACCGATAAGGTTGATGCCTTAGCAGAGCGGTATACCTGACATCTGTGACGGATGGCGTAGGACGCGTGTATTCCGGATCTTGAGTATTGCCCTCGAATAGAAGGAACTTGTCGGTCTTCCTTCTGAGGTGACTAGTACTATAAGGGCCGGGAGACTACCTCGGAGTGCGGCCCATCGCCCCAATTGGCAGGGAGGGTTAGTGAACACATTAATATTCTCCGGCTGCCGCGCACTATGTACAATTGAGGTGTGACCACAGTGAGTCACGGAATTGGTAAGTACGTGTGAGGCGGCAGTACTTACTATGTAGGCGTTACATTGTTTCAGGAGGAACTTCGTCTCAAGTTTGGACGACTTATAAAGCATATGAAATGGCAACATTCGGGACAAGTTCCAATACAATGTAATGTATTAATATCTTTCGATTGGATATATGAACCGTGGCCACGGATAACTTACCACTGTAGCGAGCACGGGTTAGGACTTGCAAGCTCTTGCAACACGTCCTGCCAGACGGTGCGGGGAGTACGAGTCCGAATCATGCCACAACAGAAACACCATCTATATATACACGGGAAAGATGCAAATGACGAAACATGTCCAACATAGGGTCTACGACCCCAAAGGACTCAATCTGATGCAAAAAAAAAAAAAAAGCTCTTGCAACAACCATACAGAACGTCAAGAGATTAAATGAATGTGGAGGTCATCCCGCACTGAGAGGTTGCTTCCTGATTGCGCAAGAGCAGTGAGTGAGCCTCAAGTTCGAGGCATAACACAGACTCACACTCTGCTCTTGCGCGGGGGAGGGAACGAGAAAAGGTAAAAATGAAGCTCACCAACCCACTTGCATGTAAGGTAGGATAGTATCCCCGGGACAGCAGCGAACGCAGCTGACAGCTCCATCTCTTACTAGTATATCGTGAGTAGTATTAAGGACTCCTAGGCGTAGTAGCGCGGAGTTTAAAACAACACCACACATCTGGTTGGCAATAAGGTGATCGATCGCCGTAAATACGCCAAACGCCGTCCTCGAAAAGACGGACTCATCCCAGAAATTCCTCGGTACACCTGTCCTTAACGGGTTCGCATCAAATATAGCGCCAGTAGTCTTTCTATTTCACCAATAAGACACACGTGCGTTTTTTGCGATTTTGTCGAGACTTCGACTAATTTATGTAAGGCAAGGCGGGAAAGGATGCGCACAGCTGGGGATAACGTTGGTTGGGGGCTGTTTTGGTGCTTTTTGGGGCCGTGTCACAGCCAGGGCGCCGCTCGCCGGCAGAATTGAACCGTACTAACTGAATTCTGATTGTCTATCGAGACTATACAAGAAAGGATAAAGACGCAAAAGGTTGGGTTGGCCATGAGGCCTGAGGCTGTTCTAATGCCGTGTGCACTGCACGATGGAGTCAGGGTTCGATACAGCCGGATTCGGACGCTGCAGCGCTGCCGTGCGCATCTCCTTTTGCGCCCAAAAAATTACAACTGCAAGACTTCGAATTCCTATACTCGCGCATCAAATATTGCGTTTACTCCTGTGGCCAATTAGTGGCCAAGGTAACAAACATACCGCGGGTTCTTAGATTTGTTTTTTCCATGAGGGGCTACCACGGTTGCCAAGCGTTCCGTTGGACATGAGTCCATTGTATCTCACGATCTTGTCGTCACTGCCGTCACGAGCAGCGGCACAACTTCTAGAGATGACAATCAGACATCATATCTGCCAGCACAACGGGTGATATCACCCTGGAGCGCCAATCTTGCATCACCGTGATCTGATGCTGATGGGACCAAGATAGCACCTAGCGCTATATTGATGCGTATACAATTCTAAAAAGGTCGGTCTCTCAAAAGGCGGTATTGTTCTCAATCTTTACATTGGCACCTCGCTATGTCTTACCGCCCCGACGAATCCACTGAGCAGCTCTATGCTGAGGGCGCATGGCTGCAGGGCGCCATCGCCACTGGCGTCCTGTACGGCGTGGTGATCGTCCTGTCTGTCATGTGCTGGCGCTCCCTCTGGCCGCGCCGCACTAGATCGCATGCCACTGCCTACAAGCGAAACAGATTTTTCTTATGCTATGTTGCTTTCCTTTTTGTGGTTGGTACGGTATATGTAGTGTTCAATGCGCAGATAACGCAGATGGGCTTCATCAACAATCGTTTATATCCTGGAGGTATGTGCAACCTTAGATGCAGTAGACTGCATCTCATACTTATGTTCTACTCAGGTCCTGGTGCATACGAGGAGGCGACCTCGTCAGCTCCACTCAACACTGCTTTCGTGGTTTCGGATTGGTGTGCAGATATATTGATGGTAAGTTTACAGTTACATCCCCATCCCACTATTGACCGCCCACCATAGATCTGGCGGTGTACGGTAGTATACAGAGATACCAAGATACACCGCATTATCATTGGACTTGGAAGTATCCTGTTCCTCGGAGCTGTCAGTACGTGCCAGATTTATCTCTGTTGTTCGCCATCCTGACCCTTCTCAAGTCTGTGGAACTCTCTGGCTTGTCATTGTATCGACACCAGCGCAAGCCGCAAGCGGCTGGATGTCCTTCAGCTTGCTGTTCCCTTACCTCTGCTTTTCCCTCGCCATTAACATCTTCATCAGTCTCCTCACCGTTATTCGCCTTCTATACCACCGCCACCGAATATCCAAAGTCCTTGGCTCAGGCCACGGTGCGATCTACGCCAGTTTCGCAGCCATGATTATCGAATCTGCCGCCATCTACTCAATATGCTCGCTCCTTTACCTCATCCCGTACGCCCTCAACAGCCCCATCGCATATGCATTCATGCAATTATTGGGCGAGGCCCAGGTAAGCGCGTAAACACTACTCGGAACACACCGATTTACGTTTGTACTGTAGGTTATCGCGCCACTCCTCATAATCTACCGCGTTGCAGAGGGCAAGGCCTGGACAAATCGTTCGGCTACCCTCATGGACAGCAACTCCGTCCAGATGCAGCGGGTGCCGGGCTTCCCTAAGCCTGAGCCTGCATCCGCTCCACCAAATCGTCTGAACGTTGAGATTAGCTTTCACGAAGAAATCGCCCGCGATGAATACCCATCTGCTGATGACTCCACCCATAAGGTTGATGCATTTAGCAGAGCGGTATGAGACCCGCGGAGGATGTCCCAAAAATGGACATCAGTTATACTGTAGCTATGCTATATTCCAATGCTTTTGTCATGATGCTTTCACGAGGGTATCCAGTTGTATTAGAGTTCACAGTCAGTATCCTACTTATCCCCACTTCCCATTTTCATTCAAGGCTGGCCTCGCCACAATGAAGCCATGTTACCAATCGTAACGCCACTCACGGCGGCAAATCCCGACTCCCGTTGTTGCCCCACAAACACCGAAGGCTTACGCACAATGCACGGAGAGCACACCGTCAATAACTGTTAGTCATGTTCGGGCAGAACCGATTGGAACTCAATAATTTACATTTTTTAAGCGTAAGAGAAGGCAATGAAAAGAACGATGTACACGCTTCGCCCGTAAGACCCTTCCCAAGCGTTCTTCTGTTGTTGTCCGGACACTTTAGACGGAGATCCATGACCTGCGGGCGCATCGACCTTTCGTTTACCTTCGGGATTTTTGCGAACAGGCCCCAAGTTGGGTTCCCCAATGAGGTAGCAACCCCAGAGGTTCGAGAGTTGCCACATTAATGGAGACATGTTAGTCAACATAAGTAGGATCATCCATCGCCCACAGCACATTTAGGAAAAATCAAGAACACATTTCTAAGGACCACAACATTTAACAACGTACATAAACGCACAGACTTCCATGTTCATCTCTCGCGCATGATAGTAGGATCAGACGTTGAGGTACAAACCGGCATCCTTTCTGTCCTTCGTCATGGCTGAATGGTACGATCATAAGTATACCAAAAAGATGAGGACAACAAATTACGACACTGACCTGCAATAATAGCACTACCGACACCGCTGCCATCCTCGGCATGATACGTGACAATGTTGCTGTAATTTCATGGCGCTTAGATCCGAGAGGAAGGGGCATATCAGATAGGGACCGCTTACCGTCCCTTATCACCGAAAATGTCCTGCAGACCTTCGTGCACGCGATCAGCAAACCCTGGGTATTTCTGCAGAGGTGTGAACATCCGGCGGTGAATATAGAACAAAAGGGGTTACGTTGTACAAGGAGCCATCGGCCCCGACCGAACAGCCTTCCTCGAGATAACCCATTTTGCTGACAATGGCAGCAATACCACAAGAACTCAACCGAGCCGCACGCCTTCCGATGAGCTTCGCAAGAGCCCGGAAGAACTGCCGTTCCGCGAGCGTCGTCTCAAGCGCGAAGAAGTGTGTGAAGATTCCGATGACCATGAGAAGTTCGTCCGTCGGGTCGCTGAGAACACGAAGATGAGCTTCTGTATATCCGACATGGATTGGGAAATGCGATACCTCTCCATGAGGGACAAGAACGCAGTGTCGAAGCAGTAGGGTTTCTCGAGTTTAAGTGTTTTGTCCGAGAAAGAGTACACCTTCGTCGATAAGCTCACAAAGAACTAGCCGCAGAATCTCGCCCAAGTACCGGCCAGAAATGAGTTTCTACGGTTGACACGTCACGCTAATGATGTTACACAGCACAGAAGTGCTCACTTCGAAAGCCTGTTCCCCAGGCTTATTTGAAGTATCATCGACGATTATGTCGTATTTCGTTCGAGGCAGATGTTCGTGTTCGAACGAATCAAACGCACCCTGCCAATCCTGTTAATAGCATTGAGATCGGGAGGAAAGTTGACGGACCCATTCGCAGTTAATCGCCATATCAGCTCCAGGATCGATACCCAAATGCTGCATTTTGGGGATGTCCTTGACGTGCTCCATATAAGCCGCATTACAGCCAGTTCCGAAGATGACCGCGATCTTCGTCTTAGGATTCACATAGTGCGATGCGATCAACGTGCCGGTTGTATCGTTGATGAGAGCAGTCAGTTGGATGGGCAATTGCTGCTCGTCTGAGAGTCAGTATGAATCAAAACTTGGGACAGGGGCAACGCACGAATTTCTCGAGGGACTTCTTGAACATCTCGGCAACATCCCTGCCCTCCGTATTTCCAGCTCCAAAGCCCTTGGTCCAGCGAATGAGTTCGCCATGGTCAATGCGTTCCTGCCTGTATACCAAAAGTAAGTCGGTCTTTCATGCACTGAACTAACTGTTAGATCATGCGCACTTACGAGCAAGGGTAGGAGAACTACACGCTAGTCAGCAGGATGACACTGTGTGAGGCTGTGACTTACGGTAAAGCCAAGAGGTAGGGATTGACCAGGCTTGAGTTGGCCCGCGCCCTCGCCCGTGTTGGTTTCAACAAAGGTATTTAGGCATTCAGCACAGAAATCGAACAATTTCTGGCCGTCTTCTTGCTTTTGCTCCTCAGTCAAACGATATTTGGTTTGGGAGATCTCGAATTTTCCCTCTCCCTGAAGGGTCACAAGACAAACACGCAGATTCGTTCCACCTATGACGAAATGCTTTCGCATGAGTATATTTGAAGCCTGGAAAAATGACATGAATAAAAAAGCACTCACCAAGATCAAGAGCAAGAAAATCTCCTTTCTCCCGACCTGTTGGCCATCCAAACACGAACGTCGGAATCATAGGCTACAAGTACTAATTCAGCACTCAGTCGGAAACTCCCCCATAAAATGAATTGTGAAGAGCGTCAAGAATCAACAACATCGAGAGATGGAATATCTGAACGATCGAACCGTCTCATCTCATGACCAACTGCAAAGATCAATTGAGTTGGAACAACAAACGCAAGAAGGTGATCTCATTGGGTACGGACGTATGGAGTACATACGCACTACAATCTGGTTGGGCTTGTTCAAGCCAAGCTCGAGCGTCTCAGTAAACGCCTCGACAATCATCCGCATCCTCTGCGGTGTGAGTGTGAACCTGATCAACGAGGATTCAGTAGATCTATCATGATCATCGTCAGAGCCCCTGATAGGGTGACTGACAAACTCTCGTATTTTCTCAAGTGGTCAGCCATCGTCCTGCGGTTCGCAAAATAATAAGAGTGAGAGGACTGAATGTAATATCATCGGTAACATTGCATACTTTTTAGTTGCATGCGGGAGGTCTTCCTCATCGTGCGTCCGGGTGTGGATGGCGATGGTCTGACCCGTAAGCAGCGTTACGCTACCACTTCCGCGACGCGAGGCAGGCATTCTTGATCAAAAACTGACGTGTTATGTGGAGAGATGATGGAGGGAGAAAGAGAGTCAGTGAGTGGAGTTTGAGTTCACGACCATGGCAGTCCTTCATCGGCACCTACTGCGCGTGGAAAATACATCTCCATAAACGTCTGCCTTCTAATCAAAACGACAAGAAACACTGAATGCGACACGCCTCACACAACTGACATTAATATTGTTGACCACGATCTCTAAACACTATCGACCAGCTGACAGCTTATAAGCACGACTGATTCACTGTTGAGGAACATAATGATATAGTCTAAGTACTACGGGGTCATCGAATACATATATGTATATAAATTCCCACACACACAACAGGATGGGTCAAGTACTCCCAGTCCCACATTCTTCATCCAGTTCTCGCGACTTTTTTCATTTGGTGATGATTGGGCTCAAGTCTACTCTTAATGTTAGTCAAGTTTTGTTTGTATCTTATGTCCTCACTCAGCTGACAGAACTTATGCAGGTAATAGACAACTCCGGCGCACTACTCATCGAGTGCGTCAATGTCCTCAAACAGAAGGTCAATAACGGCTGGGGCTCTGTCGGTGACGAAATAGTCTGTGTCGTCAAACGCGCGCGCCCAGTGTCGGCAGCAACTCAGGCATCTACCACTGCAGTCAAAGTTCGACGTGGAGACGTTCGTCGAGCAGTCATCGTGCGGACCAAGAAGTCAGTTCGGAGACCAGACGGACGTTTCATCAGGTTTGATGACAATGCGGCAGTCCTTTTGAATAACAAGAGAGAGATGCTGGGGACGCGTATTGGTGGTGTCGTGAGCGCTGACTTGCGCATGAAGGGCTGGGGGAAGATTGTCAGCTTAGCACCAAAGGTATGCAGCTCTGTAACGCGTTTTCGGAGAAAACTTGACCAATTTCTATTAAGGTTGTCTGATAGATGTATATTATATACCCGTCTTAAAATCCACTATTGGCCTTTCACTGTTCCAGTACCGCGCGTGAACCTCATTCCGTGGAGTTCGAGCCATGCTTCTGAAATACACGGCTGCAAAATGACGTGTCATGGCCATTCCAGGTGTAGCCCTATGAACAAAGATCGTCACGCTGGCTTCGCTTGTTTCCTTACGATTCTTGTTGCGGTTCCTCATCCTCTTCGTAGTTCGATCAAAAGACGGTAATTACCGAGCAGCCGACCAAATATCTTGGTAAGTATGTCGTCCAGCTGTCTATTTTCCTCACTATTATCGACAGATTTTTATAGCTGGCAACCTTTCATATGCGGACTGTTCTCGCCCGATCAATTTACCTTCGTTTAAAAAGTCCCAGTTTGCAGCTTGTACTGGAAGGATTGTATAGCCAGCCAGCCAGCCCGCAGAAATCAGGGGACACAGATCAGTAAACTGAACGACGGAAAAGAAGTGTCCATCTCATGGATGTAGATTCATTGATTTGCAAGCATCGCATTGCGATCTACTACCACTACTATGTAGAAGTCGAAGCTTAAAATCATGCATTGATGTCCGTAAGTTGTGTGTCTCATGCCCCCACTCAACTGACATAATATATGCAGGTAATAGACGCCTCTGGTGCGTTATTTATCGAGCGTCCATCTCCTCGAACAGAAGGTCAATAACGGCTGGGCTCTGTCGGTGATAAGTTAGTTTGTATCGTCAAACACGCGCCTAGTCAGCAACTCACAGACTCATAACTACTCTAGACTACATAAGTAGGTCCTTGAGAGAGGGGTTGTCGCAGATACGTCACTAGACTTGTCGGTGGCTGGTCTCTAACCTAACCACCGTCCCGCTCTTCCTTTAAGTTTCGGATGACGTGGCTTGTTTCCCATAATACTTCCATACTTATACTGATTTCCAACCGTCTAGATGTTATTATTATCGTTAACATCCTTCGATGACATAGTACCCGAGAGTGGGGTTATTGCTTCGCGAGGCGCTGTACACGTGATGAACAAAATGCCTGTGCAGCAGCCATCATGATTTGGTCTTCTTCCCTACACCACGCCACGTTGGCGCCTCATGTTTCTGAACAGAGATATGTTTGATGTCGGCGTGCTGATCAAGTATATTTGTGCCTGCGCTTCCCAGGCGATCCAAGATGCAATCTACTGAATCACCTAATAATAGTGATCTTCTTCCCGTCCTCCCAGGTCTTATGTGCTGGCTATGCAGTTCTAATTCCCCCACCCTTCCAACGTTGTCCTGCACGACTTCTAACGATCTAACGATCGTTGTATCCCATAGGCTACTGCTGTATATACTCCCCTCACATGTTCCCAATCAGCTGCTTCCAGCGGCTGCGGTCTTCCATAGGCCTGGGGACAAACGTGGCTCGGTCCAGATTCCTCAAACAACATGCACTGACCTTCGCCCGTCAACAGAGCTCGAACGCGCCCTCTAAGAGCCCTCGTTCCTGGTCCCCAATTATTATCGGCTCCATCGCTAGCGGACTTATCGGATATTCCCTGAGCGCCTTTGGGAAACCTTCTTTGACATCACAGGTTCTGGAGGAGGCGGAACCGAAATATGGCACTCCGAAAGACTTTGAACAGGCTATCAAGGAGCTTCGGGCTTTGTTTGGTTCAGACGATGTAGTCTCCACCCATCCGGAGGACCTTCGTATTCATGGATTTTCGGAGAATGATTACCACCCAAGTGAGAACTTCCGTTGTGTCGAGCTTCGCGCTCCCCTGCTCACGTCGGCCTTCCAGGTGCACCACATACCGTCATCGTATACCCAAAGAGTACAGAAGATGTAGTCAAAATCGTCAAGACCGCCGTCAAGTACCGTATGCCTGTTACGCCGTTCTCTGGTGGTACCTGCTTAGAGGGAAGCTTTCGTGGTGTAAGTCTATTGCTCTGCTATACATGCATGCACGTTAGCACCCCCGGGAGCCATTAATACTCACAACGGCTGTTCCCCCCCCCCCCCCCTCCAGAGCCCTATCGGCGGCATTTGTGTTGATATGTCCGGTATGAACAAAATTATTGAAATTCATGGTCAGTGTTTCATGCATCTTTCTGCGCGTCGCTGAACCAAATTATATTTTTTAAATAGAGGCAGACTCGGACCTCGTTTGTCAACCCGGTGTCGGATGGATGGAAATTAACGAGATGTTACAGCAGAAAGGTAAGCCCGCAATGCAATACTCGTCGTCTTACTCACATCCCTGGCAGGCATACCATTATTCTTTCCCGTACGGTCGAGCATTTAGCACTTTATCGTCACCTGACAATTATTGCTTAGTTGGATCCCGGTCCAGGCGCAACTATCGGCGGTATGATGAGTACTGGTTGCTCAGGCAGTGCGTATCCGATAGTCATAAATCGGCAGAACGATTGCTAACATGTTGGCCTCGACAGCGAATGCCGTTCGATACGGAACTGCAAAAGGCGAATGGTTCCTCAATGCAGTACGCATCGATTTTCTTGACGAGATGTGAGTTGGCTGATTGAGTATCCCCATAGACGGTCGTTCTTCCTTCCGGAGAAGTTATAAAGACTCGCCAACGCGCTCGGAAATCTTCAGCTGGTTTTGACACCACAAAGTTGTTCATCGGTGCTGAGGGCACTCTTGGTATCATCACAGAAGGTGATATCACGTATTTTCCTCTTGTCTTGACGTTGACAGTTCTTTTAGTTACCATCCGGTTGGCTCCTGTTCTCCCAACAACAGTTGCCGTCGTTAACTTCCCCGATGTCAAACGCGCAACGGAGGCCGTTATCGATGTGATCAACCGCGGCGTTGGCATCCGTAGGTAATTCCCTTCCCAATCAAGCAAAATGCTCACCCCCAAGATCCAGAATGCGTCGAACTCTGTGACTCCGAATTGATGCGCTCTATAAATTTGTATGGTGCATCTCAACGCAAATATCCTGAGCAGGATTCGCTGTTCTTCAAATTCCAAGGTCCAACGCCTGCTTCGATCGCAGAGACCGCTAAGATCGTCAAGGAAATTGTGCAGAAGCACGGCGGCACTGGTTTTGAACTCGCACGTTCTGAGAAGGAAGCGCGTGACCTGTGGGCAGACAGGAAAAATGCGCTCTTTTCTAGTTTGGCCCTCTTGGAGGGGAGTCGAGGGTGGAGTACTGATGTTTGGTAAGCCCAAGCTGACGCAGGTTCGGACGTGTCTGATGGGCTTCCCGGTTATAGCGTGCCAATTTCGAAATTACCGCAGCTTGTGCTTGAAACCAAGAAAGACTTGGAACGATTAGGTCTTGTATCAACACTTGTAGGACACGTCGGTGACGGTTAGTACCCACACCTCTCGCACTGTCTCATCTCTCTGACAACGCAACACCCAGGCAATTTCCACACCTGTCTTCTCTTCCGTAATGACAAGGAGCTTGAAATCGTTCGCGAAGCAGTGCATATAATGGTGGAGCGTGCAATAAAGCTTGAAGGCACTTGTACGTCTTCGCTTCTACACCACGAAGTTGGAGCCGATGATCTTACGTTTGTAGGTACTGGCGAACACGGGGTTGGGATTGGCAAGCGGGAATATCTGTGCGAAGAACTTGGCGAGGGAACGGTGGAATTAATGCGGTCAGTGAAGAGGACCATCGACCCGCTGGGTCTGTTTAACCCTGGAAAGGTGAGCCAGCTCAAACGCCTTGCAGTAGTCTGGTGCTAATGCCGAACGATCAGTTGTACCCAGACAAAATAGACAAGAAGTCAAAGCACTGATGATTTTTACGACCAACTATGTGTTTTATGATGCGGAATCATTGGAGTCATTCTGTTGTATTTCTTCTTGACTGTAGCGCGACCCATGTTTTCATGTCTTGAAATTATCTCCTGTAACACACAATATATGTACACGGATAAAGCTGTCAAATCAACAAAAGTCTCTATTTGCTAGAGAATACCTATGCGTGTGCACTCACTGGTGGCCCGAGGAATGACCCTGCTGTCGGGGCACCAAGCCGAGATAAGTCGCTCAGGATTCTGTCTCAAGATCCAGGCACTCGTATATTCACGAACAAACACATCATCCGTTATATTACCTTCGCCTTCCCCCGCATCTGTTGTGCATCTTACACTGATCACGCACGCGTAACTTTAGAGCAGAAGAAAATCCAAGTTTGTCTCACTATCGATGTAGACAGGGGTAATGACTTGGTGTGTATAAAACAACCTCGGCACCTGCTTACAGTGCACTGGCACCTGCACATTCATGGTGAGTAAATGCGTGTCATACCGCAAGAAACTCAGCATACCAGTAATGATGTCGACGAGCTCGTTGGTAATGGCGGCTTGGCGACCACGGTTGTATTGCATCGTCAGCCGGTCAATCATGTCTTTTGCATTCTTTGATGCGTTGTCCATAGCGTTGCGACTGTAGGCCGAAAATATTGAGTGAGCGGACAGGAAACACTGGGCCAGGAAACGTACCGGGCACTCTGCTCGCATGCGTGGGCCTCGACAAGAGCAGCATAGATGGCGTTTGCAAGCGAGAATTCGGCGAGGTCCTTGGTAACGTCATCCTCCATTTCGTATGCCCGGAATCCAGCTAGACGCGTATGAGCAACCAAATGACGACTTGGCTGTATGGTGTCTCACCAGACTCCTTCAGCGCATTCTCGTTTGCAACTTCAACGATAGCGGACTCGTAAGCGACAGCAGAGATGAACTTGTTGTAAACGATAGCGATGCCGTCGTAGTTGGCGTCGTTCTTCACAATCAAGTCAGCAACGCCAGCAGCGTCAGCGAAGGTGGGGATGTCGCGACCAATTTGGTTGAAGGACATGGCCAAGTTCTTTGGAAGTACACGCGACAGTTGGGCTTTGGACTTGTCACCAATGACCATGATGGGAGAGTCAGATTCGACGGGCTTCTCAGCGTCAGCAAAGGCACGACGGGTGGCCTTGGACACAGAAGAATGGATACCACCACAGAGACCCTTGTCGGAGGAGACGACAATGAAAAGCTTGCGCTTTGCGGGAGTTTCTGAAGAAGCATGTTGGAATATCTCTGGACTGTTTTTCAGAATGTGAAAGCGGATATACAGTCTACGGGACGCACCGGAGTTAGCAAGACCGTACTCCTTGCCGCTCTGCATGGCGCGCTGCGCCTTTGCGAGCTTGGTAGAAGCAATCATCTTCATAGACTGCACGCCATAACAAGTATCCGTGGTCAATGGCCAGAAATAATATGAAAACAAGGACGTCGGCGTACCTTGGTAATTTTCTCGATATTCTTGACCGACTTCAACCGTAGCTCGATTTCACGCAATGTCGCCATGTTGCGGGCACTTTTTGGAGCAGCTCCCAGCGGGGAGGGCTGGGACGCGATACGGGCAAGCGAACGCCTTGCTAACATTGAAAAGTAGTCAAACCTGGTAGCGCGACCGAATTCCGAGCATCCAACACTTCACCGACTTCCGGCGATATCCGAACGGAGCTTAAATTCATCTGCCGACCAGAGCCTGATCTCGGCATCGCGGGAGTCATATCTTGCTCATCATACTCATCAACGAGCAAGCACATCTTAGACATCGACTACAATGGCAGCAGAACAACCATTGTTCGATCCCTCGCTCAAGAAGCGCAAGAAGAAGGCTGTAGCTTTCACTGAGGACCCGTTAGGTCCCGAAGCAGATCCTACTACACCTGCACCAACCACCATCGAGAACACAACCACCAACGGAGATGTCGTCGACCTCGGCCCTACCACCCTCCATGAGCAAATGAAGCGAAGTCAAAATGGCGCAACAGAGATCGCTGATGTCGTCGATGAAGTCAAGGAAGATGATGATTTCAAGGCCATGTTTCCAGAGGGCCTCAAGAAGAAAAAGAAGAAGAAGGACATCCCTATGGACCTCGTGAGTATTTAATTTTGAGCACACCTTTCACGATTTTACATTTGGCGCGTTATCAGCCTGAAGATGGTTCAGGAGCATCGACTCCAGCTCCTGCACCCGCCGCTACCGAAGATCTTGACTTCTCTGACATCAAGAAGAAAAAGAAGTCGACAAAGAAGAAGGCAATGGAGGACTTCGAGAAGGAACTCAATGAGGCAAAGGCAAAAGACGATGCTGATGAGGCTGAAGTTGATGATGGAGAGCACCTTAATGACGTAGATGAAGCAGATCTTGGGGACGACCCATTCGCGCGAAGCGAAGCACCTGCAGGCATTGACTCTGGTACAGAGCCATGGCTTGGGAGCGACCGAGATTATACTTACTCAGAGGTGTGTGCATTCGCTGTTCTACCTTTCTCGATCTATATTAACCTACATCATCAGCTCCTAACACGATTTTACGCGTCGCTCCATGCCGCAAATCCATCATTACTCACTTCCACCGGTAAACGATACACGATCGCACCTCCCCAAATTCTCCGTGAAGGTGTACGCAAATCGATCTTTGCAAATGTTGCAGATATATGCAAGCGGATGCACAGACAACCAGAGCACGTCATCCAATTCCTCTTCGCTGAAATGGGTACCACCGGTTCAGTGGACGGTTCAGGGCGTTTGGTCATCAAAGGTCGCTTCCAACCTAAACAAGTCGAGAACGTATTGCGTCGTTATATCGGTAAGCTTTAACAGCATTTGCACTTTCTCCGCACAGCGCTAATATTGTCCAAGTCGAGTATGTGACATGCAAAACATGTAAATCACCCGACACGCTCCTCACAAAGGAGAATCGTATTTTCTTTATGTCCTGCGAGTCCTGTGGCTCACGTCGGTCCGTCAACGCGATCAAGAGCGGTTTCCAGGCCCAGGTTGGCAGGAGGAAAGCAACAGCGAAATGATTTATCGTCGTTTTATCTGGAAGTGTATTGCTACGTTCATTGTTACATTCATTATCATCATCACACACATCGAACCCTCAATACATGGTCCAACTGAAGAAGCACGAGGTGAATACTCCATAAAAACCCCAAACGGGGCGGACACCAGTGGTCAAGAAAGACAAGAAAATCACTAAAAATCCATAATGTAGACTCGTTGAAACGTTACGCAATAAGAACGCTGAGGGACGCAAATTATCCCTCATGGATCGAGATCCCCAACCCTCGTCAACACCAGGCGGCGTTTTTTCTTTGGGGGCTGCGCCGATTTTGCGGGCGAGACTTCCGGTGCACTACTGCCTCTCGCATTATCGTCAATACTAGTGGCAGGCGTGAGAGGGGGCTCGGTCCTCTTCGCGGGAATGGTAGGTGTCGCAATAGCAGGCAATGGAACTGAGGAAGACGAGGGCGTCATCGTGTATGTGAGGGGCACAAAATTGTGTTGCGCGATGGACTGCATTTGTAATGCATATTGTTGTGTGTGATATGCGGGTAAAATTTCATCAAAGATCACAATCGTGCAATATCCATCTCGCGACGAGAGGATAAGGCACTGTCCGTCAGGAGACCTATAAAGTAGTTAATATAGACAGCAGAAGTAAAAGAAGGAAGAACATACCACGACGCATCCGTAAATTCGTCATAGTGTAACTTCGTGAGCATACAAACAGGACCAGATTGTTGGGTGTCATAGATCGCAACGGCATCCATTGTCAGAACAGCGTAGAGCATGCGGTAAGGCAACGCAAACACGGAGCCAGTGTTGGGTGGCGTGATCGCTGGGGTAGAGGGCTTTGATGGCGATGGAGTGGGAGGTTTCAGCGATGATGAAGATGTAACTGATTCGGGAGCCACAACACGGGGCGTAGGCGCTTCGACATGTAGGGGTAGGTTCTTTTCCACCTTTGGAGACGGTGCCAATAAATCCTTGTGAGTTGCAGGTGCTGTGGAAGGCCCAGCAATGTCAACCGAAATTGCACCATCCCTGCCTTTTTCCAGTGTTCCTGTCTTGGGCTCGGTATGCCCTTCCGCGCCAAGTACATCTTGTCTCAATTCATACAGCACAGGGGAGAATTTCACAGCCACGCTGGCCTTCTTATGGCCTGGCAACTGAGCGATAGGAGAACGGGCAAAGTTCGCCCTTGAGTAAATGAACACCGATGACGCCGATGAAGGGTTCATTTCACTTGTGGTAATCGCAAGCTTGGATTTACGACCACGAGTAGGCGTTTCCTCGGCCTTGGGCTTGTCAGTGATGATGCTGGGGTCCTCGAATTGTCCTGCAGGGGTTAGCAAGAGGCCACCATCAGGGCTGAACGTTAAGCGGCGGAAGAAATTTGTGAAACTTTCATCTCCGTAGAGCTTAATGGTCGACCATGCGGGCGAAGGAAGCGCACGGATTGCAGGAAGGGGTGGCATAGGTGAAGGGGATCTTCCATATCGTGCATGATGCGCAGGAGAGCCAGGGGCATTAGATCCACTGAATGAAGACCGTCTCGAAGAAGGTCTCTCAATCGGCGGAGGAGGAAACATCGATGTGGATGGGGTGCTGACTACTGACGCTGTCGGCGTCGGAGGGGCATAGTTACCAGAGAAAAGAACATCCTCTCTGTGCTGGTCGCTGATAGTAGACTCCACATCACTAGCAGCGGACTCGTGTCTGTAGGACCTTGAATGGCTATGCGAGCTAGGGGTGCGACTGTGATTGTGGGTGTGATTGTGGGTGTAAGACATTCGTGTGTTCTTGCCCACAGCATGAGCCTCGAACGTGCCCTGCTTGGTTGAGATCCGATACACGTGCATCGAACGGTCACTGCTCTGTGTGGCGATGTATTCGTTGAGCGGATCCCATGCTACGCCTTGGACATAGTGGTTGTGTTCGGCGATCTCATAAACGCATTTGCCTAAGACAATGAGCCTGTGTTCTTCGCGATAATAACGCAAGAACCCACCATCATTAGCAGAGAACACCCGCGCACAGTTATCCGTGCTGCCGGCTAAAATGTACTCCCCAGTTGGGCTCCAGGCGAGGTCATACACCTGCATCGTCGTGCACCTGCCCCAGTTTTGTTCTACCTTGATCTGGAAACAAGCATGAAGGAGATCTTACCTGAATGTCGTACGTGGCTTCCAGTACTCCTTTTCATACTGCAGTTCGTCTGCAGTCAGATCACTGCCATACGTGGCAGCCTGCGGCGTGCTGGAAGGTGCCCAAATGATGATCATGCCGTCTTTCAATGAATTCGGGTCAAATACAATCGACAAAGTACTTTAGATTCATACCATCTCCAGCAGATGCAATGAATTCCCCTAAAGTCGCGTTAATAAAGCATGAGGCGCGTGTGCAAAACGCGTACCGTTAGGAGAAAACCGAACGACATTCACAGCAGCGGAGTGTCTGCTAAGCGTGGCAAGATATTCCACCCTAGCAGGGCGTGGCGTAACGCCTTCTGCACCTCCTGCTAGAGACGACGGGAGAATGTTCGGATGCACCATCCATATCTTTGAAAGTCCGTGTTGGTCAGCGCATTGGACGTGCCAATGCGAGCTCACTCACTCTGACATGGTTGTCCTCGCCTCCTGTGGCCAGCCTATAGGACTGCGCAGCAAAATTCTTCTCCTGGGTTGGACGCGCCTTTTTGAACGGGACAGGTTGAAAGTCGCAAGTGGATATGGGCTTGGAATCATGCCATCGAATCTCGAGGGTGCGGTAACGCATTTTTGAATGTTCTATGAGCGCTGAGAGGGAGTTTGGTGAGGAATGAAGGATCCTGAGCGCTACAGGAGGATGAAGAACATTCGTTCACGATTGAATTCGGACTAACGAGTAATACGGATCGGAATGAAAGGCTCCTTATGTACAAAATAGACCAAAGTGTAGCCGACTCGCACGCTCTTGTCTATTGTATCAATTTCAAAAATAATGTGAAGCAGCAGTATCACAATCCAACGCAGCATGCTCGAGGAATCGTGGAGCTCCCGATCAGCTTTCTTTTCCATATATCACTTCCAGATCCCTCAGATCGTGTTGCAACACCTTCGTCAAATGCTGCAAACCAGCTTGCTGATTGGACAAGATCTGCAACGTGCATGTCAGAATCGAATCTCAGAATTTACAGATGAAAACCCAACCTGAGCGATCTGCTTGAGACCTTCTTCATCGACGACCGTCCATTCAGAAGTACCATCAAGCCCTACTTTTCTGCCTCTTTCGCGAGCAGCGTTAACAGCGCCTACAAGCGCCCACAGCTCATTCAGCTTTCCTCGCATCTTACTCATTCCGCCTGGTCTCTTGATCTCTTCTTCGATCTCCTCGAGTGCCACACGCAACGCCTCTTCTTCGGGACGTATTGCCGTGGAGCGGACAGTAGGTAACATCAAATGCATGTGCTGGATCAGGCACAGCAGGCGGTGTTGAATTTGTGATTGGATAGACTTTGCGCGTTGCAAACGAGATGCGTTACTGTCGTTATGTTTGGCGGATAATGATTCCAGTCGCTTCTTCAGCTCCTGAAATGCGATCAATCGGAAGCTTTCCGCGGTGTGAAAAATCACTACAAACCGTCAAAGTTCTTTGCTGCTCCGTGGCTTGTCTCGATTGTCCATCTACACGCTGACGCAGATCATCAAAGCCAACTGCCAGAACAGGTACCATGCTAAAGAAAAACATGAGCACTTTGAGTGGAGGACAAATCGTTGAGCATACCAACTGGGATCAGGGTTATCGTGCACCGCACGTTGCCAAAGCGCCTCATTCGTAGCATTCGCAGGCCTGCCGAAAGCGCTCACTTGGGCTGGCGGAACGAGATTATAGAAATAGTGCTGTGCAATGAATAAGTTCACGGTAAACTATGGATTGCAAGCGACCAACCTGAAAGCGACATCCTGGCGAAGCTGGATCCCATGCCTGTACAATTGCCTGAATTTTCTGCTCAAGCGCTGCATACTGCGATTGAGGATCCTGTTGTTGCGCAGGCGCAGTACTTCGTGACGCGAGAAGGGAATTGGATAGTGGTGTACCTAGCGTACTACCAAAAAGCGCTCCAGTGGTTGTGCTCTGCGAAGGTTGGTTCGTTGAGCCAAACAGGGAGCCTGCTGGTTTCTGCTGCTGGGACTGGCCGAATAGTGAAGGGGTAGAGATAGGTTGCGCGGGTTGGCCAAATAGAGTCTGGGGGGTTGAGGAGGTGGTCGGCGCAGTACCAAAGATACTCGCTGGGCTTTTATTCCCAAACAACGGGTTTGAGCTGGTTGTCGTACTGCCAAAGAGGCCGCCTCCAGCAGCTGGAGCTTGGGTGTTCGTGCTACCAAACAGTCCCCCTGACGTTGGCGCTTGCGTGCTGGTACCGCCAAATGGGTTTCCGCCGGCGCTTGGCTGAGTCGTCGATGTTCCAAACAGCCCGCCAGTAGCGGCAGCGGGCTGTTGTGTCGTGGTATTCCCGAAGAGACCACCACTCTGTGGTTGCTGCTGCTGAGTCGTACTATTTCCGAAGAGACTGCCACCCTGTTGTGGTTGCTGCTGCTGAGTCGTAGTATTTCCGAAGAGACTGCCACCCTGTTGTGGTTGCTGTTGTTGCTGCTGTTGGGCACCTGCATTCCCAAACAAACTTCCAGTAGGTTGAGGTTGCGTGGTTGCATTCCCAAACAGACCTGTTCCTGCAGGTTGCGTCTGCGTGTTCGTACCACCAAACATACCGCCCGTAGCGGGCTGCTGGGTAGTTGCCGTATTACCAAACAGACCACCGGGTGCAGGCTGCTGTTGTTGCTGAGTACTCCCACCTGAAGCTGGCACTTGGGTATTGGCGCCGCCAAACATGTTTCCGCCGGTGGTTGGCTGAGTCGTTGACGTTCCAAACAGCCCGCTAGTTGTAGTAGCGGGCTGTTGGGTCGTAGCACTTCCGAAGATACCACCGCTTTGTGGTTGCTGCTGCTGCTGCTGCTGGGTCGTGGTACTTCCGAAGAGACCGGTACTCTGCGGTTGCTGCTGCTGCTGTTGGGCACCTGCATTCCCAAACAGGTTTCCAGCAGGTTGAGTTGTCGTGTTCCCGAACAGACCTGTTCCCGCAGGTTGAGTCTGCGTCTGAGTGTTCGTGTTCGTACTCCCAAATATACTACTCGTGGCGGGCTGCTGGGTAGTTGTGGGATTACCAAACAAACCACCGGGCACAGGTGGCTGTTGTTGCTGAGTACTGGTATTTCCAGTCGCACTGGTCCCTGCAGGCTGTTGCTGCGTCGTGGTGCTCCCAAACAAGCCCCCGCCACCGGTACCTGCACCTGTGTTCGTCGCCGTACTAGGTGCTCCGAATAGATTTGTGCCGGACGTAGCTGGCTGGCCGGAGGTATTACCAAAGATACCCTGCCCAGGCTGCTGCTGTGTGTTCGTGCTGCCGAAGATGCTTGTGGTTTGGGCACCGGCTGTCTGCCCTGGCTGCTGCTGGGTATTTGTGGTACTCGCTGTCTGCCCAGGCTGTTGCTGAGCATTCGTGTTACCGAAGGCATTTGCGGAGGATTGCGTTGAGGAACCAAAGTGTGACATTTTTGCACGCCTTTTGTGAGCTGTAAAGCAGTAGTTCGAGGTTGTAGTAGTTGAATGAGGCCGATTAGGAACTCACCTCACCTCGCTCCCAGAAGATGCAACTTGATCACACGCGATCCCGACCTTGGCAAAAGAAAACAGGCGGTGCGCGACTTGAAACAGATACGAGCACTAAGATTTACGGTGTAGGACAAGGGCAATGTTTTGGGAACAAGTGGCAGGCACGATGATATCCGATGGACGCGAAATTTGGGCGAGATGCGAACTTTGATCCAAAGCTTACTACCGTATACTCAAGCTCGGACTTGTGACTACACACTCGAATCACGAAAAAGAGAACTGTTAAGGCAGACTTAAGGTAACTCGCGTTATATGGCTGCACTCGATGATGAAATTCACGAAGCGTCGTACAAAGGCTGCTCGGCAGACAATGCATTCAGGACAAACGATGACCATGGTTCGAATAGCTAGCGACTTGCACGACTTGAGAAAGCCCGCGAGTGACAATAGTCACACCGATATATCTGGTAAGCACTGCACCCAGGTAGAAATATCATGCAATGGTGCATAAAAGCATGCGTCATGTAAGGACATGTGGTGTACATGTAGTTTTGCTATGTCGTCTCCCAAGCACCACAGATATAAAATGAAGCGATCAGAACTATGTCGCAGATAGTCAGCTCTGAACGCAGCAGGCATCATGAAGGGACATACGCGAAGGGGCTGGAAGAACCACTTGTTCTTTCCAGTCTGGTAACGCTCCTCGAACACCTTTTTGATGCTCTTCCGTGCATCCTCCCGTTGTGATGGCTCCTTGAAGGTCTCAGTAGCCACGGAGCCCTTCAAGCTCTCCAACTCCAGAGCATAACGCGTGGGGAACAGATGTGAATAGTTAATCACCTAAAACATACGATAAGCTTCGGTTCGGGTCCCCGCGTCGCAGTACATGGGTGCTCACCTTGATGAAAGGCTTAACACGGCTCCTCCGCTGCAGCTTCTTAGCACCCATAGTCCGTGTAACTTTTCGTGGGTAGCGTTCGATGCCAGCAACGATAGCGTGGGGGTATGGCCGTTCCTTGGTTCCCTCATCGAGTTGTTTAATAACGACGACCTTCTTGCCTGCCTGGCGGCCCTGCAGGACGATGGCGACCTAGACCACAACGAGAGGGTTAGAATCGCAATGACATCGGTGACACGTATGATAGAAGCACTTTTCCGGGCTTGTAAACTAGTATGAACGGTCAGCCTTGGACACTTATAAAAGACATGCATTCCGACCTTTGGGCATCTTGACGTTGGGCGGCGCGGTGAGGATTGACCTTGCTGAATAGATTTAGGCGAGGCAAGCCATCCGGAGATTGCCGGACGTACTATGCAGTTCCAACTTAAGGTTCGGTATCGTGTCGGTTTCACTAAGGTTCCTTTGTTTCTCTTAAGGCCTAGGTGCCAAATGCCATCGCTGCTGTGCGCCTTCCACAAATATAGCATGCAAGACATTTATAACATGCGCAAACGTTGTAATTCTAATCGGAAGAGACTCAGAATCTCGTCCTTTTGCATGACCGCCCAGTATCAATAATGTTCGTGACGCTCTACCTCCTTTATCACGCACTCGCCCGTCTCCTTGGGCATCTGTGGGCTCTTCTATCTCCTTTGTGGTTCACTCTCTGGCTCGTATGGAAGCGTGCCATCGATGCTACAACGTACCATTCAACGGCAGGGCGGAACATCATCATCGATATCATCATGTTAATCTGCACACTACTTGTCTGGACAACCCTCGTGGGGTCTATCTTGCTGCGAAAGGAAGAGCCTGCAAATCGTGCACCATCATCTGCACCACCACCTGTAAACTTCTTACTCGTTCACTCTCCAGGTCGTTCCCATTCCTGACTCGTGTCTTCCAGCGCGTTTCGTTGAATCAAGCAAATGAGACCATCGAGACCGCACGAAAAGTAGTGCAAAAGGCGAGGGACGACTTCAAAGAGATGGAAGATACCTCGGCCGCCACAGCGGAGGCGTTGTGGCACTTGATGAAGGCAGGAAAGAACATGCTCGAAATACAGCAGGCGCTTCAAGAGATGGCAGACATGTTGGATCAACGAGCAGAGCGACAGTTTCCCCGTACTCCCCCATGGAGCAGATGAATACGTCAGTTATCCGCTTGCTCCCTCTTCAGTACTTACATGTTCATATGAAGCAGATTAGACTCGTAACCTGGCTACGCCACTTGACTTATCCGTGGTAGTATACGCCAAGCTGGTCACGAGCATAGAAGCAGATGTGATTTGGAAGGTTTGCCGGCGTTTTGAACGGAGAAATCCTTGTGTGTATACGGCATCTATTATCTGCCAAGTGTAGTTCATAGTACCTGCATTGACACAGCGCAAACACAGGGTGTATTTGGATATTGTTTTCTGCACTCAATCTGCACTAGTCCGATAAACAATCCATAACCACGCTGTTTGGTATGTGTATAGTAAGTACTTGTATCACAATAGGTCTCAAAGTAAACACCTATATAGGTGAACCATCGACAATATGATCTTCACAGCCCGACGTTGTGCGATGCTCCCGCATAGTACTAAGTAAAGAAGGAACGACTGTCACCCGCAGCACGTTTAAATTTGCAGTCCAATCTCCCCGAGTCATCAACCAGGTTGTCGTAAAAAGCCTCTGCGCATAGAACTCATCACACAAACGCATCGCCGCAGCGAGATGAACCGCCTCATCGGGTTGCCCACGACGTAGTGAAGCAAGCCGACAATAATGCAAGCTCCGGATTCTGTAAGTGAGTCCTAATGGCGCCCCTGATCACCAAAGGTCTGTTGTGTACGAAGAAAGACTCAAACAGCTGCCGGAATTGCGGGACTGGTCTTAAGATCCAGTGAGGACCGCTAACAAAGGCATCGGGGATCTCTGTAGCCTATCGCAACTTCCAGTGGAGGGGACCCTGATAGGTACCTAAGAGGACGAGCTCCTCTACTTGGTATTTATCCCATGAGCCTGAATACTTCATTCGCAATTAAAGCTTACCCCTGAAATATAGCTACTCGGTATTACGACGATCACTGTGCTTGCGATCGTAAGAGCTAGGAATGTTACACCGAGATTCAGAAAGATACAACCGCTGACATCCAGATACTGTGCAGTTCATAATCCTGCCTGATGGCCTCGGAGTCAGGACCAACACTCCAAACTGTAAGCGCCATGCGACTATCATGTGACCGAGCACATGATTCTACACGCTTGTTTGTTTGCTCCTCTTTGGTCACAGTTTGAGATTACCTCACGGTAAGTACTGGCGATACGCTTCTTTACTTCTTACCATTATGTACGTCGAATCGCCACGTTCTGTCTCCTGTGCGAACCTCCTGAGTGTTCTACCCTCCCGGCTAGCTTCCACAAACAAACTCACAGCTGTTTGAGTCATTATATTAAACCAACAAGCAACAAGCTGGTCGAGTTCACTCACCCCCGCACAGGAAGTTCGGAACGCGGCCAATCGGATGGGAATGGCAGGCATCCGAGCAGGATGCTCATATGATCCGCTGTCACCGAGACAGGCGGAAGACTCTGTATATGCCACCGGTGAGAGGAAATGAACAGTGTATGAGGAAACGTATAATTGTTTCCTCGTACAAGTACTGTTCGTTTCCTCTCATTCAGGCTGCATGATGCAGCATAAAGATGTTGATTATGAGAGACAGCTTATTAGCACAATAGTATGCTACCAACGCATTATGAACGTACACAGCATATGGCCTTCCAACATGACACATCTAGAATGTTTTGCAGTCAGCACGACGTGCCCACTTCGCCTATAACATAGGATGCGCACACCAAGAAATATAACAATCATGTGTATGAGGGACCAACGCTGCCTTCGATGCCGAATCGATTGTATTGTCATATCGTTTTTCTGATATGGGACTCTACTCACCCAGATCAGTTCAGCGGGCCTTTCCGACGTCGATACAGCGAGCACGACCTAGTCAGGATTGGGATGGACGGCAATATATCTGAGGCTGATGCAGCCTGGAATACCGTACTGACAATTGCGACCGTCCTTCCTAACGGCGATGTCATGCCCGAGCATCCAGTTTTTTTTTCGAATCGAATTCTTCGTTTTAGGGTTCTGTCGGAGCGTGGCGACCATCTATCTTGACTGCATCGTCTTGTATAAATTAAGTACTGCCGAGAATCGCGCGCGCCGCGGTTGATGGTACCCCACGCAGAGCAGGCTGAGCAACATACTGTCATATTTGAGTGGCGGTTCCTCCTTCCTAAACTCTTATCATGGTCTGCGCGACATGAATATTTGTTCTGAACATGCACCATGTCAGATCGAACCTCCTTTCTTCAGACTTCCCCTAGTGGCATATCTCTTAATTCATATAATTCAATGTTTCATTCAATGATTGAGGATATTATTTGTATTACATTGTAAATTATTGGCCACCACTCCGTCTTGCAACAGTATCATTTCCGCGTCACAAAGCCTCAATCGGCTGAGCCTTTCCATCAGGGCCACGGCGTTCCGTCGATGACCATCATGGGCCTATCTGAATATAAAAAATGTATCTTGTTCCGAACATGTACACATGTTAAGTCCTTCCCTTGGCATAAGTAGATTCTCATGATCGATGATATTATTTATATAGCAACCCTACATACACAACAACAATTCATTTCGCTAATGTTTTTTAAGCGAATAGCATCCAGTGCTGTTCGTGTCGCGGAGAGTGAAACGCGAGCAGCCGACACTTACCGGGAGACTCTGTGGGAGGAAAACATATGCTCATGACGCATGATAGCAGTGCCATCGACGACAACGTTAGCGCCAACGGTGAAATAGGCGGGGGGTACGGCCCTGTGAGCGCCAGTGTTGATTTCGATAAGTGTTTTCAGCTTATTTTGCTTCGCATGCATGTCGTTGTTACAGCAAATAAACTGTTATTGAGGACTCCATCAACAGCATCATTTATGCTCCACAAAACCTTCGGCTGAGCCCTTTTTTTCGAGTCAAATTATTGTCCATTTGGGGTGTACTATCCTATGTAGGACATTGCTAACTAGGACAGGGAGACACCAGCGTCCCCCGCCGCGTTTCTGACTGTGCAAATGCCCCAATGGAGGCCTGACCTCCACTAGTTCGCCGTTCCTACCAGCTGAGCCCTTTCCATCAGAGCCAAGGCTTTTCGTCGTCGACGATCATGCATCATGACTCATCTGAATATACAAAAATTGTGTATCATAGCGCTAACCTGACGGGTTTGAGCATGACAGCATGGGCCTAATGAATCTCGTGCTAACCTGCACATCGGTTAGAGCATGCGAATGCTACGTTTATTCGCATCGCTCCGGGGGCATATTCGGCCTGCAGGTTGTGTCGGCAAAGTTCCTCGCAAATTTAACATGATCGACTCGAAACTTACGCGGACGTTTCAACTGGGATGTGCTGGCACCTGTCATGATCGAGGATCACGATCGTCGTCAATTATCAGAAGCGGCAGAAGGAATAATTATTAGTCTTCAGACCAGTTGACATCTGAATCTAGTCCATGTAGCTACTCCATTACAGATACTGCATAGTCATAAGCGATCACTGCACGAGGGAGTAACAATGTAACAAAGCAATAACGTAGGCCGTGTGCCTGGTGAAGGTGAAGAAGGTCCAAAGCCGCGGAAGGTATCATTAATGAACTCCAAACGGAAAAAGAGCGGAATGTGCGCAGGCATGAAGCCGAACACCGAGCGAGGTGATTGTTCCCTTACAAGTAGATGTTGACTAATTGTTACGAACGTAAGCACATGGATACAAGAATATCAGAGAACAACGTACTGGGAGAGCAACCGATGTTGATGAGGCCGTTGTACTCGTTGTTCTCACAGCACACAGGCTGTTGGTTGCTAGTGATAGAAGAATTTAATTCTGGCATGATAAAGCGTGCACCGCAAGAACTCACCAGCTGGCGCCACCACCAGTCCCAATAACGGTGATGGGAGAACAGCTCATACCACACGAGGTACCGACAGGGATGACAAGGCCCAAGAGAGACAACAGCTCGTCGAGACTGCCGCTCTCACCAGACTTTGAAACAGAGTCGCAACACTGAATAGAACCAGTGTTACACTGACTTGGGGAGCTTGATGGAGAGGTGCGCTTTGCGCCTTTGGGATAGATTAGAGCGCGTCAAATTACGGAGAAACTGTAAACTTACGCTCAGCAGCACTGGCACGGCGAGCGGGGGCCATGGGAGGGAGACCACGCGCCATTCTTTCGGCGTTGGTCTCAGCGCTTACTACAGTAGCAGCCGCGGCGAGAGCAAGGACAGACGCGAACTTCATTATGTTCTACTTTGTTTCTAGGAGGGTACGAGGGTACGAGGGGACCAGACAAGAAGACAAAGGAGACTTAAGGAGAGTTGGTGAAGGACTGGTTGGTTTGAGAGAAAGAGAATTTTATAGGACGGACAACTAGAATGGGATGAATTAATGTGAATGAAAAGAACCGTCGGTTAAACTACCAAATTCAGTGCCGCTGAAATCTCCGACCAGGGACTTCAAACCTGACATAACCAACAATCTTACCGCATTTCTTGTGATCCTGTCCAAGTCCTGTCTGCATGATAACAAAACTAGGATCAAATCACAGTGAACGCAAGGAAAAATACCCTCCTCAGCGCCGTTGCACCCAACTATAATAACCAGTAAGTATATTCAGAATCATTTTTTGTCCGAATAATAATTACACAATAATTGGCATGCCGCGTTCTATCTCCTTCAAAATTTTCATCAATGAGATTTAGTGGCACACGTGCCGTAAGAGCTGGCTAGGGTCTCCTTCGAGGTTAATAATGCCCGTCCGGCAGTCCAGGCATCCTACTACTAGCGCCTCAAACTGCAGTGGCACGTCTGTCACTGTGCTGTCATAAGTGACTGGCAGGATAGAACGCCCATGAGTCCTGGCAGTTGTCCTGGCTCTGGTCAGCGGCAAGCTCCGTGGCGCATTTGCACCGAAACACATCGATTGTGATCTCGAGGCGATGGCGGATATTCGGCAATCTATTCTTGTGAAACATTACAGTGGACGCGGCAGACGCGAACGCAGTTCTGCAGACTCCATCACACACGTTTCTGACAGTTTTCTGATTTCGTCAGGCAATCTGTATTAACTTGGCGCATTTAAAATGAGGTAAGTACACCCGAGGTCGTGTCGGCCACGGGATTCTAGGCCTCCGTCTACGTCGCAGTGCTATTATAACCCTGGTCCTTACAGGCTACCCCTTCCCTTAAAGATGGACCGCATCAATCACTTGCCAGGGGGGCTTCGAGTTCTCGTTACCCCCCCTTGCCCTGACGAGTTCATGAATTTAGCACTTGGCCTGCCATAACGCTATTACCAAGCATCGTTTGAGCATGTGCATGTCAACTCTTACTTACCAATCCTAGGGCATATCAGAGTGCGGTGGACGAGCGATGCAAGGGGCGCATACCTTATAGATCTAACGTCTTATCGTCCTAAAATTGGTATTTCCTGTCGATGTCGATGTCCGCTCGATTTCTGGTGTCCCAAGCCGATCCCCTTCGCAGTTCACAGCCTTCCGTGACGTCCGAATTAAATCCAAATCACACAGCCCACTGGTCTGGTTTTTCCCGGGGGAGCTGGGGCGAGTTGTGGATGCCGCAACTATTAGGTCGAGACTCGGGCGGGTCGCGGATGCCGCGATTATTAGGTCGAGACTCGACGTCAACAGGTGAAGTGCGTCGTTGCTCGCTAGATCTGCTTCGTCAGAGTGGCACCACGTCAGCCCGGGCCATGGTCACAACGAACAATGTTTACATACAACCTGTGCAGGGTGTAACAGGTCGGCGGGGGAAATGAAAGAAGTCGACAGACGAAGCAAGGACACGTAACGTCTCTTCAATGATATGCTAACTCTACACGCAGATCACACCGGGAGGATCGAAGGTGGGCACTGGCTTTACAAACTGTAATTTCGCCTATTGCGACTTCTTTGAGAGCCTCGAAAACGGTTTTATCTCATCAATACCTTACAAGCTGATACGAACGAGCAGTGAATGCAGATAACACCGCCAGTTGATATGAAACGAACAACGAAGGCGAATAAAAACCTCATTTAGTGCCGCAATTCCACATGCCTCATGTCGATTGTAGGCTAGTTTCTTCCCTTTGCCGTGAAAGACATCTACAAGTACTTACGAGCCTCGAGCATGGCGTAATCCCCATCCTGTTGATATGAAACGAGCATTGGGGAGCGATTACGGACCTCATTGGCAATTAATATGCTTAACCCGATTGTAGGCTAGTGTCTTCGCTGGGCAGTCTACACGCACAAGGCACCGACTGAGCGGTCGAAGTATTACAGCGCGAGGATGCGCCCACTAGTTGGGAGAGATGACGATTTGTTCTGCTGACCCGAAATGAAGCAGCAGTAGGAGATTGGGGGCCTTAAAGACGTCCACCAGTCGGCTGCCTACCCCAAAGTTCCGGCGGTATGACAACTGCAGAGTTAGTAAGAGTTAAAAATGATAGTGTAGAAGATCGCACGGGGCCCGCACTCCGTCATCTCATCTACGCCGCTCGAAGATTGTTGGAGGGTCAAAATAGTCGAGGATGAAATTGTAACCCATTGGGACACACCTGCGCATACCATAATAGTATAACATTTGATTTACAAGGATTGCCCCTGGGCTCATGTTATAGCGTCACAATGTTGAATACTCAGTAGTGCTAGGAGGGGACCAATTACGAAGGGAAGTGAATTACAAATTACGCGAAATAGATGCACATGATAACAATCAAGTGTCAGGAGGTGTCAGGTCGATTGTCTTGTGGGAGCGAAGGATCCGTAAAACTGTGGTTGCACTTCGTACACACGAAGAACAGAATCATACGGGTCTCCTTCCGTTTTGACTGGTCCTGGTAGAACACGGCACTAGAGAGGAGTAGAAAGGTATCATCAGTAAGGGAACGCTAATTCGTGTGAAGCGCGCACTCGTCTTGGTTACAATGCGGACATGTAATGTTTGAGTGTGCCTATCAGAATCAGATGGGATGATATCAGATACGCCAAGGGGTAAAACGAACCAATGTTGGATCCGACCCAAGGTCTGTTGTAATTCCTACTTGTTCTCTGTTGATGAAGATGAGTAAGTTCACACAAAAATATACTAGTGATGATTCGACTAAAGGACTTACTTGGTGACCGTCAGTAAATCATTCCTATAGACACACTTGTTCTCGCCGATCTCCTCTTCGTTACATATTCTGCAGGCGTAGACCATAATGCGACGCCCGGTGTCGGCTTTTGGGTAAAGCAAGTTATTGCATTCTGAGCAGAAGTGGAGTGATGCCTGCATGTAGCAAGAACGACCAGAGTATAATAACGGTTATAGGAAGTAAACACAGAGACATAGAAGCAATTTAGCAGCGAATCGCATCAAGGGAGGTGACAGACAGACCATCGCAGAGACTGAGTAAGATCGAGCTCAAGATGAATTTCAATCTCCGACAACGCGTTCCCATTTTCTGTTCCGGACTTCAAGAAAAGGACGGTCCGAGTGCAAGTACTCGGTGATCCCCTAACGATTTATGATTTGTTAAGTGCTCGACGAATTCTTCACGAGCCTTTATCATTGAAACGTGGTGTTAGCAAAACCTACGTTCAAATGGATCTATGCGGGTCTATGGATATTACGGATATGCTTTGCACTTCTCGGAACTGGGTACATTCACCCAGATGAACACATGCAAAATGGAGAAGTGACCTCAGGTGAGTCTGCGCCTCCTGTGTCTCTTATACTGCTCTAACCCCAGAGCCTAAATTATTTCAGGCGATCTCCTAGCATATCATTCCATCCGTACTTGGGAATGGTCCACTACACTTCCTGTCCGCTCCATAGTACCAGTATTTGCGACAACCGGAATCCCTGTCTGGTTTGTTAAGTTCTTCTTCAGTAGTGAGAAAATTTATGCTAGAACTACACTGCATGTCTCATACGGCCTGTTCAGAGAACCACTCGACACACGGAGTGCAGCCAACATTGGTTTTTCGATTGGAACGGTTCGCCTTCTTGGTGATATCTGGGCTGATTGGTAAATAACCCGAACGCATCTCTGCAGTTCATGAAGCTCACCGAGCATTAGATTACAGCTTGATTAATTTGATACCTCTGCCGAGTGACCGACAACTAGGCCTTCTGCTTCTGGCCTCGTCTCATGTCATGAATACTTTTCAGGTTCGACCTTTCTCGAATTCTATCGAGGCGGTGCTTGTTGCTTTGAGCATGGTGTTCTCGCGTAAGATAAACTCTGTTAAGACGCTGAAGAAGGTCAGTCTGGGCTGTTCATGGCTTCTCGAGGTTCCTGATCCCTAAATTATCGGCAGAGTTATTTTCTCCATTTACTAGCCATAACTTTCGTGACTGGTATATTCACTCGCCCAACCTTCCTGATATTTGGAGCACCCATTGCATATCAGGTGGCGCTTTGGACATTTACGCGTGCCGGAACTGCAACCAGGTGGTTGCGCCTTGTTGTCCCGCCATTATTCACTGCAGCAGCTGCATGTGCTGCATTTCTGGTGGCGGATACCCTCTATTTTCGAGGCACCCTTGACGATATCGTAGTGACACCTTTCAATTTCCTCAAGTATAATTTTTCGTCCGATAATCTGGCAGAACATGGACTGCATCCACGTTGGCTTCATGTTTTTGTGAACCTTCCGATGTTGTTCGGCCCCTGGGTCCCTTGGCTAGCGGTGCGCGCGATCGTGGACCGTACATCGTTTGGCGAGAAAAAAGGTAAATCATCCCAAGTTGATGTTCTTTGCTCAAGTAAGGGCGTATATTATTGATGGTACTCGCAACCACTCACGCCTTTTCTACTCACAGCAATCATACAAATGATCATTCTGTCATTGGCTGTCCTTTCTATGCAACCTCACCAAGAGCCTCGCTTCTTGGTGCCTCTTTTACTGCCTATCATCGTCTTGATCGCAAACACCGGTCAATTGGCCTATGTTGGCAAGACGTTCTGGGTATGTTAACACATCACAGTCGGTAAATGGTGCCGCTAACGACTTTGTAGGTATTCTGCACCGTCTTCAACTTGGTGCTTGCGGTTCTATTTGGAATTCTGCATCAAGGAGGCGTAGTGCCCTCCCTATTCCACCTCCATTCCGTGGTTGCTGATGCTTCCCTTGGTACGCGGACAAATATAATCTACTGGAAGACGTACATGCCTCCGCTCCATTTCCTCGGCATTAACGAACGAGGTTGCTTTAGTTGCTTCTATGCATGCAGGCTCAGCTGACGTAGTATCACTTAGATGTCTCATCTGGCATAATTTCTTTCACCGATCTTGCTGGGGCGTCCCAAGGCGTCCTCGCTGCGTCCCTCACTGTTGGTGACTACGACAGGACATTCATTGTGACCCCCGTGGCCATGCAGTCCACGTTACCCTCTGCAATTACGAACTGTATGAAATTAGACAAGGCCATTTTCCCGCATCTCGATCTTGACCATATTGCAGAGAGCATGGATGTAGGTATACTTAGTGGCCTTCATTTAGGAGTCTATACCTTGTCACCCGACTGTGTTTTTGTTTGAACTATCGATGCACTACATAGCAAATATATGGAGCAGCGGATGCTGACTCGTTCGGTGGAGGGGGCTGGACGGTGGCCGTCACCTCTTATAACCACCCCAACGCGATACAAACATTATTTTGTCGGTGATTCGTGGACCAAGTAAGCCGAACATCGTCGCCGTTGCGTGATAGAACGATTCAATCACGTCTCAATCTCAGACTACAATTGCAGACTCGACGCGCAACTTCAAGTAACGAAATACATGACGAACTTGTGGCTTCCATTTTCTTTTTCCTCCCGAGTTCCAATTTATGTAGTGGAACGTCCACTGCATATCACTTCTCCACGGATAGTAACCTCCCCCACTACTGCGAGCAACTGCCCAACGATATCCATATAAACATTGTGGGGCGGTTTGGCCGTCTGAAAGTCTACCACTCGCACGCTGCAAGATGTAGTAGCTAAAAGCGCCACCGTAATACAATGAACTTCCATTTTCCCTGGCTCACCCACCACAGTTAATTTCTGCAACATGGGAAAACGAACTGCACGAAATATTTCGACAAAGTTGTCCCGATCACGAGGAAACCAATAGACTTGGAGGGGGAGAGTCATTGATTCAAGGCAAGAATGCGTGACCGAATGATTTCTAGTGCCAGAATTTGATGCAATTACATCCACTACGATGGTCTCTAGATGAGGGAAAATCTCTGAAGTGGAGCGTATGGTCTGAGGGGAAGCGTTCTTGATGTGGAGGTGTCGTAAATTTTTGCAGGTAAGAGTAGGTATGATGTCAGCCGGCCAGTTGTCGACAATGTTTAGGCGACGGAGGTTTGGTGCATTGAAACTGGCGACAGCTGACCAGTAACACTCTAAGGTTCTCAACTGGGGTGTGTCGAACTTATCCCTCCATTCGTGTGCGAGTGACACACCAATTATCGTTTCCCAGCACCTCCTCTCAGCAAAAAGGATCTCGATCAGACGATCCTCACTGAGGTGGGGTGAGGAAGAGGAACGTTCGATAGTGAGAGTGAGAGGGCGATTTCCAGATTGGTCCAGCCAAAACTGGAGCAGAGATGGAAGGAATGGCTTGAATGCTTCAGCAAGTTTCCCGGGAAATGCAACCTTGATGTGCGACCAGATGGCTGTCGTTGCATATGCAACGACTCGCCAACGGCGGCACACCCGGGTGAAGAGTAGGGGTGGGCTGGCAAAATTTGCCGAGATAGTGGTTTCTCCAAGTAAGAAAATACTAGGACAGTCTGGCAAATCGTTGACGATGAGCAAGAATACGTCCTGCAGAAGGTCCTCGGGCAGCCGGTGAATGAGGGGTTCTGGGTGGTCCAGCCCGAGCTTTAGGTTGCTGGGAGATAGGTGTGCATGTGAGTGAGTGAAGGGTAATGCGTCGATTCTGCGCATGGGTGCTTTCATGCTCTTCTGAGTTCTCGCCGAATTCGAAGGCTTTCAGGTGAACAGCGAAAATTGCGCGAAATAGGAGGTCTCCGGAGTTTCAAATAACACGTGACTATTAAGTCTGCGTGCCTCAACCGCGACTCTGCCAAAACGCGATATTTACTCGGAGCTCCGAGTCCATAAGCCGCGTTAAGTATCTTATTGGGAACTCGTGATGCATATGTATGATATAGCTTCGGTGAGACGTCCAGACAGTCCAGTATATTCATGATCTTCTTCACGCAAATGTGCAGCAATATTTGGATTTTCATCCAGCAGCCTTGACGGTCAGGAACGTCCGAGGAACGTCATTCGTATCCTTCTCCCTCAAAGCCTCAAAGTTCAGGGTCAAACGCCAGGACTGTCAGAGGTAACCACCGGGTTGGTGCCTGTTTCCACTCCAGAACCGTGATACGGGTAGTATTCAATTTGTGATCGAACTTCTTCTCTGCTACCTTTTGCTTCTGAGAATGCCTGGACACCTTCCAATGACACACTGGTAAACCTGGTCCTATATCGGCGTGCCTCGATGCGGCTGCGTGCTGCACGTTTGGTGATATTGGTCAAGCATGCGGACAAAGCATGCCTCGTCATAGCATCGTGGACTGTCTGTAGCTCGAGGCTATAAGCAAGTTACTCGATTACTCCTAATTCAAGTCAACCATCCCGACCACCAAAAAAACCAACATGAGCTGGAGGAGTCTCGATAGCACTCCAGACCTTTCTCACCTTCCGCAGACAGTGGTAACAGTCCCGTATCCATCGTCAGAAGGCTTTGCCTCGCGTCCGACGAGCGTTCTCTCAGGCTCTCAGTTATCGTTTAGCTCACCTGTTTCCCGGTCTTCGCGCTCGCCATCTCTGCACACAAGACTTCCTGGACTTCTCGCCCAGTCATCCATAATCGCAAGCCCGGTCGAGTCCGTAAAAAGCATTACATCGTTCTTTACAAAGCTTAGGTCTGTTTCGTCTGCGCCGAGACACTCCGAGTTTTATTTGCAAGATGAATTGTCTGTCTTCCTTGTAGGCGGTCCACGACTCTAAGCTCCCGAAAAATTCTAATAAAGGACGCCGTGATTTGATAGGTAGAAGGGGTATTATTCCGTGTACACCGCTTTTTTTTGCAGCGCGAGTCGGATGTGTTCCGTACTATGTTTGTGTGCCCTCCGACGCAAGACGGCCCTGAAGGATACAGTGATGACAGGCCGATCATCCTGCCTGAAGTTACGGTCACTGAGTTTGAGTGCTTGCTCAAGTTCCTATACGATGGGTTAGCCTTTCGCAAATCTCACCATACCTCATATCAGCTAACTACCTCTCAGGAACACTACGCGATCTCCTCTCTCAACAGCGGCAGACTGGGTCAGACTGCTGTCGATTACAACCCGCTATGGAATGGAGCGGATTCGCGCGAGAGCTCTGCATGAACTGGAGTACCTCCCACCGCTTGATCCTATCCAGCGGATTGTCCTGGCACGGAAGCATGATGTGCAGGAGTGGCTATTGCCCTCTTACGTGGCACTCTGTTTAAGACGACAGCCTTTGAATGTGCTCGAGGCAGTGGAACTCGGGCTGGAGACCATGGTCCTGATAGCAATGGGCAGAGAGTCCGTGAGGGACCCTGGTACTCTAAAAGATTTCGACGATGCCAGGGAGTCACTGACCTATGAAGAGTTTATGACGGATGTCGTTGCTGACGTATTTGGGATGAGAGATGGAGAGGACTCAGGTGCTTGAATACGTAACATGTACATGTGCAGTGTGTCAAAGAGCTGAAGGGAGTACATTTTGACTTAATATGATTGCAACATTTAATGATGACAGTGGAATGAGGTACAATTACAGGAGCATTTAGTACGTTGTTTTGTGGTAATTTCGACGACAATCGTCAAGAACATGGTAAAATGGCAAGTAGACAGAGCCAGTTCACGCGGACCTCACGCTGGCAGTCTGGCACAAAGATGTTAGGTCACTGTCTCGCGTCATTTGCTAATCAAACGACGTACCTCTGCATTGTCAGTCATCGTGACCGGAGGCGACCTGGTGGGCGGAGATGTAGATGCAGCAGAAGAAGTGCGCGCAATCATGGACAAATCGATGTCTACGGACAAGGTAACGATTGGCTGTTGCATGCATCAAAACCTACACAACGACAGACCTTGTGCCTTGAGTGCGTTCTTCCTGATCTGCCTAGCACTCTGCCTTTCTTCCTCAGTGAAGGAGCTGGCCCGCTTCTTGAGGACGGACTTCTTGGGAACGGCTGGAGCACGTGTTATGAGCGTGGTGCATGGCGGTGGAGTCGATACGTACAATTGTTCTGTTGCTGGTCTGTGGTGGCTTCCTCGAACTCCTCCTCTTCGTCTGCGAGTGCAGCGTCCTCAAGGTAACGTTCATCATTGATGCTGCCCCAATTGTGCTGGCCACCGCCGTTCTTGCGGACGGATTTGTCAAGGCCGGACTTTGACTCGGAGCGATCCCTCAATAAGGCACGAGGGAAGCCAGCGCGCTCTGTGCGAGTCATGATGAGCCTTAGACTGTGTAGTGATGAGGTCTGGTGGTGGGATCAAAGTCGTCGTGTGTTGGGAAGGGAAGATAAAATTGGATGTAAGGAAGAGGATGGTGTAGTAGTGAGCTTTTATACCTGCAATGCTTGCCTGCCACGCCACTTTGACTACAACTCACAAAGGTGAAGATTCGAGACAATTCTAGGACTCGTGATCAAATTTATCAGAACAACGACCTTTTTGTTAGTTTTTGTTCCAACCAAGGCACGTCGATCAGTCTCGTGAATTTAATTGTTTCACTAGTGCTGCGGGTCTTCGTACTAACCCGATAACATTAAGTTCTGACTGACTTCAAGGTCGTCTGACGAGGTCTGACGCTGGGGATCCAAAGAAAGAATGCGGGGAAGCGTGGGAACATCATTGACGCACGTGGCGAACACCACATTGTTGCGCGGAAATTGCGCGGAAACAAAGCTTTAGAGATCACATCTTTGTACTTACAGTAACCCTTTGACAACAGGCAAGGAGCTCTTTGGGAAGTGGTCTAGACTACCTAACTATGAATGGGACAATGGAAGCCGCAGTTCAATCTCTTTTGCGATCATCCGAGGATCTCAAGGTAGCACTCGAAGCCGAGATTACGCAAGAGCACGGTGGCCTTTCAGGCTCTTCCGACGCAGCTGAACGATCCAGGCGCGTTCTTGCCGTGGTGTCGCACAGAAGTAATTACAAGGGAGACGAGGAAGGCAGGTGTGTAACCTGCTTTCTATGTCAGCTGCAAGATCCGTCGGAATACGTCGGGGTCTTTCCCCCACTTTTTCTTCTAAGCTCCGCTTGTTTAACTTTGTACTGACTCTGTGAGAAGTGTCCTGATTCTTAAGCGCACGCCGGGTCACTCCGTCGAAGACTTGAGTATTGAGGTTGCGTATCCGATCTCTGGAGGTTTTTCTTTCGCTGTTGCGCAGGCAAGGCGAGGAACCTTAGACCTTCGCGAGACCGGCGCTGCGCTGAATCAGCCGAGAGCAGGTGCGTAAATGCGGCTGATACAGTAAGTAGTATTCTCATCGCATCGACAGAACTCACTTTGACTATCAAGTATGAGCTCGCTACTGGAACACGAAGCCATACTTTGATCACACGAGATACGCGGAAATTGCAGTCCTTCACCGCAGAATGCAGACGCCTGAAGGACATATTCAGTCAGCCGTGCTTCTCTTACGTCCCCCACATCTACTTACCAGTGCATCTACTAATTGTAGCTAGAAATGAATTTGACGCTGACTTTTCTTGGCTGTCACTTTATACACAAGAGCTCTCTTTGAAATGTATGGCACCTCCTATCACGTAAGTATAGCATACGCAAGCTGACTTGATACCAGCCTTTTCATCTCCCATAGATTTGCGCATGGCCAATACACCGTTGCACACACGACTTTCGCCGGCCAGTGCAGGGCTTCCAGGAGACGATGCGGCCGATATCGGCATTGTCCGCGAACATTGGATCTACAACAAAGCTATCGAAGAATCTTCCACTGGGTCATCGGCACGCTTGCTGTATGCTCGCTAAATCACTCTTGAAATATTTTGATGGGCAACTTCACTCATGAACAGCGTCCGAACAGGGACATTCAATGTCAATGGGAAGATGCCATCGCAGGACCTCTCTCCCTGGCTCAGATCGACGAAGCGTGATTCAGAGAACTCTGGATGGATCTCACCTTTGAAATCAATTTCGCCACTTGACATACCTTCAGACCCAATTGATGAACGTCAGTGGCGTTTGGTCGCTTATGTCAAATTGTCATTGACTGCAACCCACCCCTTGATTTAGAGGTAGCCAGCAGCCTAAGAGCCTCTTCTGTCACATTGCATCGTGAAAGCTTGAAAAATGAAGCAATCGCCTCTGATCCAGATCTCCTTGTACTAGGCTTCCAAGAGCTGGACCTTTCAACCGAAGCCCTGTTGTATGCCACCAGTACCGTCAGGGAAGATGCATGGGTGGAAGCCATCTTTGCTGGGTTGGGTGAGAAAGGTATTCTGTATGAAAAGGTAGAGTGTTTCACCTGTTTCTCTGTTGTGACACGATATGCAATGTTTGTCAGTTCGCCTCAAAACAGCTGGTCGGCATGTTGATCATTGCAATTGGGAGGAAGTCACGTCTGTCATGCTTTGGCGACATCAGATTTGGCGCCGCTGGTGCAGGAATCATGGGTATTATGGTACAGTCGCGAATATGCTTCCATGGTATTTGATTAATATTCATTGCGCAGGGCAATAAAGGTGCAACAGCGATACGGATGTCATATACACCTTCAGCCCCAAAGATCTCGCCGAGTCCTATAGTGCTCACTTTTGTTAATGCACATTTAGCAGCATTTGATGAAATGGTGGAGAGGCGAAACTTTGACTTTCACGAGCTTTCCAGACGCCTAGTCTTTGATCAGACTGACGGGATTGATCCTGATGCGAACATAGCACTGGAGACTCCGAAAAAAGTTGCCGGGTTATTTGAAAGTGATATATTATTCTGGATGGTACGCTGCAGCTTCTCCCTCGATTACTTCACTCACACCTTTCGGAACTTTAGGGAGGTTTGTTGATTATCACCCGACGAGATAAATGACTAATTCGGTTGCCAAAGATTTGAATTACAGGATCGATCTTACTGACGGGGATATCAGAGAATTACTATCGTCACCTCCGGGCACGGACAACGTCCCACTTTTACTAAAGTATGATCAGGTCAGTTGATGACTGACATAATCGATTATGGTGCTGACTGTATCGAGTATTTAGTTGAAGACGGCTATCTCAAGCGGAAAAGCATTTGTTGGCTTTTCGGAGCATGCAATCACACACATGCCGTGCGTAATTTCCTCCCGAATGACTGTGTACGTTCAATTGTTAGGCGTGGCAGTTCGTACAGATACGCGTCAAATACGTCAGAAGATGCTCTGGGATATGACCTAAAGTGAGTGGTGCTTGCAATTTATTTAGGACGATTGACTCATCTTGCTAGGCGCAAACCCGCGTGGACGGACCGCATTTTGCATATGTCGGCTGTCAATGTCCCAGTCACGCAACGCTCATATTGCAGTCATCCGCAAATAACTATGAGTGATCATCGTCCCGTGTCAGCTGATTTTGATTTGAATGTGAGTTTCTTGTTTCGCAATGCCGTGTTCATTCATTCATGCACAATAGGTGTCGATTGTTGACAAGCAGAGACGTGAGATCGCTGTCTCTAGGTTGCACCGGGACTTGTGGGGCGTGGAAGAATCTTCTCGGATACCCAAAATTAAGTTACAGCCAACGGCATTGGACTTTGGAAAAGTCTAGTAAGTCTTGTGCACCCCCTAGTCAGTATTGACTGAAGTTTGGATCAAAGCTACAGGCGTCTAGTCCGGCGAACGCTAATCATTCAGAATGATGGACAGGCGAGTTGAATCAGTAGCTTACACAGCCATTGCTAAATGTGCATTCCAGATCCCCTGCGTTTATCGATTCGTTGCGGCAGATGCTGAACAGCCAATCTGTAATTAATACCTTAGCTCTCATATCACCAGCTGATGTATCATATCGAAGGTCCACAATGGCTTAAAATTGATCCTGTGGTGGTGCGAGGCGTCCTTGTTCTGTCACCCTTGGGCTAACCTGCAAATATTTTTCTTTGCAGGGCCTGCTTCGTCCAGCTGAATCGTTGACCATCACTGTCACGGTGTTTATTGGTGACTCGTCCGCGTCGCGGCTGAATCTCTCACCACCCCGCTTAGATTGTACTCTTATACTGCACACCGCCCTTGGCAAAGATCACTTCATCTCGGTCGCTGGCGAATACCGTACGTCCATTCTTGTCTAGCCAAATATACTTCACTAGAGATGACACACAGAATATACTTGCTTTGCAAACGAACTTTCCAGACTTACACGACTTCCTGGTCCCGTGCGAACTATGAAGTCCCCAAATGATGGAGTATCTCAACGGCAGTCAGTGAATGCACCGAGGGAGATCATGAAGTTGATCAATTGGTTGATGACTCATGTCAATGATCCAGTTCGTGCCACCAAGATTTTGACAGCATGCCCTAACGATGTTTTTAGAGTGATCTATTCGACGGTATTCCTGAACAGAGTATATGCATGACGATCAGAGAGGTATTTACAAGTCATCCTCGACATCCATGCATGCGTTAATAGGTTTTCCTAGTGTCTTGATACAGGAGACCAATTTCCGTCCCTCGAGTCTCGAGAGGAACATGGCCCGCTTGCGATTGCCATTACTTCTACATTGGTACAGTTATTGGAGTCATTGGTAGACCCCGTGGTGCCTGCATACCTTCATGCACGGTGTCTGCAAATGACAAGTAGAGACGAAGCATTCGAGGTGCGTCAACAGACACCAGCATCCTGGATAGCGTTTACACAAATCTTAGCTACTGGATGAATTCCCTCCCGAATCAGTCAATGTAAGGTCCCACCCATAGTGCACACGCTTGTAGTTGACTCTGACTAGGTGTGGATATCGCTTACTGCATTCCTCCATTACATGTCCCTGCAAAAACTGCCATCGACGAATCAAGTGGGCATGGCAAAGAGACTGGGTACGTTCATTATGCAGAGTTTATCTAGGTATCTGCTGAATTAAGCACTGTAGCAACCATATTTGCACCAGTATTACTGCGTGACGACGCAATGGGGGCATTTCCCCCCGCGTCCCCCATTGGAAAGCGGAAATTCTTACTTCATTTTATTGGCTGATCTACGAATAAAAGTTTGCTTTTATATGTGTGCATCATGTAATGTTATTGATATTGTGGACTGACAATCAAGCACGACGTGTATAACTCAAACAATAACTTCTTATTGTCAGGGGTCACTTGTTCAAGTGTCGAGTGATATGATCTCAGAACTCGAACCAGGCAAGTTATCGTTATACTCCGTTACGGCGATATAACGAAACTACAAATGTGGAACAAACTCGGTCCAAACTACTGTATCGTATACGCCAGGAGGCAGTGATCGAAAGCTCAGTATCATAAGCACAACTAGTGTAACACGTGAGGTAATATATATGAGAGAGCTAAAAAGTGAAAGAATTACGCAGTAACATGCAGTGATATCTAGCACAAGGGATGGGATTTTGATTCTCAGCCCCCTCATTTGTACATTGATCGCACCCCTGTTCCAATAGCCAGCCCCGAGCATAACAAAAACAAATTGCGATGCACATATGCATGCCATCCCAAGGGAAGCCGCACGCCACAATATCTGCTCTGCGTGACTCTGGAAGAAGAAATTCCAGCCGAGACAATGTATCCCTCCAAACACTATTCCGCTGTATGTTCCAATGGCAGGTGCAAGTAATGCGATCGGAGCATCGTGATGAGTACCGTAGCCACCTAGAGACGGAACCCGACGTGAATGGGCAGTACGGGGAGAAATAACCCTGCTAATGCCCATAAGACTCGTTAAGGGATAGACGAGATAACAGAAATAACGGGAACAGCCTCCATTTGAAAATGCTGGATGTACCTCACTAGAACGCAGGTGAATTAGAACAATTTCAGGCAAGAATATTGGCGACATACTCGTAGGTTAAGTTGCTTGGTGGTGGTGATGTTGCTTTCCAATGAACAATATAGGGACGTCCTACGTCCTTAGGCTTCTTCCACCACAAACAATAGGAAATCCAGCTCAGAGCAGCTACAGCCAGGGTGTCGATTTCAAGCAGTGTTATCGGAAGGTTCTGGACGTAACGGGCGACAAGCTGGAGGATGAACCACACCAGCTGAAAAATAGCAATGCCTTTAGATAGAGCATCACCCTTGCTTCGATCTTCTATCTCCGCCTCCATGATGACAGGCATGTCCACGGATCCCTCACGAACAAAACACAGAAGTTCATCGGGTGTAAGAGTGGCGCGGGGTTTGTTATTGACATAGAGCATAAATCCACCCATCCACGCGAAGAACCCATGTGTCACTGTCCATCCTGTGAAGGCAACAGTTGCATATTTGTCCCTGCCTGACCGAAGAGTCCGATCATGTAACTAACCTCTAAACTCTGCAGGTTTGGGAGCTCTTGGACTTCCACTTGATTCTGAGGCTTTGCTGAGCGATGTAGCTGTGCCCTCTGATATATCTTGATGGTCGCTGGGGGCCTGGGCACGTGGTGTACCGAAAGCATCATTGAAGTCTCGTGCAGCTCTCCAAGCCCAGAACAGCTGTGTCACAGCCCAAGTGATCATGAGTTCTGGGGAGATCAACGCGACGACCATAATGAATAGACGACGAGAGGTAATAGCAACTTTCCGCTCGTCCATACCCGGAATGTTCGGATGAACTGCAGTCCATGTGCATGCCAATAAGGTCGCAACGCAGCTCCAAATGATGTTCCACAAGGTTCTAGTGTTGCCGCAGGATGGACAGTCGCTGACGTCGAGTATAGGGATACTGGTAGCATTAAGATTCCGCAGTGAAGCGCAAACAAACGGGGTGTATAACAGGACAGCGTAGGGTAGGAGGGTCATGGTGAAGTTGAGAGCATAGGTCTGTTGATTCTATTCTCTTTAAAGGGCGTGACTGCGTGTATCAAGACATGCAATTATTGCATGGCAGGTCAGGTTTAATCTCTAGCGCTCCGGATCTCGAGGACACCGATAACCAATGGTACAGGGAATCTTGATCTATGATGCCGTCGTACGTCATGTACAGGATGATTTTGAGCGATTGCGTCTGGTACATGTTGCATTACATAATGATGTCATCAATTATATACCTAGTCTAAGGCTTGTGCGCATGCAACGACATTGATGTATCATTTGCACATCGCGCAACCAATGCTATGCTGTCCGCTGATTGTGGGCACGGCCATGACCCATCACCAAGGCGAGGCTCGATGCATTTTGCATTATTCCTCTGCTCGGATGAGCAAGTATACTTATACTGAGGATCTTTTCCCCGGAATTGTCAAGGTTCAACGGTGCGGCTCACATTTCATTCGACTCGATGCTGAGCGCTAAGCAGTGAGAGATACCTTCATATCTTTCGGGGGCCAAGTACCGTGACGAATTCATCAGGGCAATACCTGAGCGACCTCACTCCACCAGCTTGATGTTACTACTGTTCGATAGCTTCCATAATCTCTCTCGGTCTCCAACTTGATATTTGGACGATTCCTACACCGTTTGGCATTGGTTTGGCACAACTGAAGCAGTGAAAGTGTTACAGATTTTTTGGCCATGGCACTTGGGGTCTTTCGTTGAACTTTCCGTAGCTTAGTCAGCAGGTAGCACCGTCCGAAGAAGTACCGAATTAGCCGCTGGCCCTGCTCCATCGTAAAGCAACATTATTAGCAGCGGATGAAATCTAACTAGTAATTAAATCCGACACACTTGCTCTATAAAGGACATGTATCATGTCACTGGTAGCAGTTCGAGACTCCGAGTGCCAAATCCCTGCTGGTTCTCCATGTTGATCTTCAGCAGAAGCAGTAGCAGCCTTCTTACCTCACCTGGAACTTCGGAAGTAAGTCGTGCAATAAGCCTGCTTGTACTTACTCGGAGTCGACTTATGAGTCGATGCCCCTCCACTTCTTCAACACAATGCCTCCTTCAAACTCCACAAACGCAACGTCTTGTCTGTCGAGCTCATCATCATGTGAATTTGCGGGTCCTTTATGATCTTCAAATGCTCCACTAGTCATGGCCATTGATATGACGGGCCGCACTACATCTTCCGCCGTACTGGTGACTGGAGGTGCAAGTTGGTGGTGTTAAACACGGTCGAGACTCTTCGTAGTAAGCCTCGGAGGCGCGTGTACTCGCCGTTTTTATCTGCTCCACAACAGTATTAACACTGCCATGTCTCAATTAATAGATAGGCCCAATACTTGAAGCTGTTCTCCGTTATCATATGTGCCTTGCTTGACGATTTGACCCCCCGCATCTCCGTGCATGAGCCAAATTGCGTTACACGTAGCTCCCTGCAGCACTACCCCAACCTATGAACTAGGATTTGCCACTTATGTGATCCAACGTGCAAATTGCACCGACGACCATCCTGGACTGGTAACGTCCATACTCACACCTGCTAGTGGCCAGGCTACCTGTTAGTTGAGTTTCATACATTGTCGAGTCAGGATATAATAGATGCATGCAGAGATAATCATCTATGCCCTGCGTAGAATGCACAAACTGTTCTACTGGAACATAACATCTGCGAGTTGGGTTCTAGGAATCGCAGTATCATATGCCCTTCTCTGAAGTCTCGCGTGCGTAGCTTGCTCAAACGCATAGGCGTAGCCGATGAGCTTAAATTCGCTATACGCAGTGCCCATAAAAGCTATTCCGAAAGGAAGTCCCGGAGCTTGAGTATGATGCGGGGATGGCGTCGCAGGCACTACTTCAACATCATCTGCCTGGAAGCCGAGGGGCACTAAAAATTGGATGACATGAGCGGCGTGAAGATCGCAGTACGAACTACTAGCCTGAAATCACCGGATATCCTGCAATTGCTGCGGGTTTGGATGCCCTTGCATCGGTCGGTAGAATAATGGCATCGAGATTGAACTGGGCCAGAGTGGCGTCAATTCCCCTCGTGCAACCCAAGTCGAAATCCTCCGCTAGTGCTGCAAAGTAGGCGTCATCAACCTGTGCGGCTTCCGATTTGATGAATCTGTATATCGTCTGTAAAAGCACATCAAAAATTTGAGTGGACATACTGGGATTGATCTGTGTAAAATGGCGCTGGAAGTTCTTGGTCCGCATGAGTCTCGTTGAATTCTATCAAATCAGCGAGAGTCTTGACGCCTGTTGGGACGTCGACCAGTTCCGATATGTACTTGTTGATACCAACTTTGAGATCCACACCCAACACCAGGTCCTCCGCTTTCGATGTATACAGTTCTTCTGTATATGGAAAATCTGCAGGGTCGATGATTTCCGCGCCCAAAGCTCGAAAGACGTCAAGCGAGGAGTTGAATGTCTCTTCAATTGTCTTGACATTGCGGATGAAAGCACGAGGCACTCCAAGACGAGCGCCTTTGAGGGCGTTTTTGTCAAGTGCTCTCATGTAGTCTGGGATTACTTCCGGGTTGATGCAAGGTAGCGTCATCTCGAGGATCGGGGCCAGCGATCAAGTTTAACAATAGGGCGGCATCAGTGACAGAGCGACACATCGGTCCAGCGGTATCTTGATGGGAAGAGATGGGTATCACTAGCATTCGTCATTAGAAAGCCAATTGATGGTCATCACTGGAAACCTTACCGCCCGAACGAGAGACCAGTCCGATAGTTGGCTTGATGCCCACAATGTTGTTCTTGCTGCTTGGGCAAACAATAGAGCCATTAGTTTCTGAGCCAAGAGACCCCGCTGCCAGACCAACAGCCATCGCCACGCCACTCCCGGAGCTCGAACCATGTGGGTCAGCATTCGGGTAGTAGGGACAAAAGGTTTGCCCTCCACGCCCCGAGAATCCATTGGGAACTTGTCCCCTCATACCAGCCCACTCGCAAAGGTTCGTTTTGCCTATGAATATAGCTCCTGCTTCACGTAATTTCGCTGCAATAAATGCATCCCGAGGAACAACAGAACCCAGCAGTGCATAGGAACCTAGAATATCGAGGGAAAAGATTGGCATTTGTTAGATGGCAGCCAGTAGCACAGAATGTACCTGCAGTCGTATTCATTCCTTATCTGGAGGTCAATTGACTGGTATTCCATGTAACGCAGCGAATCTTACCTTCTTCATGCACCGTAGCGATGTTGTCTTTCAACAACAATGGTATTCCGTGTAATGGCCCACGACTGCCTTTGTTTTTCCGTTCATCGTCAAGGGCTGCAGCTTGTGATACGGCTTTCGCATTGGTCTCGATGATTGCATGTAGTGCAGGGCCTTTCAAGTTGACTTCTTCAATTCTGCTAAGGTAGGCCTACGATCGTTTAAGTAGAGGTTGTATCAGATATGCGTGAAGTAGCAATTTACCTTGACAAGCTGGACACTACTGAAGCGTCCATTTACAAGACCATCTTGGAGTTCTGCGATTGAAGCCTCGTAAAGATCAGGTAAAGCACCACTGCTGGCAGCGGAAGGCTTGGAAGTCATGCTGCCCATCGTGGTAGAGGCAAGGTAAGGATCGGGCCCAGGTTTTTGGTTGGGGGAGACGAAAGATAGAAAATATCGATTTGTAACGAACGCAGAAGTAGATGCGATACTCCCCTATTGTCACATGAACCCTGTCGTCGCCTCATGCATACGATAAACAATATATTTAGACCTTGATATGGGCTAGCCTGTACCGCTGTAGAGTCGATATCGGTTCACCCATACTTTGCTCTCGAGTCGATAAGCTTGGGCAGACCGAGGTCCTGGGCGATGCATTGATGCACTGACGGGTCGTCACAGCTTCCGGCTTAGCATTGATTTCTGACAACCTTCCCGCCTATTGCCGAGCGCACTTCGAGTAACTTCGTCCACATCGAAGTCTAGTACCGAAGTGTATCGGACCAATGATGTTCTACTTCGATTAGCAATACTAAGATTCTTCAACGAGGACCATGAGAACGAACCAACTTGAACAGGCTCGGGTGCCTGACTCTCCCTGAGCCTCCCTGAGCCCTCTAATGCCGCCCACCCCTAAACTGGCCTTCGTAATTTTCATTCCAACGGCTCAAGCATCGCATCATGGATGGCTGCTTTTTCCAGCGGGCGTGGGCTTGACTAGCGGCGGGAAAACAGAGCTTTGGCAAAGTTCCAAGTTCAAACGAACGAGCCGCTTCAAGCCTTGCAACGGTTTCAACAATAATTATTTGTTAAACAAATGTCGAATTGTTATTTGAAACATGTCGAGTCAGGGTACAGTACATGAACTCGCTCATTCCCTGTGCATAGTTTACAAACTAATCTCACTTCACACAACATCTGTCAGTTGTGTTCTCGGAATCGCGTCGACATATGCCCTTCTCTGAAGTCTCACGTGCGTAGCTTGCTCAAATGCATAGGCGTAGCTGATGAGCTTAAACTCGCTATACGCAGTTCCCATAAAAGCGATCCCAAAAGGAATTCCCGGCGCTTGACTGTGAAGTGGAGATGGTGTCGCAGGCAGGACTTCAACATCATCTGGCTGAAAGCCGAGGGGCACTAAATGTCGGATGGCATAAGTGGCATTAGCATCGCAATACGAACTACTAACCTGAAACCAATGGATATCCTGCAATCGCTGTGGGTTTGGGCTCCAGTACATCGGTCGGTAGAAGTATGGCATCGAGGTTAAACTGGGCCAGAGTAGCGTCAATTCCCCTCGTGCGTCCCAAGTCGAAATCTTGGGCCAGTGCTGCAAAGTAGGCGTCATCAACCTGTGTAGCTGCCGCTTCCATGAATCTGTATATCTTCTGTAAAATCACACTTCATAGGATTCGAGCTGACATACCTTGATTGATCTGTGTAAAATGGCGCTGGAAGTTCTAGGTCCGCATGGGTCATGTTAAATTCGATCAGATCAGCGAGAGTCTTGACGCCTGTGGGGACTTCGACCAGTTCCGATATGTACTTGCTGATATCAGCTTTGAAGTCGGCAGCCATCACCAGCTTCTCCGCTTTCGATGCCAGTAGTTCTTCTGCATTTGGAAAATCTGCAGGGTCGACGATTTCCGCGCCTAAAGCTCGGAAAATGTCAAGAGAGGAGTTGAATGTCTCCTCGATTGCCTTCATATTGCGGATGAAGGAACGGGGCACTCCGAGACGAACGCCTTTAAGAGCGTTTTTGTCGAGTGCTTTCATGTAGTCTGGGACTATTCCAGGCTGATGTAAAGTAGCTTCATCGCGAGGATCAGGCCCAGCAATGAAATTCAACAACAGGGCTGCGTCGGTGACGGAGCGACACATTGGGCCGACAGTATCCTGATGAGAGGAGTAAGGTACCACTAGCATTCGTCATCATTAGAGAGACAATTGGTAACCATCGCCGAAGCCTTACCGCCCGAGCGAGATACCAGCCCGACCGTAGGCTTGATGCCCACAATATTATTCCTGCTACTTGGGGATACGATAGAGGAACGAGTTTCTGAGCCAAGCGACCCCGCTGCTAGACCAATAGCCGTCGCGGCGCCACTTCCGGAGCTCGAAGCACGTGGGTCAGCATTCGGATAATAGGGACAAAGAGTTTGCCCCCCGCGCCCGGAGAATCCACAAGGAAGTTGAAGCGACCTGGCACCAGCCCATTCGGAGAGGTTCGCTTTGCCTATGAATATAGCTCCGGCTTCACGCAGTTTCGCTGCAGCAAATGCATCTCGAGGAACAACTGAACCCAGCAGTGCGTAGGAACCTATCATGGAAGAAAAGGATCGGTATTTGCTATATGGCAGCCAGTAGCGCAGAATGTACCTGCAGTCGTATTCATTCCTTATCCGGAGGTCAATTGACTGGTATCGCATGTATGCAACACAGAGAGTCTCACCTTCTTCGTGTAACGTAGCAATGTTGTCTTTCAACAACAATGGTATTCCGTGCAATGGCCCACGACCGCCTTTGTCTTTCCGCTCGTCGTCAAGGGCTGCAGCTTGTGACAAGGCTTTCGCATTTGTCTCGATGACTGCATGTAATGCAGGACCTTTCAAGTTAACTTCTTCGATTCTGCTAAGGTAGGCCTGCGATTGCACAAGTAAAGCACGTATCAGATACGTGCTGAAGCAGCAACTTACTTTCACAAGCTGAACACTACTGAAGCGTCCTTTTACTAGACCGTCTTGAAGTTCTGCGATTGAAGCCTCATAAAGATCAGGCAAAGCGCCACTGGAAGTCTTGGAAGTCATGCTGCAGATCCCAGTCGAGGTAAGGCAAGAGTGGGGTTCAGGTTTTTTGTTGCGGTAGACTGTCGAAGATAAGAGTCTGCATTGCCAGTGGGAGCTGGAACCCGTGAACTCCGTCCAAGGTCACCAGTTCGAAGTTCGTCATCCTGATACAATGCTGATAAGCCATATTTTTAAACCTTGATTGCACGAGCCTGGTGACCATGGACTCGATATCAGCGGACCCGTACATTGCTCTTTCGAGTGAGGCATCGATGAAGTCAGACAGACGTAGGGTTGTATCCGATGCGTTAATTTTGCTCTGGCCCTTGTCTGGCCCATCAGAATTTCAACGCTGTCACTGCGGTGTGATAAAGGTTATCCATATATATAAAGGAAGAGGCTTCTTTGCGCAACGCGATCGCAAGTTGTAAGTAATTCCACACATACGGGTGAATTGAAGACTGGGAGGACACTCTGGTAAACAAATGTGAGTACGTTAGCTGTTCAGATTTATGATCGTACTGAATGAGCAAGTTGTGTTATAACAACACATACTTTGTACAACAGGCAGATTGCAGGCAGAGCTATCCTCGGCAAATACCGAAAGGTGCACAAGTCGCAAACACCGCCACTCGATATCCAAACCCTCTACACTCAGCCAATTGCCACCAGCACTATTCGACGGATCAGAAAATGTCCCAGACCACATGCAGTAGAGGCTCCCGCACCTCAGGAAATGATGCCGGTTCATCAATACAGCAGGTATTTTTCATAATATTTGAGTTGTCCACTAGCGCAGACAGTTACTTTTGTTTCCATAACGCTCCATCATCCTCTCCCATTGTATCAGCTCAGTCGCACTCGTATGCACTCGATCGGCTTTTTTGCGGCTGTGGACTTCTTTTTCACTATACGCACTATGAAATACATCGGATGTTATCTATTACCTTGCATATGCTAAATGACTGTCATGAGTGATCTGAGTCTCGAAAAGAGTCGCAAGGCTGGGTCAGCATCACAAGGCGCTCCGAGACTTGCTTCTCTGCTCCAGTCGACTGTTCAGTGCTTACTGCCAGCAGCCTGACCTATGGTTGGCCACTTTCGCTGATGACATTAACTTCTTTAGCACAGGCTCTCCCGCTGCCTTTGGTCTCAGCGCTAGATGGAAACACAACCAGCGTCTATCGCGCCGAATAGCCGGCCCGAACCGTTACCGAGCTCTCCTCTCCCTCTCACCTTAACGTCATACACGGCTGCCATCCTCCCTGTCCTATCAAGTACTCATTCCGCCCCCACACAGCCCATCCTTGATCCTCTGTGTCACTTGACAATTGCTTCCTTGCACCAACATGTCAGGTAACTTGCAAGGTCGATCTATCAGACTCGAAGGTGGGTCACTCCATATCACCTTGGTGTTCGTTTCGTGATCTTTACTCTATCTACAGTCATCAGCGGAAAAAATATCGATGTCCCCTCCTTCCGCGTGCCCACAGGCATTTACGTGTCCATCAAACACGACGAGACAAGACGCTGGAAATCAGCCATCCGGGTCCTATCTTCCGACAATGCTGTAGCGTGGGGCAATACCGTGACCTTGTAAAGACTTCCATACTTGCGGACGCGATTCGAGAAACTGATCCTCGGCTTCTAGATCATTACATGCATCACTTACACTGTCAATGGAGATCTGGGCATCATTTGAACTCGGTCGAACGCTCGGCAACGGAGAACTGATTGGAAACCTTGAGACGTCGTGGGATGATCTGCTCGACCATGGAGATGAGCCTTTCGGTGAGTGACCTGCTTCGCATTCATGTACATCTACCAACACGTCGTAGATTTGTCCTTCCCGCCTGTTTATGGTGTCCACCCATCTCTCACGCTAAAGGTCGCTTCTGTACATGCTTGCGGAAACGAGGACAGTGAATTATTCGACGTGAGTGACGCCAGCCACTGTGTTGTCAGCTTATACTGATAGAACGTCAACTGTAGTCCATCGTTGACTGTGAGCTTGCTCGACGCACAGATGCGGGCCACACGCGATTCGCCGAATACGTTGCAAGCAAGACGGTCTCTCACCTGAATGATGTCGTGGAGCATTTCCAGTCGGTTCTAGAGCAGTGCCCGGTCGACCATCCTGACCGTGGTGCTGCACTCACCAACCTTGCATGGTCTCGCCTTCAAGGTTACATTTACAAGGATCTTCAGGACATTGATTCCACTACCTGTCTATTCCGCGACGCCCTTGCATTGCGTCCGCATGGCCACCCCGATCATACACTATCTGTTTATCATCTCACTGAAGCACTGAGCTGGCGCTACGCCTATCAATATACTACTGCCGACATCTGTGAATGTGCTCAGATCTACCATGAACTACTGCCTCTCTGTCCCAAGGGCACCTATCTTCGGAGCATCGCAGTAGGGGAAAATGGGGTGGATTATATTATCAGCGGATGCAACAACCTTCCAATAGACGCATCTGATGAAGGCATCCAACTTCGACGAATCGTGCTCGAGCTCTGTCCTCCGGGCCATCGACACCGTCCAAGAGCACTCGACGAGCTTTCACGGTCACTCAACACACGCTTTTCAGAACAGGCTCGCATTGATGACATAGACGAGAGCATACAACTTCGTCGTGAAGCTGTTTCTCTGTGCCCCGAGGGACATCCTGATCATGGTACCTACTTGAATAACTTGGCCTTCTCACTCATACACTACCGCTTCAGTCACCAAGGCAAATCTGAAGACCTCAACGAGGCCATCTCTCTATACGAAGAAGCGCTGCGCTTGCGCCCTGTTGGGCACAAAGATCGTGATTTATCATTGGACAACCTAGGGGGCGCCCTCATCGACAGTTTCAACCAACGCGGTGACATTAATGACCTCAACAGAGCTATCAGCCTCCGTCGCGAGGCACTGGCCTTGCGCCCACCTGGGCATCCAACTCGTGACACCACACTTAACAACCTTGCCCTCGCTCTCAAGACCAGATATGACAAGTTGGATGCCAGCGATGATCTTAACGAGGCCATAGATTTGTACCGTGAATCTCTTTGGTTAAGGCAGCATGACCATCCAGAGCGCCATATAAATCTTTTCAACTTGAGCTCGGCACTCTGCTCTCGTTTCACGCAAACTCCGAAGAATGAAGATGTTGAGGAGGCCATTGCTCTCTGCCAAGAATCATTGGCAGCCTTGCCTTCACTGCACCCAGACAGACATTTCAGCTACATGAGGCTGCAGGAAGCCTATCTGTCTCGTTACCGAGTGCAACACAACCCTGCTGATTTGTTGCTTGCAGTGGAGAACTTCAGACTCGCATCAAGACACCCCACTCAAGGATTCCCAGACCGCATCAAAGTGGCTATTGACTGGGCTCGCCAAGCAGAACTCTATCAACATGGATCTGCCCTCGAAGCATACCGAATATGCTTGGAGCTTTTTGACGACCACGTGATGACGCGATCGTCGATTATCTCACGGCGCAATGCTGCAACCGCTTTTGCTGGTGCACAATCACTGCCAGTAGATGCTGCATCATGCGGTGTTCGTCGTAATGAATTGCAACGAGCGGTTGAACTCGTGGAGCAGGGCCGTGGCCAGCAATGGTCGCTGGCCTCTCGGCTCAGGACTCCAATTGAAGACCTCGAGTCAGCGAACCCAAAACTGGCTCACAAGTTTTCAGAACTCAGCAAGCGCGTTTCGAATGCCGCCCAGGGTTCTGCACCCATCACCGACAGAGCTGCCGCTGATCTGGCGGCAACAGAATACAGGAGAATTGCAGAGCAGTGGGAAGCTGCAGTAGCTGAAATTCGCAATGTTCAAGGTTTCTCGCGTTTCCTCCTCCCACCATCATACGAAGACTTGCAAGTGGCAGCGTGCCATGGCCCAGTCATCATCCTCATTGCGAGTCAATACTCATGCAATGCCGTCATTGTTCCGAAGTCAGGGGAGCCTCATCACGTTCCCTTTCCGTCTCTCGCTCTCGCAGATCTCGAGATGCTGAAGGTCAACTTCGCCAGGGCAATTCGTCACGCATCTCATATGGGCCCAATGGAGTCAAGGACAGATCTCATAGCACTATTGCGGAGGATATGGGACGAGATAATGCTACCCATTGTCAATGTCCTCCTGCATGATCTCAAAGTGAAGCCTCGCTCTCGAATCTGGCTGTGTCCCACGGCAGCCTTCACGTCCATTCCACTCCATGCAGCTCATCCCTCTCGAACAAAGGCAGATCGCTCTGGACGGGAACTATGCCTGGAGGACATCTACATTGTCTCATATACCCCGACACTTTCAGCTCTGATCAGAGCCCGGAAGACAATGAAGACGCGTGCGACTCCGTCTTTCGTGGCCATCGGACAAAGTCAACCAGGTGCAGGGCAAGGCACGGTCCTCGCCAATGTAGACAGCGAGCTCGAGCTCGTCCATACACTCGTTCCTCCTCACATCAAGTTCGCTAGTCTTTCTGGGTCAGAAGCTACACAGGCAGGTGCGCTCGAAGCTTTGCGATGCAACACGTGGGTGCACCTCGCTTGCCATGGCAAGCAGGACCGTGAGCAGCCTTACAATTCACGTTTCGCCATGAGAGACAAACCTCTCACGCTGCTCGACATCATGCAGAACGACGCTCCACAAGCGGAATTCGCATTCTTATCCGCATGTCATACCGCCGTCGGCGATGAGCAGACGCCCGACGAAGTCATCCACCTCGCAGCTGGCCTGCAGTTTTCGGGGTTCAAGAGCGTCATTGGCACGCTGTGGGTGGTCGATGACGATGTTGCAAAGCACGTCGTTCGAAGCTTTCTACACGCGTCTGTTCAAGGGTTTGGAAGAGGAAGGTGGCATCATGGACTGTACGAAGGCGGCCTCGGCACTCAATCATGCTACGTACAACGTGAAGAACAAGGTGCCACTCGAGCAGAGAATCGTGTTCGTTCACATTGGTGTGTAGTTTCAAGTCATATATGCTTTCATTTCAATACTAGCCGTTGATATTGTCTTTCATCCTGATTCTTCGTCGTACTTGTTGTGTGGACTACCCTCATGCCATTGTGTTTTATTTGTCTTGTTTTCACAATTTCTCGATTGTGTTGTTCGCTGTAGCTATACTAGTGCTCTAGAGTCCTTGGCAGATAATTGATCAGATTCGTTTCCGCGTCTGTACGAGAGTATTTGAAGTGTCGTCGCAGCTTATGTTCTTCTCAACCTGCGCTATAGCGCCAGGAGTATACCTTGCAACCTTTCTTCAAGTCCCCTCGTGCCTCAATGCAGTCTCAATGTCAAGCTAGAAGCCAGAAGCTCGTCTAACGTATTCGCAGCAGGCATGGTGCACACCCATCGAACCCTAGTAGCTTCGTCAATACAGGTTCATCGATGATTGATGATTTTACAAGCATTCTGATGACGAAGTTTGCGCATGAGTGATAGATCCCAGAAGACACATGTATTTCATGATCACCTGTAAGTGCGGAAGCACCGTCACAAAAGGAATGACAGCTATTAAGTACAGCGACTTACTTCGAAATATCAATCCATCTCTGACCCGTCCAATCCGACGAAGCCTCAAAAATGATGGATGACTGCTCTGCCCTAGCACTCTCAATCAACCCATCTCCTCGCCCGTCAAATCCGGAACGTCGCATGTATCAATATACTCTCTGACCCTCCACCTTGGTCGAAGGACTGGTCGATACAACGTGAGCCCCTCCAGCGCAACACCATACTAACGAACGAAAACTTACGCGATGAACAGAATATCGTGTTGCTGCAATCACTTGTTGGGCACCTGTCTGCTCGTCACTGGCTTTCCCTGTGTAGACTCGAGGCGTGCCCAGATTTTTTTCGATCGCGGGATCCACTGGTCCTCCTGGTGCGCGGAAGAGGGGCGATAGACCACCATACGAGTTGTTTCTTGTGCAACGCGATCACAGGCTGTAAATAGCCCCACATGTACGGGCGGATGTCGAGCTTCCAGGGGGCGTCGTCAAAATAAAACCCGATACTAGCATATTGAACATATTCTGCTTACCTGATTGACCGAAGGCAGAACTTCAGAGCCCTCTGAAAGCACTCGGTCACCGTACTCGTCGAAGAGGCTTGATTTACAGGTGAGATGTGACCAATGAGGATAATCCATCGCGCACCAGACTATGTTTACGAAGAAGACGAGCTCCGCTTACTCAGGCTGGTTCTAATAGCGATGAAATCGTTCAAGACACCAGTAAGCGCGGCCATCTTGATTCTGAACATCACGTTGCCGCGGCTGATGACTAACGCCCCCCTTCTAAAGTTTGAAGGTTGTAGTAGCCTACGATGCATGGTCACAACACAGTCGAAAGCCATCACCTTGAAGTTGTGTCGTTGGTGAAAGCTTACGAAATACAAAAGATAGAGCACACGGCTGCCTTCGGGCTAGGTGAAGTTAAGCACTTTGCGATAGACGTCAAATGCACAAATTTGTGAGACAAAGGTAGATAACGGACGTTCGACCTCTAAGTTCGGGTGCTCCTTGTAAACCCTTCGACCTTCTTCAAAATATATCCGCTGCTCTTCTCCGCAATAGATTTTCGCTACTGTCTCAAATTTCCGGATGTCCGGATACCGGGCGGAAAGCACATTGCTAGTCACATAAATAATGTTGGCACGTCCCTTGAGTCCACGGTGGGTCCCCCTGGCCGGGGCCCGGGCTGTTGGCGTAGAATGCGAAGTCTACGTCAGATGACACGGGCCATGTGCTCCTCGTTCGTGTTTTCTTCCGAGTCAATATGGCGCCTGCAAGTTGTAGCCCTGTTTCTGATTCCAATCATGGAGCTCGAGCCGCTGAAGCGCATGTAACAGGACCATGAACCACGGGAGATCACGAACAAAGTGGGGTAGAGGGTTGACGGTATCGTCGCATGTTATAGATGTGTCGGATGATGGGAACTCGGATGGCTGATCGCCAGTGTCTTTACGAGTCGAGTTTGATGGATGTGTATTGCCTGCGGTAGTGCGGAAGGACTCGATTTTTTTGCGCTGATGACTTGTATGTAGAACGTGAATATCAGCAAACCAATAGCAAGATCACATGCTGAGCGGCTCACCTTCAAGTCTGGTAGATCAATCCTTCAAGCCACTCATGATGACACGATGAAGAATAAGGCAAGCGAAGCGGATCAACGGCGAGCTGAGTGGAGGGCACTGAGGCAATGTGGTAAACCAGTCGCCTTGTCGATGCGCTGAGACCTGAGACCCGAATAAGACGAGGCATAGACTAGACGAGGCATCGATAAAGACAGAGAAGGTAATGATGAGGACATGGGCGACCTTCGAGGATGAGAAAGGTGATGTTTCAGTATCAACTCAGATAATGTGGGTGAGGATTTGAAGGGCGTGTTTGGCCGTGAAGACGGGGAGGACATTGAGCTCTAGCAAATAAATATGAGCACAATAGCTGTTCAGACTTATGACCGTACTGGCCATGGATCAGCAAGTTGTGTTATAGTCAAGTAAATACTATGTAGAACAGGCAGACCTTTGCAACTTATGGGTCAGTGGAAGCTGGCAGCCCTGCGGAACTAAACATGGCGGTGCTAGTTGCCGGGCCGGCCGGCTCGAATACATGAGCGCAACAAATGAGTTTGCTAGAGACAAGGACACGAGAGAGTCAGAGAATGGAAAGTAAGATAACTGCAGCGTAAGAAAAGTCCTACAACTCGAAGTACAACGTAAACGAAATTCAAACAACTTGTACTTAATCTGTACGAGATGAAAGGACACGGAACTACACACCAATATGAACAAAAACCATTCTCTGCTCGAGAGGTACTTTATTCATCACGGAACATGTAGCATGGTTGAGTGCCGAGGCAGCCTTCGTACAGTCGATGACACCCTCCTGAACATCCTTGAACATCTTCTCATAGAATGCTTCCACAACGTGTTTTGCAACAGCGTCGTCAACCACCCACAGAGTGCCAATGACACTCTTGAACCCCGAAAACTGCAGACCAGCAGCGAGGTGGATGACCTCGTCGGGCGTCTCCTCATCGCCGACGGCGGTATGACACGCTGATAAAAATACGAATTCAGCTTGAGGAGCATTGTTCTCCATGATATCAAGCAGCGTAAGAGGTTTATCTCTCATCGCGAAGCGTGAGTTGTAAGGCTGCTGGCGATCCTGTTTGCCATGGCAAGCGAGGTGCACCCAGGTGTTGCGTCGCAAGGCTTCGAGTGCGCCTGCCTGGGTAGCTTCGCTGTCAGAAACACAAGTGAACTTGACGTTGGGAGGAACGAGTTTATGGACGAGCTCGAGCTCGCTATCGACAGTAGCGAGCACCGTACCTTGCCCTGCGCCCGGTTGACTTTGTCCGATCGCCACGAAGGAGGGAGCAACGCTCGTCTTCATCATCTGCCGAGACCTGATCAGAGCCGAAAGTGTCGGAGTGTAAGAGCAGATGTATATATCCTCCAGGCATTTTTCCCGCCCAGAGCGATCTGCCTTGGTTCGAAAGGGGTGAGCTGCATGGAGAGGAATGGATGTAAAGGCTGCCGTCGGACACAGCCATATTCGAGACCGACGCCGCAATTTCAGGTCATGCTTGAGAACATTGACAATGGGTAGCATGATCCCGTCCCATATTTTCCGTAAGAGGACGCGCAAATCCTTCCTCGGCTCCGTTGGGCCCATAAGAGTTGCGTGGCGTATCTCACTAGCGAAGTCTTCCTTCAACTTCTTGAGATCACTGAGAGTGAGAGACGAGAAGGGAACATGGTGGGGCTCCCCTGACGTCGGGACAATGAGGGCGTTGCACGAGTACTTGCTCGCGATGAGGATGATGATCGGGCCATGGCTTGCTGCTGCTTGCAAGTCTTCGTATAATGGTGGGAGCAGGAATCGCGAGAAATCATGATGATTGCGAATTTCAGCCACCGTAGCTTCCCATTCCGTCGTAAGTTTCCTGTACTCCATGGCTGCCTGATCAGCAGCAGCCCCGTCTGCACTGACCACAGATCCCTGAGCATCAGAAAGCCGCTGGCTGAGCTGCGAGAATCTATGAGCTAGCTCAGGATTCGTGGACTCGAGATCTTCAAGTGGAGTCCTCAGGCGAGAGGCCATCGACCATTGCTGGCCACGGCCCTGCTCCAAAAGTTCAATTGCCTCTCGTAGATTTCCACGACGTATGGCACATGATGCCGCATCTACAGGCAATGCCGCAGCGCTGGCACGACGAAAAGCAGCAGTAGCTTCGCGCCGTGCAACAATCGAAGATCGCGTTGACAAATGTTTGTCAAGAAGCTCGAAATACGTTTTGTAGGCTTCCAGCGCGGAGGAGTGACTATGCTTCTCCGCTGCCAAAGTCCAATTAATCGCCTCCTTGACGCGTTCTGGAAATCCTTGGGTAGGATGTTTTGACGCCAGTCTGAAGTTTTCCACTGCGAGTGACAAATTGGTAGGGTTGTCCTGTATCTGGTAACGAGATAGATATGCTTCCTGCAGGTGCATGTAGCTGAAAAATCTCTCCGGGTGCAGTGGAGGCAAAACCACCAAAGATTCATGGCAGAGACCAATGGCCTCCTCAACATCTTCATTATTCTGAGTTTCCGTGAAAAGAGAGCAAAGTGCGCCGCTTAAATTGAAGAGAGTTACATGGCGCCTTGGATGGTCGTGCTGCCTTAACCGGAGGGATTCACGATACAGTTCGATGGCTTCGTTAAGATCCTCGCTGACATGTGATTTGTCGTATCTGGTTTTGAGCGCGGAGGCAAGGTCGGAAAGGATGGTGTCACGATTTGGAAGCCCGGGTGGGTTCAACTTCAGTGCCTCACGACGGAGGTTGATAGCTCTGTTGATGTCATCAATGCCACGGTGTTGGTTGAAACGGTCGAGGAGGGCGCCCCCTAGGTTGTTCAATAGTTTATCACGAGATTCATGGCCAACAGGGCACAGGCTCAGCGCTTCTTCGTGCAGAGAGATGGACTCGTCGAGGTCATGAGATTTTCCTTGGTGATCAAAGCGGAATCCAAGTGAGAAGGCCAAGTTATGCAGGTAGACAACACGGCTAGGATGTCCATCGGGACACAGAGAGACAGCTTCGCGACCAAGTTGTATGCTCTCTTCTAGATCATCAATGCTGCCACGTTGGTGAAAGAGCGTTTCAACTGCCTGCGCAAGCTGGCCGAGGGCATGCGGACGGCATTGATGGTCAAACGGGCAGAGCTCGAGCACAACTCGTAGAACTTGGATGCCTTCATTGGATGCGTCTTGTAGAACTAAGCATTCTCGCATCACAAAATTGACAACGCTGTCTACATCGATGCTACGAAAGTAGGTGCCTTCTGGACAGAGTGGCAGTAGCTTGGAGCACAGTTGCGCAGATTCATGGATGTCTGCAACGGTACACTCCTTGGTGTAGCGCGAGATCAATGGTCTAGTGAGAGCATAGAGTGATGATGTATGATCGGGGTGGCCTTACGGACGTAATGCAAGAGCGTCGCGGAATAGAGAGGTAGTGGAGTCGATGTCTTGAAGATCCTTTCGAAGATAGCCTTCAAGGCGGGCCCACGCGAGATTAGTGAGGGCGGCTGCGTGGTCAGGATGACTGATTGGACACTGGTCCAAAACCAACTGAAAATGCTCCATAGCATTATTCAGGTGAGAGACGCTCTTGCTAGTCACGTATTCGGCAAATATTGCGTGACCCGCATCTGTATGTCGAGGAATCTCGCAGTCAATGATGGACTGCAGCTTGTGATCTGTCAGTGAAAGCCAACAGCACATAGGCTGGAGCCACTCACATCAAACAGTCCACCGTCGTCGTCCCCGCAAGGATGCACAGAAGAGGCTTTCAGTGTGAGAGAAGGACAGACACGTCGAATGGGCTGGAAAGACAATACTATGACCAATGAGGGGATGTAGATGATTGTCTTGAAGCAGATCACTCACCGAAAGGCTCATCTCCATGATCAAGGAGCTCATTCCAGGACATTTCAATTTCTCCAATGAGTTCTCCTTGACCTAGCATTCGACCGAGCTCAAATGATGCCCGGATTTCCAGTGATAATTTAGGTGACGCATCTGTTGATCTGCAAGCCGGTAATGAGTACTAGACCCGCGTCTGCAGGTCCCTGTGGAAGGCTTTACAAGGTCACGGCATCGCCCCAAGCTACAGATTCGTCGGATGAAAGGACTCTGACGGCTGATTTCCAGCGTCGTCTCGGGTCAACATTGATGGATACGTAAATGCCTGCGGGTATGCGCCAGGAACGAACTTTGAGATTTTTTCCGCTAATGACTGTGAAAAGACCATGAAGACCATGAAACGAATATCAAGGTCGTATGGAGTGGCCCACCTTCAAGTCTGATATATTGACCTTCCAAGCTACCGGGCATGATGGCGCGATGAAGTAAATGACAAGTGACACGGAGGATCGAAGATGGACAACTGGAGAGGTGTAGGATATGGCTGTGAATGAAGTAGGGAGAGGACGGATGGGTGTGGGTTCAACGTTCAGGGCATGCTGTACGTGTCACTGACCAGGCTGGCCAGACAGACACTGGTATTAATTCCACCGAGTGCCAAGACCAGAAAGTAACGGCAGCAAGAGTGCCTCACTGCCTCAGGCTGCACTAAAAGAAGTGCAATATTATTTAATATTAATGAAAGAGGCACCGGGGAGGCTGCTGATAAGTAGTCTTTGAGCAATCTCACAGCGTAAACAATAGGAACCGCTGAAACGACATAAAAGCCGATTACGAGTCCAATTTTGTGCTGATGAGCCATGGGGGAGAATGTTGGATCATATCGGGGATGCAACGGCCACGGTTCATAAGAGGAGAGCAGCTATTATATTGGCCAAGTGGTGGTTGGACGCATAAGTTACAGTAGGAGGCCGTTCTCGATCGGTGTTTGCCGAAGACTAATCGCGGGACGTACAGCTTAGGATGTTCTAGATTCGGAACTACTAACTACTCAATAACAGTTTATTTTTGAGTGAGGAGCAAGAAATAAACTGAGGCGTGACGCCGAGAGTCAAATGAGCACAATTGCAAATGCTTCCAAAAGGTTCGTACATTCTTTCCTGCTGCTTCATTGACGCTGATGTTGTCGTCGATGCACTGTGCTATCACGCGTCATGTATGTTTAAATTTGCTTCCGCGCTACCATGTCTGTCGGCAAGTTGGTCGGCTGCTCGCCTCGATGAGGCGCGAACGACTCGATCGGGGGATCAGCTCATTGTCATTTCGCTCGCATTGGTGGCCTTGGACTACCGTTGACAGGACAGACGGCATGGTAGGTTTGGTAGACGAGGACCATATGACCAGCACAAGTCCTGCTTAACGTATCGTCAAACATGACCTTCAAAATCTTGATCCACTGGACAGATTCGGTCGTGTTTCGGTGGTCACCGGTCACCTCCCACTATGTGAAAAATTCACCTATAGATCAGCGCTCTGTGAGTCGAGGAGACTGCTGCAATCAATTCCACAACTTTATATGTGATTGTGTGGTGCCAACCACATAAATAACATGGACCTCGTCTGTTCCCCACATCCAATAACCCTTTGGAGCCACTCGAGAATCAGTAGTTGTCCTTACTCTCTATCGAGAACATGTCTTCTCTCCTATCGAAATCGTCTGACGCCCTAAAGGTAGATCTCTTCTACCATTATTTATTTTCTTTCTAACTGTCATAAGACCGCGACCTCACAGCAGACCCGAGATTTCGTCAGACGACGACCGTTCAAACTCGTCCGTCCGAAAAGGCAGCCTCATGTTCAGTACTACGATTATGGAGTATTGGTGCACGACACGACGGAGCCTGGAGCACAGGAATGCAAACCACGGACGCTTATATAGTTAATTTCCGTCCTTATCTCTCTTTCCTCAGTCCGTTATCTACGACTGAGGATTGACTCTTGTCCAGACCTTTTATGGAGTAGAGGGTAGTGTCACCAACACTATTCCGTAACTAGCGAAGAAGAAGCCCTTTTCGCCTACTGTCCGGACATCAAGCAAGACGGGATGGTGGCAAACCATTCTGGGGATAAGAGTAGCGGATGAACGAGACTCATATATCTTGAATAAGGTCGGGGGGTTCGCCAAGTTAAGTAACATCCAACCGTGGAGGGACGCATTCGTCATCTACCTTTGTCTCACAAGTTTGTCGATTCGCCGTCTACCGTCCCCAAAGTGCTAAATATTGCCTAGCACACCGAGGGCAGCCGTATGCTGTCGATACCTTTTGTCTCTTCCGCATTGGGAACTCGCTTCGGGAACTCACCGGCATCCATAACGTCCGGGTACGACACCTGCAAGCAAATAAAGCACAAATTGCCGCTGGATGTTCGTTCAAGCAGCCGGCGGATGGCCTACTACTTACCAAGGTTCTGACGCCGATGTGACACGGAGATTGGCGCACATTACTAGACATGACCAACTTATCAGCATCATTTTGTAACCGTTAGCAAATCCAACCCAGAAGAATGAAATCAGTACGCTATTAATTGGCGCTTGAAACTTAGAAGATATGTGTTCCTCTCACGAGGTACAAGGTGCGGGCGCCGTACTAGAGCAATTTAGGCGTATATCGTGCACTGGTTTGCGTGCACCGTTCAAGTCCGGTACTTGCATGACGTCAAGCGAGTCTTCTTTCATTATCTGCTCAGAAAAAGGCGCCGCAATCACACATAACGGAAGAAGCAAAGCACATATGGCCACCCAAGCTTACTAGCGCTAAATGAGTTATACCCTGTTCCGCGAGCAGGTATATTTAAAGTTCCGATGTCCCGCTCAGCTAGGGGCTGGACGTAAGTCACTCACCCATGACAGTTAGCATACTAGTTGCGGCATAACCTTGGTCAGGATATAAAGAAGAGATGTGATAGTACCAGATTTATGCGTACCGTATCTTGTTTCGCATCAGCTGCTTTATTGTCACCTGAACACCTCAGCAAGCAATGCCAAGGCAAAACAAGTCGGTCGTGCAAAAGCAGTACAGGGACAAGTTGCTCGACGGGTTTTCCTTGGTACAGACAGAGATTCGTCATGCCACTAGAGGAGAAGCAGACCCGAAGACGAGACAAGATGTCTTAAGGAAAGGTGTGTGCAATATTGAATGGAAACAGGAAACTAGTTGACTGGTTCATTCAGCTGCGCAGCTGATTAGGGAGCTTTATGTGTTGAACGCAAAGTTGCAGCACCAGAACTCCCGCCCGGGCTCCGAAACACCACCCAGTTATGCCAGAGGGCCGCAGACACCAATAAGTAAGCATCTGCTGTCAACAAGCATGCCAAATGTTGACAGCCAGCAGGTCCTTGTGCGCAGGACCCATATTCCCCCATACCTTACGGCTCCGAAACACCACCCAGTTATGTCAGAGGGCCGCAGACAGCAATGAGTAAGCATCTTCTGTCAACAGGCATGTCAAATGTTGACAGCCAGCAGGTCCTTGTTACGACTGTTGCGTCGAGCCAAACGGCGTCTGTCAGGTTGCGGACATCAGGTCACCCACCGAACCACAGTCATTTGCCACCAGCACGGGCTATGAACTATGGGATGCCAACATGTCATTTGTGGACGTGAGCACCACTTCGGCATACGATCAGGTCGTCGGCCAGGTGAACACTGGTCCTTGGAGCCTGGATCATCAGCTCTACAACTACAGACCATAGTGAACAAATAGGATAGTATCATAATTGGGTGGTGCTCACTTCAGTTTGAGCACTGCGTCCTGCCACTGCCTACTGTAAATCAGCTTATACCCGGGATAGTTAATTTTATCTATACTTATGAGAGTCGACTTACGGAACGAAGGAGATTCCCCGACCCTGCCGACGGTAGATCGCATATCGGAAACTATACAGGCCTGTTCGTCTATGTAAGGAAGTGTAGAAGAAGGAAGACAGCCGTCCCTTCTCATACTACCGCCTCACAAGCTCATGATTCCGAGTGTTTTCGTCCAGCTTCGGCTGGGAATCCTCGGTTCTTTCTCCGACAAGTGTACCATTCCCAGTTGTAGGAACTGCGAAATTTAGGAACTTCACTTGCAATCGTTGACCTTTCTGAGACAAAGCCAGCTCATACTACGACCAAGTTCGAGCGTAAACAACTCGTGCCGTGCTCAGAAGACTCGGAGACTCGAGAGTAGTGAGCACACAAATGAGAGTAGCGAAGATCAGCACGAATCATTTGTATCTCGAGATATAAATAATTTGTTGTGTGTGAAGGTCTGGTAAGGCCGGCGTATAAGGATCCCCCCCGGATCTGGACTCGAGGCGATGATCCGGAGAAGAAGAATGAGAGATGAAAGCAAAGGATCGGGATCAAACTTTGATCTCCATTGCGTGCAGACCAAGGGCCTGAGAGGAGATACGATTCTGAAAAAACACACACACTAAGGTGTGAAAGGGATGTGCGTCGAAAGAAAACCGCATGGTACATCGCACAAATGGGGATGGGCACTGGGAATAGAAGAACAAACGAGGGCGAGTCTGCGAAGCGCATGGGCCTGCGTGCTTCATTTATGTAGAACAAAGCAGGCGACGGAGGACCTTTAGTAGTGTGACTAAACCGTACTGTCATAATTTTGATCCAGCTACGCATATAACCAACGCAAGGAATGTCAGAGAGCCTGATAGAATCACGGTATTGATGTTGGCGAGAGGAAATGTGTCTATTGCAGAAGTACAATCGCGGGGTCGGTGATTTAAATTGGCTCAGTGCTGAGACTGAATATGGGAATTGCCGCGCCGCGCTCTTCTACTTCAAGATGGCACGAGCAAGCGCCAACTTCCAAATAGTCAATATTCGAGAACCTGTCTATGAGAGATGACACCCGAAGTTAGTGCCACCTACCGGCTTCCATGGGTGTGAAATGCGGACGATGTTCTAGAGTCCAAACGTTCTCGTACACGAACGTTGTCTTGACTCTTCGAGAGGCGAATCTGACCAATTTTACCAAAGAATCTAGAATGAACTATGCATATTGCGAAAAAAAAGCAGCCTAAAAGCACAGCAGTATCACAGTAATTCCTACAACAAGTACAACGGGAATGAAAGAAAATACAAGATCAACAACATCTAAATATGTACATACCAGGCGCCTGGCGAAAGCAATATGAGATGAAACTATACACCAATGTGAATAAAAACAATTCTTTGCTCGAGTGGCACTATCTTCTTCACGGCGTATGTAGCATGGTTGAGTGCCGAGGCCGCCTTCGTACAATCCATGTCGTGGTCACCCTCCTTCAAGTCCTTAAAGATCTCCCCATAGAATGCTTCGACAACGTGCTTTGCGACATCGTCGTCGACCACCCACAGCGTGCCAATGACGCTCTTGAACCCCGAAAATTGCAGGCCAGCTGCGAGGTGAATGACTTCGTCGGGCGTCTCCTCATCGCCGGCGGCGGTATGACACGCAGATAGGAATGCGAATTCAGCCTGAGGAGCATTGTTCTCCATGATATCAAGCAACGTGAGAGGGCTATCTTTCATGGCGAAATGTGAGTTGTAAGGCTGCTCGCGGTCCTGCTTTGCCGTGACAAGCAAGATGCACCCATGTGTTACATTGCAAAGCTTCGAGTGCACCCGCTCGCGTGGCTGCGTCGCCAGAAATAATAGTAGGGTTAACCGTCACGGGGACGAGCTTACGGACAAGCTCGAGCTCACTGTCGATAGCTAAGAGCTCCTCGCCTTGCCCGGCACCCGGTTGACTTTGCCCGATCGCCACAAAGGACGGACTCGCATGGTGCTTCATCAGTTGTCGAGATCTGATCAAAGCTGAAAGTGTCGGTGTGTAAGAGCAGATGTAGAGATCCTCCAAGCATAATTCCCGTCCATGTCCATCCGCCTTCGGCCGAAAGGGATGAGCTGCATGGAGAGGAATTGTAGTAAAAGCTGCAGTCGGACACAGCCAGATTCGAGAGCGGCACGGTAATTTTAGATCATGCTGGAGTACTTTGACGATGGGTAGTATGATCACGTCCCATATCTTCCGTAACAGTACTATCAGCGCTGTCCTCGGCTCTTGTGGGCCCATACGAGATGCCTGTCGTATTGCCTTTGCGAAGTCGTTCTTGAGCATCTCGAGATCTGCGAGAGCGAGTGGCGAGAAGGGAACATGGTAGGGCTGCCCTGACGTAGGGACAATGAGGGCATGGCATGAGTATTTGCTGGCTATGAGAATGATGACTGGGCCATGGAGTGCTGCCGCTTGCAGTTCTTTGTATGAGGGTGGGAGCAGGAATCGCGAGAAACCTTGAAGATCGCGAATTTCAGCTACTCCAGCTTCCCACTGCTCTGTAACTCTCCTGTACTCTACTGCTGCCCAGTCAGCAGCGGCACCCTCTGCGCTGCCTGCAGAAGCTTGAGCATCAGACAGGCGCTTGCTGAGCTCCTCAAGTTTGTGAGCTAATGGTAGACTTGCGGACTCGAGGTCTTCTAGCGGAGTCCTGAGTCGAGCGGCCAGCGACCATTGTTGGCCGCGACCCTGCTCCTCAAGTTCAACCGCTCGTTTTGGATCGTTATGACGAATAGCGCATGATGCCCCATCTACTGCCAGTGATTGTGCACCACAAAAAGCAGTGGCAGCATTGCGCCGTGAGGTAATGGAGGAACGTGTCATCACATGCTTGTCGAAAAGCTCCAAGCACAATTGGTATGCTTCGAGGGTAGATTCGTGTTGATAATCCTCAGCTTCTTCAACCCAGCGCAAGGCTGTTTTGATGCGAAACGGGAAACCTTGAGTAGGGTGTTTCGATCCAAATCTGAAGTTCTCCACCGCGGGTGCCAAATCCGTAGGGTTGTACTGCATCCGGTAGCGAGATAGATAGGCCTCCTGCAGCCGCATGTAGTTGAAACATCTATCCGGGTGCAGTGGAGCCAAAGCCGCCAGCGAATCTTGGCAAAGATCAATGGCCTCATCGAAATCTTCATTCTGCTCAGTTTGCATGAAACGAGAGCAGAGTGCCGCGCTCAAACTGTAGAGAGTTCTGTGTCGCTCTGGATTGTCAAGCTGCTGTAACCGAAGCGATTCACGGAACATATCGATGGCCTCGTCAAGATCCTCGGTGGCATACAATTTGTCATATCTGACTTTGAGCGCAAGGGCAAAGTTGTGAAGTTTTCCGTCACGAGATGGATGCCCAGGTGGGTTCAACGTAAGTGCCTCGCGATAGAGGCTGATGGCTCTGTTGACGTCATTAATGTCACTATATTGATCGAACCGGGTGAAGAGGGCTTGTCCTAGGCTGTCCAATGATATATGACGAAATTTGTGCCCAACAGGGCGCATGCGCAGCGCTTCTTCGATGAGAGAGATGGCCTCATCAAGGTCATGAGATTTTCCTTGGTGATTGAAGCGGGACGTGAGCAAGAAGGCCAAGTCATTCAGGTAGCGAGCACGGTCAGAATGTCCCTCGAGGCATAGAGAAATAGCTTCGCGATCAAGTTGCATGCTCTCATCTAGATCATCGATGCCGCCGTGTTGGTTAAAGTGCATACCCAATGCCCATGCAAGCTCGCTAAGAGCTCTTGGACGGTATTGATGGCCCAGAGGACAGAACTCGAGCACGATTCGGCGAAGGTGGATGTCTTCATCGGATGCGTCTGTTGGCAGATTATTGCATTTGCGGATCATACAATCCACACCATTTTCCCCTACTGCGATGCTACGAAGATAGGTGCCTTCCGCACAGAGAGGCAGTAGCTCATGGTAGAGTTGGGCACATTTACGGATATCAGCGGTGGTACCTCGATCGTTGTATCGCCAGTTCAGCGCTTCGGTAAGATAATAGAGCGCTAAGGGATGATCGGGGTGACTCTGCGGACGCAATGCAAGGGCGTCGTGGAATAGAGATGTGGTAGAGTCGATGTCTTGAAGATCCTTGCGAATATAACCTCGAAGGCGGGCCCACGCGAGGTTGGTGAGAGCCGCAGCGCGGTCGGGATGGTCGACCGGACACTGGGCTACGACCCACTGAAAATAGTTTACAGCGCCTTTCAGATGAGAAACACCACTCTTGTTCCTCGTGTATTTGGAAAATCGTGTGTGGCCTGCATCTGTACGCCGCGCAATCTCGCACTCGGCGATTGACTGCAGTTTGTGTTGTTTTAGATAGACCGAATACACGGGGTTCGGCGTCACTTACATTAAGTAGCGCACCGTCGTTGTGTCCGTGTGCGTGCGCGGGGGCAGCCTTAAGTGTGAGAGAAGGGCAGATACCATCAATGGATGGAAAGGACAAGTCTACACAAAGTTGAAGGGTGTACGTGAATAGGAAGCGATTACTCACCAAAAGGTTCATCTCCGTGATCGAGGAGCTCCTTCCATGACGTTTTAACTTTTCCTATGACTTTTCCGTGGCCTAGCATTCGGCCGAGTTCAAAGGATACCCTGATCTCCAGCGATAACTTAGGCGACGCATCTGGTAATCTGCAAACCGATTATGAGTAGGAATCACGTCCGCAAGTATCTATTTAAGTCTTTACATGGTCAGAGTATCGCCCCACGCTACAGCATGGTCAGATGATAAGACTTGGGTAGTCGATTTCCAGCGTCTGATCGAGTCAAGTTTGATGAACACAAATATGCCTGCGGGTATGCGGAAGGAGGGAACTTGGATATTTTTTCCATTGATGACTATCAGTGGAGCGTGAAGATCATGGAACAAATACTAAGTTGACATGAAGTGGCTCACCTTCAAGCCTGATATATTGACCTTCCAAGCTACCGGGCATGATGGCGCGATGAAGCAAATGACAAGCGACGCGGAGGATCGAGGGTGGGCTGAGTGGTGGGACAAGAAAGGGTGTAGGATATGGGGACTGTGAATGGAGTTCAGTTGCGAGGGAAAGTAGAAATGGGAGTGGATTCAATGTTCAGGGCATGCTGCACGCGTCACTGTCAACGTCGAGGCCCAGGGCAAGCTGTACCTGTCACTGGTGCTGGATAGGCACCGGTCCTGATTGCATTTCAATTGTCAGGAAAACTTTAAAGTAGCCCACCATGCCACATGGGCCAGGCTGCTGGGAAGCAGTTGGCTGGAGTGGTCATGCGAGTCTCAGAGCACTGACAACCTTGCAGGCCACTCTCATTCAGGTTGTTCTTGGCTGGTATCACTCATACTAATCATTTAGCACACTATAAGGCAAAATGTAGAATATAGTGTATTTCATATAGTGCAACAACACAAGAACCTACTATAGGAGTCTGATGGAGCTGATGCGAGGGGGGAGCGTGGTCGACAGCGTTTGGACAGCTTAGTATCACAGCTGGAATGCAAAACGAGAGAGTGCAAAGTAACGGAAAATGCAATGAGTGAGCGTAAATGCAAGGCGAGAATTGAAGATCGCTTCCTAAGGCAGCCTGTGTGCTACAACGAGCCAGGACATCCATGCGAGAGCCTCTCTATCTGCACGCTGTTGCTCGGTAGATTTTCTAGTTCGTCCAAGTCGGCACGGCTGGTAGCAAGACACGCAGATCCACGAGCTCCACTTTAAATTGGTATGGGATTCTGGAGTTGCAGAGTTCAAGAGGGCGCGCGCCGCGGGATGGACATCGAGTGGTCAACGAGGAGGCCTGTTCCGGTATTTGCCGCACAGGGCGCTGCTGGGCACTAGGAAAATGCTGCGCCACTGCTGCGACTGCTGCGGTAACTGCCGCGACATTCCAACTGCAAACCTAAAGTCGTCTTTAAGTATGCTTACTGCCTGTTGTCGCCCACTGCATGCTCCTCAGCGTCGTTTCTGATGCATTTATCTGCACCGTTCAAGACTTTAACATGAATGAATGTGCAGGCACCATTTACTCATATTACAGATGCCAAACACCATGTCAGCCATAGTAGAGCTACTTATAATCTTATGTCGCATGTGGAATGTGCAACTTGAATGTGCATTACGAGTGCATGATGATGCAACCTCCAATGTGAGTATAATATGAAAAGCTACTGAAGAGTATTACATTATAGCAGAACTCTCCCGTGTTAGCAAGTCAGTCACTGTCGCAGTCACTGTCGCAGCACGTCGCAGCACGCCGCAGCACCAAATCGCAGCACCCCCCAAATAAGGAAATAGGGTGCTGCGGTGTGCTGCGATTGGTGCTGCGACAAGTCGCAGTCACTGAGATTCCAATGCCATACAAGATTATGCACTAACTAGTAAGGAATAATGGTTTTTGTCAGTCTATATCTCGAATCTTCAGTGCGTCGAGGCTGATGAAAATGATGGCAGGGCTTAATCCGACACATATATAATTACTATTTCCCTGCTACTAATGCTGCTCCCTCGACATGCATCTGCACAGATTGCCAACTACCGGCAACAGCAGCAGCACTGCAGCATCGGCATGCACCGAGTGCATCACCCGCCCGTGTATCACCCGTGCCCATCCCCACATTGTCCATGGAGCGCTCATGCCCTCCTGCAGGGAGTACCAGTACACCCATTCACACCCGTCCTCATACGTTGTCATCAATTTTAACATACCTTCAAGTTCACCGCCCCTTTCCGCTCGTGATCTGGTTAAATCGAGTGGTGCACATGATGTTCTTGTAGGCGAAGATGCAGTGTATTCGTTCCATGAAATACCTTATCCTCCCGAAACGAACACTATACTCGCGCCACACAAATCTGTGATTCAGCACCTCATCGGTGTTTCCTCGCCCGAAGATATCCAACACTTGCCAGTGGGACGCCATCTACAGCAGAACGGAAGCAAACCGTCATTAACCGGGGGGCTACAACATCAAGTACTGTGGTGATCTAACTGCAGTCCAGCAAGCACAGGTCGCCCATTGGATCTTTGATAATATTCAAGAGGCGCAAGAGAATGTGGTGCACTGGTTAGGGCTGCGCTCCATTTGCTCACGCACTCAGCATCATGCTCGCACACCATAAGCGCAGCACCTTGGAGGCTGATCCCGACTACCCCAGAGATTGGCAATACAGAGGCGCAGGAGGAATTCATTCTTGAAGCCGCATGGACGACACTTGTGAAGCTGACAGGAAGAAGCACAGATATAATACACATTGATGTCGACCTGGAATGTCTGTCCGTCTTCGAAGAGCGCCTGTTCGAGAAGTCAGCTCGGTCAGGCTCTGCAGGAAACTATCAGTGGGGCCTGGATGCTGGCAACCATCAGGGTGGTTGGGACCCATATGCTGGCCTTCCATCCCACTGGAACCACGAAGATCGTAATGAAGGAGATGCTGATTACGATGAAAAAGAGCTTGAGGTATACTTCCCGCGCTCCGAATGTCTCTAGTTAACAATCGCTGTAGCGCGGTCCAGATTTCAGTGACAGCGACAGTGTGGCTGCCAGTACCAATGGGCACATCATTTCCAGTAGTCATCGCATGCCACGACCTCGAAAGCGACAGCAAACAAGATCACAAGGGGGACCTAAGACGCAAAGGAAGGTGATACTGGCTGCGACTTGAGATGGCTGCATCGGATTGCACACGCGTCAGAACTGTAGTACCTGGTTGTGTAGTTAGTAGGCTGGTTGAGTTGGTTAGCTTTTTAAACCACCTCAGGTCACTCATTTACCAGAAAGGACGTTGTCTCAAATAATCATTGTTGTGGTATCCTAAGCGGAGGAGTCGTAGAAAGAAACTAGTGTATTAGGTCGTAAGAAAATATACGCGCGCTCGACTCCGTGGCTCGTCTGGAGGTCACTGGGGAGGTCGAAGCAGTTAACAGCAGGTATAGTTGATGCGCATTCACTATTTGGTTGCATCGCAGCAGTGGTCGCGGCACTTGCCGCAGCAGTCGCAGCAGTGGCGCAGCATTTTTATGGCGTTATATCTGCACATTTATTATTTGCGCGTTCCGAGGCTCGCGCGCTGCGCGTTTTCGGATCCAGGAGCTCCCGCGGTTACGCATTTGCGTAAACCCAGAGCTCCCGCGGTGCGCATGTTTTTGCGCAATTCCATTCCACTACCAGCTGGCTGCTCAAAGTAAGTTATAGTGCTTTTGACAATGACTTTGTTGTGATAACCGAAACATACTATGCAACGAAGGTGCTCAAAAGATACTATTGGCATGGAGAACTAAACTTTTAGTGTAATCACCCAGTCGCAGTACCTATGGAGCATGAATGCTTCAGTTCACCTGTGCAGAAGTTCCACATGATTTGTTGAACCGTGGTCGCCACACATGGAGGCAGTAAATCTTCAAGGTTCGCAACACGCACAATTATTGCGGTCGTTCGTAAACAGATTGTGTGATAGGTTTGGCACATCAGGCCCAGACCGAGAAGATCAGGAGATGACTCCGAAGGAGGCAAGGTTGATGACTGCCAGTCAATTTGAAAAGGACTGATATCA
>JABCPV010000114.1:0-124994 GCA_016584345.1 Suillus ampliporus | reverse complement strand
TCCCCCAGACTCCTGTTATCCATCCACTCATTGGCAAGTCTGTACAATGTATTCCAAGGTCAACTGGAACACCTAGGGCTATTGGTGCTCTCCCAAATACATACCCTCCAAGGTTGGAGGGCTCATGCAACACTTGATCACACCAAATATCTCAGAGTCACACCATAGCATTGCTCCCCATGTGTCCGCCTTCCAGCCAAACAAAGATTGCGATGATAGTGACACTAGTACTACTGGTAATATAAAATTATACATCAATTCATATTCATGCTATTCTATGAGTGCTAATATTGCCTAGGAATCTACTGACTCCATCAAAGAAGCTAGAGCCAGGCTTGTTTTGGACGCCTCCAGAGCACAGTGAGATGTTCATCTTGCAGAAAAAAACCTGCAGACTCCATCATCAAGGAGAATGATGCACTTGGGAGGCTATACAGGTTCCAAGCAGGAGAAGCTCAGAAACAGCTTGTGGACACCAATGTCAGTATTGGTTATATATGCCATTCCATCTGCAAAAGTGGTGTCACATTACAGAAGAATTCAAAGCCACGAAAATGACATTGCACCTCTGATAGTTGAATTTATGACTCAGATGTTGAACCACCGGCAGCCAACCCATCAATGCCAGGTAAGCAAAATTTGATTGTACAGTAACTCTTCAATTCACATACTCCACAAGATCCTCCAACGTTTGAACCCAAGCCCACTTATGACTTGGAGGCTCCTGTAGAAGGTTGATAATGTGATCTAAACTATGTCCTGTTGTCAAATTGTACCTAGTATATACCATGTCAACCCAGGCTGTTGCCTCCAATCTAAATCTCTTTTCACTAAGTTGTAACTTGTACTGCTGTGATGGTGGCAGCTTATGTATTTCTCTGAATCTTGCACAATCAGTAAGGATGATTTGTTTGACATGAAGTATACTACAGAGTGCTACGATACAGAGCATAGTAGTGCTGCAGACCACTGTATACTGCTACATGCCTCTGTATACCACTGTATACCCCTGTGGAGCGCACTGTGTTTCAGGTTTGAACTCTGCTCTTACTCAAAAGTCCCAGCTGTCTCCATAGCCTGTGGGGTTTCTAGTGTGTATATTGAATTTGACGTTGATAACTGCACTAGCTCAGTATCAGAATTGTATAAAAAGATGGACTTGAAGTGGTTTATTACTAGTAGTAGCATGGTTTTTTGTAACAATGGAATATATCCACTAGATATGTCAGCTGGCTGGTCAAGCCACTGCCTGGGCCAATAGTCCTTTGTTGGCATCTTAACACTCCCCATCATGGCTGCCAGTGCTAGCAGACATGGGTCTCTCCCCCTCAGCATGCCCTCATTGTACTCTAATGTCACTCAATCAGCAGGCCAGTTGGGAGACTGTCTGCCCTTAACACCCTCAACCAATCCCAAGTTGTCCTTCATTTTTGGTCAACAACCACTCGAATTGCATGAAGACATTTTCAGGCCTTACCCAGCTGTAGAACTACCTGATCCTGATCAGCTAATACTTCTTGGTGATAACCTTAAAGCAGCTTTCATATAAAAACACTGGCTTTTGACTGTGATCAAGCTGATGAAGGCTTGAATATTGGTATGAATTATTTTGCCATTTTATTGTTTGGTTCTAGTTATATCTGATGGTCACATTCTTCAGATCACTGTATTACCATTCTTGAAGAACTTCAACAGTTTCAACTAAAAATGATCATAAGGTATCATTTGAGTTCATTGAGTATCTCTAACACCCTTCAAGACCATCTGACATATCACACCAGTGGAATACACAACTGTCTTAGCGTTTATGTCCGAATCACATATAGAAATCAAAGCGAAGTAAGTCAGTTGCTAAGATCGGTCACTTACATCTTGCACTGATTGCTACCGACACATACTAGATCCGACTACTTTCCAGACACTCAAGAAGTTGAGATCATGAGCCCCTTCCCCATTCATGAAACTATAATCAGATGGCTTCAAAAATGCTTCATCACCTACTCTTCACAGATTGGTCACAATGACTGGTATGTTGACACACAATTCTTCATGAACAATTGGCTCCCCAATGAAGAATCATCACAACAAGTCCCAGATATCATGGGTGTCATGCACTGTGTCGATCAATTTGGCAATGATAAAAGTTTCATTCGATGGCTTGTCAAGGTGGGTTTCAGCCAAAGTGACACGTCCATCATGCGCAAATTTGGGCACATGGTGAAGAACAACTCAGATATCAAGATGCTGATCAGGGTATCAATCAACAAGGATGGCACTTTCCAAGGCCCCAAAGAGCACACTCAGGTCGCAAAGTTGCTTCGCAAATCTGGATCGCAGATGAACCACAAGAAGTTCAAGAGCCTCATTCCACCCAAGACATCTGACATGATGCATGGGCCTGTAGTTGTTGTGGGGCATACTTGGTTAAAGTTGAAGGTGGTTAGAATCACGGTTTTTTCGAAGGATGAAGCATCAGGCAAGTTTTGATTCGATTCAAGGGATCCTGTGCACTATGCTGAAGGGGTACATCCCATCTTATTATGTGTGTTATTCATCTTATGATTCAAACCTACAGACTCTCATTCCTGATGTGGATATGACGAACATAGATTGCCTTCTCAACACAAGCACTGTGAACCTCAAGGCCAAGATCATCACTATTATGGAGGGGTTCAGGCTCAAGCAGAGCATGATAGATAAGGCTCGTAATTCCAAACCTGAACTACCACTCAACTGGTCCACTGCTGCTATGCAGATGTCCTCCACCATTTGCGACCTTGCCTACTTTCGTTACTTCGATTGGTTCATCTACAAATACAACAACAAGTGTAAGGGCACTACTACCGCTCATACTAGCACAGAAGTCTCTGGCGAATCATCTCAGACCATCACTCTGGTTACTCCTCTTGCCAGTGGTTCCACTGAACATGACTTGAAGAAGCTGAAGGTCTCAAAAGAGAAGGAGGCGAAGAATGCTGGCTTGAGGAAGAAGAAGAAGAAGATGAATGGCAAGGCGAAGCCCTGGGCCAAATAACTGAAAGGTGAGTTCTACAAGCACCTGTGATCAATCTTAAGTATTTACAGTAAGTTGTCGTCTCACTAGTAGGATCTTTGAGCATGAGTGATCTTCATTTTGCACTGACATTTGTTCATTGGATCTCACTGTAACAATAGCATACTAGTACTAGTCTGAGTAGTACTACTTTACTTGTAGTATATTAATTACCAACTGTTGTCCATGTTGCATCCGCTGTACCATATGTACTACTACTATAATATTCATTCATTGTGCTGCTAGTATGTTTTTCCTGTGATGAAAACTAAAAAGGAAAGTGAAGAGCAGGTGCTACTAAAAGTGTTAGCACACACTTTTAATATCCTTAGACACTAGCTAGCATATTGAATGACCAACTGCCTGAACTGTCTAAAGAAGTTCAAGGATGCCTTGGGTGTTACACATTGTTACAGAAACCTCCTGCCAGCTACCCGGATAACCCGGTTCTCATTTTATTCTTTATGTTCTTCCTCTTTTACTTTCATTATGTTAACCCAGTGATCCTGATTAGATGGATCAATCTGATTGTCGTTCTTGCGCCAATCATCTGGCTGTCATATCAAATCCCTATATGACTCGCTTCGTTATCAGTGACTCATTTCATTATCATTGACTCATTTCATTTGCCAGCAGATCGTACCGATGATCTGGTAACTATCCCTTGACCCTGCTGTGCTGATTGATACTATCACCATTCAACTGGTAATTACCCATGACCCTTACCCTTACTCCATTCGCTACCCTGTACCCTACTGCGCTGGTGATAGGTCATGTGTCTCTCTTCTACTGCGCAGCAGATCCTACTTACAATTGATCCCTTGTTTACCTACCTGCCCTCAACCAGCAGAATATGTATATATAGTAGACACCAATCGTTTGTACTCTTTAACTTAATCTACTTGGTTCCACCTGAATCCTTTGCTAAGGATCTTACTCTGTTTCTCAGAAGCTTCACTAAGCTTCTGCTGTGTACCATACCCATAGGAGTTTCCTTAGGGTCTAGTCCACACCTCGAACCTTTGACCTTGGATTATATCCATTGTAAAGATGCTCTACAACAAAGGCTCTTATAGGGCTCGTAGAGAAGAACTACCCAAGTTTGTAACACACGTCACCTAAGCCAGCCCCTCATATCATGCCAACAACATACTACTGTGGAGTTCACAACTGCAGCACAAATACTCAACTCATTGAACCAGCATGCATCTTTTGAATCCAATCAATCATCATCACACTCTCAGTCTTCTGCTCATTCTGGCAGACATGGAACTCAAAGCCCTCATGGCTTTTCAATGGACTTAGATCTGCCACCAGCATGGAACCCAGGCCCTAACTTGGATGAGGATGATATGATCTACCATGATGAAGAAGCGGATGTGGAGAATGATTTTCCAATCCCCAATGGAGAGACACTGGGTGGTGGAGCTGTGGGGAGGCATTTTGCATGATTTGAAGGTGCTGCAAGGGTACATGCATGGGGCCTGACTTTCCTGGAGCAGTTCAATGATGATGTATATGCAGATCATTGTAACAATAACTTGTATTATCCGTTTGCATCCTTTCAGGACTGGGAGCTTGCTAGTTTTCTACTGTCCTCGACATTGAGTATGGCAGCCATAGATCACTTCCTAGGGATAGAACTGGTATGTTTTCCTTCACTGACTCCAGATCAGCTAGGAAATTAAGTCCTTGACAGATCAAAGCCTTACCGCTCTCCTTTCGCACAGCAAAAGAGCTACGGGGTTGTGCTGAGCTTCTACCCTCTGGTCCCAAGTGGTAATGTCATGTTATTTCCCCTGATCATCCAATGAAACTACTTGTGCACCTGTATTGGTGCGATCCACTGGACTGTTTTGAATTGCTCTTCAATAATCCGAAATTTGCCAAGGATATTGGCCTCATACCTGAATGCATATATACCACAGTGGAGCATACAGTATGCATATATGGTGAATGGATGACTGGCAAAGCAGCCTGGACAATGCAGGTTCATACCTTAGTGTTTAGTGTGATTACTTGTCTAACTTCTATTGTTCTATCACAGTCCAAGCTTCCAGAGGATTCTACATTGCTTGGTGTAATACTTTCCTCTGATAAGACCAATATCATGAACATGACCGGCAGACGTGTCGCTCACCCCTCCAGGCCATGAATCTGCTTTTGGGTGTCAACACTGCCGCTTACAGTCATCCTCAGTATCCCCCCCCTCACAATGACATGTATCTGCATGCTCCACACCATCACGCTACTAATGCTGCTCACATGGAAACTTATGATACCTGTGCACCCGCCCATCAGCAATATTCAGAGGATTATGGTGTTCGTGCACCTGTTCGTGCACCTGCTCATGCACCTTCTCAGCAGCAACAATATCCGGAAGTTTACAGTTGTGCACCTGCTCGTACACCTTCTCAGCAGCAGTACATGGAGACTTATGACACTCATCCACCTGCTCTAGTGGAGTACTCGTCATCACCGCCGCAGTCTGAAGGTAACTAGACATCACCTCTTGCTTCTTGGTGCACTTTCCTGTATTGACTCAGGTGCATGTTCTTGATGTTTCCATATGTCCATATCACTCATGCTTGCTTTGATTGATCACCTTCGATGATAGTTTATATGTATTCTGCTAGTCTGATGAATTTGAAGTGTCCGGTTGAACGAAATGCTCTAGAGGCTCGCGAAGCGAGTCCCATCAAACAATACGCACAGCTCGAGGTTCACTGAGTAAGAACTTTTTAAAAAAAAAAATCAAACAAGTCGCACAGCTCGAGGTTCACTAAGTAAGAACTTCTTTTTTTTAAAAAAAAAACCTTAGGTTGTTGAACACGAACAATCAGAAAATTCATTTGAAGCTAAGTAAAACTGTGTAGAAGAACGTCTGAGGCTGTATGTAGGCCCATAGATCAAGAAGCCAGTGTAAACCTTCTTCCGTGCAAATCTTTTCCCTCAAAGGTCGTAGATCCAGAAGCTCTGGAGGGTAGATCAATTAAGTCTGTGAGCGAGGGCAATGGTCACTACACGGCTGTGAGCAAAGCAGTGGATAGCACTGTGCGACAAGAAAGGAAGGTTGTCAACGTGCTACACGGCTGCGAGTGAGGGCAGCAGTGGACAGCGCTGTGCAACAAGAAAGGAAGGTTGTTGACACGCTACACGGCTGCGAGTGAGGGCAGCGGCGGCGGACGGCGCTGTGTGATGAGGAAGGACGCAGTGAGGAAGGATGCAGACTACACTTACCTTACATAGCAGTGAGTATGTGACAAGGAATGAGAACCTCTGGGTCTGCCAGAGCCTCCACGCGAACCTGAATTAAAAAACCCTCGCAAGGGCAGGAACCTATTGTAGCACTAGGGAAGACCCTCCCAGGGATGATGGGCTTTCAGCATAGTTTCCCATAACAAAGAAACCAGGCTGATAGACCATGTGAACGTCTTTGAAGTGGTGCCAAGGGTGGTGCGGAGTGAAAGTTGACAAGTCATGAATGCAAGCACCTCGAGGCATTTTTGGTCTGCATTGAGTCATTGAGGTCTATCATGACCATCAGTTGGTATATATGAAAAGTCGTCGTCATTGGACTGTGAAAGCTCGAGATCCAGAAATGGCACTTGTGGGAGGTCATGAAAGTCGACACGAGGTGTTATAGGGGAGGACTCGGACCCAACAGAACTGATTGCTTCAATGTCATCGAGAGAATCCAGGCGTGAACGAAGTGGGTACATATTGCAGCAGCCTATTTGTATTGCTCTGAGACAAAATGAAGAGAGAAAACAAGTTGCTCGACACCGATGAGGCAGATGTTGGACGTGCATTAAGAGCGTGACGTGACACATTTGACTAAGATAGCCCTCAAGCAGTTTCCGCAAACATCACGTGATGTGACGAGCCTGTGACCGCACTTCTATTACTGCATTTCACACCAGGACTCCAGAAGCAATGTATACAGCCATTATCTTACTTGGGTGATTGTACAGAACAAATAGCTTTACAGTAAGTACAGAAAATTAGGATGGGTGCAAGAATATTATATAGTATAGGTTTATAAGTGGCAGTTATAATAAGAATAAAATATAAAGACCAAGTTTAATTTAAGTGTGCATCTTTGAGTTCTGACATTATTGCAGAGGGGAGTACACGATGGCCTCAGTATCACTTTGCAGCCCACGCTGCTTGTTTGCCATTAAGTCCCTTGTGATAAGCATCCATGAAACGGCGTGATCTGATGGCAAACCTAATTTTTGTTAGTGTTGTGTAAGTACAGATCAGATAAGGATCATGCTTACTTTCGCATGCTGGTTAGAGGAACTGCATCTAATGCTTTTACAACATTGTGTTCTAGATTAGCTTCCCCAGCTGATAATGGATAGCAGTGATACAGCCGCTTTGCATACCCCCAGCATTGTTTGATAAAACTGAGTTCGCAGTGAAATTTTGGAAGGAAGAGCACCTTGAAGCCCCTTAACCCACACACTCTCTCCAGGTTTGACTCGACATTAACGAAATCTGGCTGGTTGTAGAGAATACGGCGACAGCAACAGGAGGTTGAACCATGTGGACAGTCAAAATTCTTGCACTGAGCCTTCAAGTTACTGACATCAAAACCACGCTCCTCTAGAATTTTTGCCATTCCCTTGAACATCCCAGCTTCTGTGTGGCCCTCGGGAAAATAAAAATCCTGTGGGGCACCATTGAAGACGCCATTAGCAATGCAGACTTTTTGCATTGAAATCTTCCCATCTGCCCCGTGAACTTGTTTCCCTTCAGCATCCCTCACTGGAGCATTGACCCCCCAGTCCTTGCAACTCTTTGGCATTTTGCGAGCACTTAATGCATCATCGGCCCTTTTCAGGTGAGTAGTTGCGTTGTCAAAGACAAACACATGATCATCTTCAGGGTAATCTTTCTCTAGGATTACCATTGCTTTCTTGGCATGTCGAAGAATTTCATCATTTGTGAAGTACCCGTCCCTCCCTTTTCCTGCCCTAAACAACACTCGGGCAGATTCCTTCCCATCATGAGACCGCAACCAGCCATAATCTGCCGAAACAAAATCTGCAACCATAAGAGAAGATCCCTTGCCCTTCGGTTGTGGGGTTGCCTTTTCCTCTGTGTGAACCCAACATTTTTTGCGCCGATCATTGGCATAGAAGGTAGACTCGTCATGGAACCACACAACAGTCTGTCGCCCAATCTCCTGCCCTTCCTCTGGCTGTGTAACATCAACCGAAGACCATTTTCGAGTCTTCAGGGTCCAATTCATACCACGCTGGCAGGAATTGATTTTGTCGATAGTGGACTACGTCCTCTCGTTCGTGACCATCAACATATTGTCCATTTCAGTGCCAGTGGTCCATCGAAACCCACAATTTTCCATCCAGCACTGTGCAGTTGCCAAGGAAACGGTTTTGGTGAGCTTGAAACGTCGCTGTACATCTGGCCAGTGCAAGATAATCAATGACTGCTGTTGCAGAAATATATTTTCCAAGCGACTGGAGATGAACCAGTAACTCCTCCTTGAGATCTTCATCATCAATCCACGACCTCGTCCACTTGCCACCGTACTTGGCAAATGGCAAGTTTTCACGATCTAGGATGTATGATTTTGACCACTCCCTCACCTTTCGTGACACATAAGTCCCTTTTCCAACAAATTGCGCAGTCTGCAGTGCCGCAGCTGACCACAGTGCACCAGTTACAAAGGCTCGCAGGAAAAATTCCATCCACATCAAGCGCTTCTGCAGCAGCGAACCAAGGGAAGGTGGTTTGTGTCCGTGTCCCTTGAAGTTCCTGTGTGGGTAAAGTAATTTCTTGAGGTCTGTTAATGCCAGAGTGGCAGCACCGACAGTGGGTGACATCCAGAAATCACCCGAATGCCACTGGGGAATGGTTGAATGAGTATCGTGATACTGCAATGATGGTGCAACTTCATCGTCCGTGTCTTCGACAGTGGTTTCTTGGCTGGTGTGCAAAGCTTGGGTGATTTGTAGTGAGGAATGTGTTGTCACAGAGCTCAAGTCCATTAACGAATCATCGTCAGGCAATCCCATCATTGCGGCTGCATACTCGTCGAAATTTTCAAAGCCTTCGATTGGTCCCAGCTCATGGTCACCAACACCATCATGGCCTCGGTGATCCAAATCAACATCGCACTCTGATTCCTCATCACTACTCTCCAAGTCAATGTCCACTGGTTCCTGCAATGCAAGTGAGAAATCCTCGGAGAACTCTGCCTCTGGCACTCGAACCGAGTCCAGATCCTTAGTAGAGAGTCGGATAGCAGCACCAGTAACATTTTTCTCGAGTTGTGTGAAAACATTGCCCGAGACTGACAAAACACTCTCAACTGGGAGCTTAGAAGGTGGGGAAGTGATTGAAGCAACTGGTTCACAGCCTGAAGCTACTACAGAACTCGAAGATATACAGTGTATTGGATGGCTCTGTGCGAGCATGAGCATTGGTCTCCAGTGGCCGAAAGTGAGTAAAATTGAAAACTTACATTTTCTTTTTCTGCTGAGATTTTCCGCTTTTTTGCCTGACTCCCTAGGTTCTCGATTGCAGAACGGACTTTTCGTGACCACTTTGGCATCTTGGCGAGTTTCCGTAGTGGGCAGGCGGCAAATGTGAGAGGCGAAGCTGAGTTCGGACTGTCCGGGGGCTGTTTAGGTACAATGTATACCTCATATCTTGCTTGTATTGCTATCTCCTCTTTCAATATGACACAAATGATGATTTTGGGACGGATGAATTGTCGAGAAGGACCTGCGCTACAACTAATCCGTCTTATTTTTCCTCTAACTTGACCTCATGAACATCCTATGGCATTTTATTATTTTGTCACACTTCATCACGGTTTATCACGTGACGTTTGCAGAAACTGCTTGAGGGCTATCTTAGTTGTCATTCTATTACGTAACGAGGCACGAGTGAAGGAATAGAATTTGGTCTTTGCGCAAGCGTCGGGTGCGGTACATTCCTTCTTGTCTTCGTACCGCATCTAGCGTCCCGTCAGCTCAGTCGTCCGCGACGAATTTCTTCCTCCGCTTTCTTTTCCCCACCCTCCACTCCCCGTAGCACCCGTGACATCCACCAAACAGGTTTCAGATGTCACTCCTCGCACACGTTCTCCAGCGATCCGGACTGCGCCCGTCACCTGTCCACTTAGGCCTGCGAGGGTGGTATTCCCTCCCACCCTCGCAGCTCACTTTCTCGCACAGGTCTCGCAGATCGGGATCCGAAGGCGCTGCGCGCCTTCGCCCAAATAGCTACAGCAGTTCACATCAGTTTCTAGTAGTCACCTTATCATGTCGTAGAGTAGTTCAATAAACTAGCGGTTTATTCCTCCTCATAAACCAGCATCTAAGTGACTCGCAAAGACCTTAGCTTATCGCAACCACTCGGATTCACAACGGCCCTCCGGGCAACCCTGGACCCGCTCTATATTTTCTCGTGTTAGATTGATACTCCTCGAGGTGAAGATGACTCGCTATTCTCGTAAGGGCGAAGATAACAAGTGGCAGTCGCGTGCGCAATATGAGATGCTATCCATCTCGTTACTCAACATGGGGGAGATGCCGGAGGAGAATAGTCAAGGGATACATCACATTGATGGTCTAGCTATCTAACCGTAGATAATCTGTTGTCGAGAGAATATGCAAATGCATGTGATACTCTGATGATATAATACAAGGCTTTCTGAGAAGAGAACCCCCCCTCCTCTCCACCCAAAAAAAAGGTGCCCTTGCGCATCGGCTGTATAAGTGACGGTAAACCCATGTACGTGGTTAATCTTGACAAGCACGGGGATGTCTGTTGCGTTGATTTCCTTGGAGACTTGGTTATGTGGGTTTGCGAGGAATCTGAGTCAGACGATTTGGTATGTTTGTTAGAACCAGGACTGCCGAGATATATGAGCGAGAACAGGATTTTTGGATTCTGTGCGAAAACGCTTGATGATCACGTCCTTCACACCCCATTCGAAGTACAGTTCGCAAAGTCCAGCGATTTTACCAATGTCAGGCTCTTTTTTGATTTCTCGTGTAGGTTTACCCTCTGTCTCGCTCGTGATAGGATTGGTGTAGAACAGTAGAATATCGACATCAGGAAAATCATCAGGAATCTTCTTTGCGAGCGCAGGCTTTTTCGATCCGACAAGGCCACTCTTGTTCGTACGCAGTTCCTCGCGCACGTCGTTACGCCACAAGCCATTTCTCTAGTTCTTCACGGCTGAGGGAGCTGGCAGCTTCAAGTAGTCGGTCTCCGAATCCACAACGTGCGAGGGCAGCCGCTATGAGCTTTCCGCAGCCTTGCACGCCAGCCTGATGGTAGTCTCCGCCGGAGAGGAGGCCAATTGGGATACAGCCCCCTCGAGAGAGTCGGATATCATTGTGGGAGACAAGGTCAACAGCGCGATACGTGATGACATGGTTTCCATCATCACGTCCATCAGCGTTCTTCACTGGGTGGGCACCGTTCTCCATTCGAACCCATAAGCAGCAATGATATTTTTCATTCCAGTGGTGAGCCAGTGTGCATTGTCGCTCACTTTCTTTCCACGCTTGACCGAAGGCCTTTTCGGGCCATCGAATACGAAGAGTGGGAGAAGAAGCATGCTCATGAGTCTGGAGCAGCGAAAGAAGAGCGTGCGTAGCTCCGGATTCTCTCCTTCTTTACCGTACGCGGCATGGAAGAACCAAATTGAGGCATCGATGCCTATGCGAAAGCCTCGTCGACCGCCGGCATTGGCTTCGAATCCTTGTGTGACAGCCAGATGCGTTAATGACTGTGTTTGTCCAGCGGGTCGTAGCACGGTCTACCAGGACGTGCCTGTCGAGCACGCGTAGAAGCCTCAAATGGATCTGGAAAGACTTGAGTTGAAAAATCACGGCGCGGATTCTTCAAAAGACGAAACACTATTAGATTAGGCACACAGTCAGCAGTGCAAACGTGTACTCGCAGAATATCCCGCACGTAATCCTTCTTATCACCTGACTGAAAGGGAATTGCATGAGCCCGAGCCACGGTCGCATATTGCTCACGAGTCATCATCGGAAAATTCTCCACGATATGCCGGAGCGAAGGGGCAGTCACAGGCAAGAAAGCGCTTACTGGATACTGTGCTGACAAAGCCAGACGAACTCTAGAAATCTCGTGGAACCCAAAAATACTTGCGTAAAACGCAGGATGTCACGACGGAAGTTCCGTCGTTAGGAACCTCCTGATCCGATAAAATGAGTGAGGCAGGGGTGCCAAAGCAGTCAAAGTGTTGGTCGAAGCAGACGATCCTGAAGCCATGACGAGAGTAGTTCAAGTGACAAACGGGTGACACAGTTCAAGAGAGGAGGCAGCGATTAGGAGCTCCACCTACTTTGAGACTCCATCCCAAAAAAACAGAGTCAAATAATGACATAAGCCCGGCCCGGTGCCAGCGGGCCATGACCTGTACCCTGTTCGGGTCCAGGAATTGGGAACGATCATGATTCATCACTATGTAGGACTTCGATGCGAAATACCCTACCGAAAAGAACCCGGGGCGAATTGTACAGCTATGGTGAGTTCCGATGCCACACTAATCTGTAGAAGCCTAAAGCCTAAGGGCCACGAGCAGAGATAGAGATAAGCATTGGTTCAGCCAGCGCTACTTGGCCTGATTTAGAGTTTTCAAATGCGCGTCCTAAATATATGCCGACGTCTTGGCAATATAGTATGTGATTTGTACAACTCGTCTCAGAATGTCATACAATCTCACTATCTTAGCTATTCGGGGATCCAACAGTGGACTTCTACTGGGTTTGATATGTCCGTCCGGCGTCACCGTGGAACATCTACGGAAAATATATCTGCAGCCACTTTGCCACATGTATGACTGGCGAATAGCACTACCTAGGGTAGACTATAATTCTACAATCGCCACCCCCCTCTCTCTCCCAGCTAGTCGCATTAATCTGGCCCAGGGTTGTCACCGCCTCGTCCCATATGACCTCCCAACGCTCAGAAGAATTTGGGCAGGTCCCAGTCGAACGAGAGGACGCTAACGCAGCCAATCTTCACCAACCTCTACATCTTCAGCTCGATGCTGGTGATGAGTATACCAACTTTCGTCAAAAATGGTGGCAGTGGTGGTAAGTCAAGCTGCTTTTGCAAGCAATGCCTTCCTTCATGGAGCCGCGGGCAGGTTACCCAAGGACCCACCACCACCACCTCCCCCGTCTTTGGAGGATGCACCGGTGCGCGAATCTCCCTTTCTAAGTTGCTAAAGGACCCCACAATAACATCGTGTTCTACAGCTGACACCTTTGGCCAATGCTTCCATTTTCTCTCTGCTCACTTTCACCTGGATAACTGGTATAATGGTCAGTTATTGAACCTTTATTCCAAAATATACCGTTCCAATGCATATATTCAGGTCCTCGGATATCAACGCACGCTGCAAGCGTCTGATCTATACAAAATGGACGCTTCCCGAGAGTCAGTCGTACTTGCCGCTAAACTTGAAGCTGCATGGCAGCGGCGTGTTAAGGCAGCAGCCGACTGGAATGCACGGCTTGAGAGTGGAGAGCTCAACCCATCTCTCTTCAGGCGTACCGGCTGGGCCATACGTGCGATTCCCAGTAAAGGACAGAAGCAAGACGCGACTTGGTCTGAGCGACGTGCAGCGTTTCAGAAACATTGGCGAGAATCCGAAGGACGGAAAGAGGCCAGCCTTACTTGGGCTTTGAATGATGTCTTTCGTAACATGTTCTGGATCGCAGGTGTATTCAAGGCATGGGTCTTCCTCATAAATTGTCACTGTCACAATAAATTTGACACGCTATTCAGGTCACCGGTGATACGGCACTACTCATGTGTCCTATCATCCTTCGGGTAAATGATAACTGTCTTTGGTTGGAGTAACCTCTGATGGCTTTTTTTGTTCCCCTTGCAGCAAATCATCGTCTTTGCGGAGGAACGTTCCACTGCAATGATAGTCGGAAAGCCTGTCCCCAATGTCGGTCGCGGTATCGCTATGGCTCTTGGGCTCTTTGTGCTTACTGTGATAGCCAGCGTCTGCAACCACCAGGTTTGTAAATTTTGTGAGTTGAAGATGAACTCGGCTGAGCTGATACATTTCAAGTATTTCTGGCGTTCAATGGAGACAGGCGTACTGGCTAGAGCCGCCCTGATAACATGTATTTATGAGCGTGGAGTGAACCTCACAGGCAAAGCTCGTGTCAAACTCAATAATGCCGCACTGCTTAACCATGTTTCCACGGATGTGAGCAGGATTGATTCGTGCACTCAGTGGTTTGTGAGTCGCAAACTTAAGCATACGCTCATGTCGTCGACTAACCAGCTTCACCCTCTCGCCACTAGCATGCAGGTGAGTATATCTGACTCTTTTGACTTTGAGATGGCTCACTAGCTTCAAGCCTGGGCTGGGCCTATCCAGATCACAGTTTGTCTAATCATTCTCCTAACCGAGGTTTGTTACACGCCACAAAGACTCCATTTGTTCTTAACAACACTTGGAAATTAGCTCGGAGTGTCTGCGCTTGCTGGTTTCTCGTTATTTGTCCTTCTCATCCCGATGCAAATGCGGTTGATGACACTGCAGCACAGTATCCGCTTGGGGTCAATGAAGTGGACTGATCAACGAGCCAAAGTCCTGCTAGAAGTTCTCGGTACGTAACCATGAAGCGGTTAGGATGAGCGGAAATGCTGAAGGCGTGCACAGGCGCCATGCGAGTGGTCAAGTACTTTTCCTACGAGGTTCCCTTCTTTAAAAGTAAGCACTGATGGCAAGGACCATTAACATCACGTTCACAAACGCTGCTTAGGGATCTTGGAGCTTCGAAAGAAGGAATTACATGGTATCCGATGGATTCTTCACTCAGGTTCGGGGTCGTAAGTTTAGATGTGTATGGCGTAGCGACGTGTTATTGATTCGATCTACTCTAGCTTGTCGCTCGCTCTTTCGCTCCCAGTTCTCGCTGCTACACTAACCTTCATCACATACACCCTCACAGTGCACAACTTCAACGTTGCTGCCATATTCTCCTCGCTGAGTCTGTTCCAGGTGAGATCCTTTCCAGCGGCGATCATAAATACGCAACTAAGCGATAAACAGCTTCTCCGGCAACCAATGTTGTACATGCCCCGCGCTTTATCGAACATCGCCGACGCATCCAGCGCGATCCAGCGGCTCACTCACATATTCCACGCTGAGCTTATTTCTGAAGATGCACTCATAATCAACAAGGACCAAGAACCCGCGCTCCTGGTGAAGGACGCGACTTTTGAGTGGGAATCCTTCGAGCAAGACTCTGCTGAAGCTTTCAGCTCGAAGAAGGGTACACGCGACGGCAAGAGCGCAAAAGAAGATGAGGCGAAAGAAAAGCCCGCTCCTGGAAAGGATGTACCGCTCTTCAAGGTCAAGAATGTGACCATGACTATACCACGAGGTCAGTTGGTCGCCGTGGTTGGGCCTGTCGGAAGCGGCAAGGTAATTTCGCAGGACGAATTTTTGAAGTTAGTACTGAGCCATGAACAGTCCAGTTTGTTGCAAGGATTGATTGGGGAGATGAGAAAGGTCTCCGGGTATGTCTCGTTCAGCGGTCGTATTGGTTATTGCCCGCAGACTGCGTGGATCCAGAATGCAACCTTGGTGAGCATAGCGTCGCTCTCAAATAGTGAATACATCTCACATTTTACTCCAGCGTGATAATATCACTTTTGGCCGACCATTCGAAGAAGATAGGTATTGGCGCGTTCTTGAGACTGCTTGTCTACTTCCAGATCTCCAACTGCTCCCTGATGGGGACTTGACTGAGGTAAGGTGGATGAAAAATAACTTGATGATACGGCTTATGCTCTCTTTTAGATCGGAGAAAAGGGTATCAATCTCAGCGGTGGCCAAAAGCAGAGAGTGAGTTCGTGGCGTGTCTCCGCTTAAGACTCTATGTGTTTATCTCCGACCTAGGTTAACATCGCTCGTGCCCTGTACTTTGATCCTGAAATTGTCATATTTGACGACCCGCTCTCGGCAGGTGAGCCATATGGCTTATCTTATGAATATGATACTGACGAATGCCTTCAGTGGACGCCCATGTCGGAAAATCATTATTTCAAGATGCCATCGTGGGTGCCCTCCGCAATCGCGGCGTTACCGTCATTCTGGTCACGCATGCGATCCACTTCCTCTCTCAAGTAGATCACATCTATATCCTGAACAACGGTGTCATCACAGAGAGCGGAACCTACGGTGAACTGATCTCCCGCGGTGGGGACTTCGCACGTTTGAACGTCGAGTTCGGCGGCCATGCGTCGGAGGGTGAAAATGACCAGGCAAAGGAAGTCATTCCGCAGGCTGGTGTCACCATCGAGGATGTGAGGTTGAAGTCAGAAAGAGCCAGAGAAAGGGCTACTGGCAGTGGTAAACTCGAAGGTCTCTTGATCGTCAAAGAGAAGCGATCGACAGGCTCTGTATCCTGGGGAGGTGCGTTCAAGTTCATCTGCTAGGGTTCCCTGGATTGAGACAGTTTCAGTGTACTGGACCTACTTGGTTGCGGGACGCAGTTCAATAACAGGACCTCTAGTTCTTTTCTTCGTGCTCGCGATGCAGGGGAGTCTGATCTTGAACTCGTATACGTTAGTTTGGTGGGAGAACAAGTCAGTTTCACTTTATCAACCTCTTGATTCTTTTTCTGAAATTATGGTGCAGCAAATTCGACCGACCAAACTCGTTCTATCAGACGCTGTATGGTTGCCTCGGGGTTGGTCAAGCGATCTTCACACTCTTGGCGTAAGTATATTCCTATCGCAGATGGCGGCATGCTCACTCAACGTAACTTGCTGTAGTTGTGCTGGAATAGACTTCATTTCAGTTTACGTGTCTCAAAACCTGCACAACGAGTCTGTACGCAACATCTTTTATGCATCCATGTCCTTTTTTGATACCACGGTGAGTGGTTACGAAAGCATAACAACAGATGCTGACTATGATACTGTAGCCAACGGGCCGAATCTTGAGCGTTTTTGGCAAAGATATCGACAGTCAGCATCTCGCTAATTTATGCTATAATATGCTTTGCTGAAACATTTTGCTCAGGTATTGACAATCAATTAGCGAGTAAGTCGTCTATCACCTCATGGTGAGATGTTACTTATGCATAGTCCAGCGGCAATGAGATACGGTACGTCAGCTGCACGCTTCGCTTACGGAGACCAACTATGGAGATCCAGTTGTCCTGGCGCTGTCCAACGTTGTAGGATCTGCCGCCATCATTGCATTCCTTGAACCATACTTTGGTTAGTATAATAGATATCATTTGTGGGGATATGGCTCACGATTGTCCAGTTATTGGTGTTTTCTTTATCTTCATCGGTTACAGCTACTTTGCTGCCTTCTACCGAGCTAGTGCCCGCGAGGTCAAGCGCCTGGGTTCGTTATCGTGTCTCTGACCTAGAAAGCCTCTAATACCGACCGTCAGACTCGATGCTTCGCTCTCTTATGTATGCTCACTTTTCCGAGACCTTGACAGGACTTCCTACCATCCGAAGCTACGGAGAAATGAAGCGGTTCATCGCTGCCAATAGATACTACGTCGATCTGGAGGATAGAGCTCTATCTATCCTGGTTACAAACCAGAGGCAAGTTATCTTATCCATTTATCGTGGCGGTTGTTAGCTCATTACCTTCCATCAGATGGCTTTCGATAAGATTAGACTTCACGGGAAGCGTGTTGGTTTTCCTTGTAAATGTCCATTTAATGCAAAAGACCCCAGGCTCACCAAATGCTGCAATCTGGATAGGTTGCTCTTCTCGCAGTGCTCGACGTCTCCGGAATTAATGCTGCCCAGATAGGGTTGGTATTGGCGTATACCCGTGGGTCTCCCAGTGTTGCCACCACAATCTACAATGTTAACCTTTTCGTATCAAAGTCTTTCTGACGCAAACGTGTACTCTCGTGACCAGACAGACGGCAGAAGTCGAGGTGGGGCTTTCCGTATGTTACATTACTGGCTATTCAATTGTTGTTTGCCTCAGAATAACATGAACGCAGTGGAACGAGGTAAGTCACGAGTTTTACGATACCTTCACTCTCGCTTACTCTTTCCAGTGTCACAGTACATCGAAGGGGACATGATCACTCAAGAGGCACCGCATGAGATCGAAGAAACCAAGCCCCCGGCACAATGGCCCGAACATGGTGCTGTAGAATTCAACGACGTTGTGATGGCATATAGGCCAGGCCTTCCCAATGTATTGAGGGGTATCTCGGTCAAAGTCAGAGGAGGTGAAAAGATAGGTGTTGTTGGAAGGTCGGTTGATTTATTGGATTCACATGTGTGTGCTGATGTGGTGCCGCCTCAGGACTGGTGCTGGTAAATCTTCGTTGATGCTCGCACTATTCCGAATTGTCGAGTTATCTGGTGGTTCGATCACTATCGATGGGTATGTTGATCATCGCTCGTGACGAATACGGTTTTCACCACGCCCAGCGTCGATATATCTACGATTGGTCTTAAAGACCTCCGCTCCAAGATTTCTATCATCCCACAAGATGTTTGTAAATTTTCCTTGTACCTGCTAAGACAGGACTGATGCACGAATTCGTTAGCCTCTTCTCCTCAGCGGTTAGTATTTACATGATCTTGTTTGAAGCGCTAAAAGATCACCAGGGACTATACGGTCCAACCTGGATCCATTCTCCCAACACGGTGACGCGAAACTCTGGGATGCACTACATCGTTCTTGTCTTGTTGATCCTAGCACCACCTCGAAACATTCATATTTCACCGATGACATCAGGAACGAGCAACCTTCCACGGGCCGCCACCACCTTGACAGCATCATTGAGAGCGAGGGAGCGAACCTCAGTGTTGGGGAGAGATCTCTACTCAGTCTAGCTCGCGCGCTGGTGAAAGACTGCAAAGTCGTCGTGCTTGACGAGGCCACGTTAGTCATGTGCTTTTCTCGTGGATGCTTGACGTTGAATTCTTTTCAGAGCTTCTGTCGACCTCGAAACTGATAGCAAGATCCAGGACACTATCCAGACAGAATTCGAGGGCCGTACGCTGCTTTGTATTGCCCGTACGTTTTATCCTTTTTTTCCTCGTTGCAATACTGTAATGTAATGATACTTCAGATCGACTTCGAACTATCATTTCATACGACCGGATTCTGGTCCTCGACGCTGGCCTTGTTGCAGTAGGTTACTTTGAGCGTTTTCCAGTGGTCAATCCTCACTCACACACTCAGGAATTCGACACTCCATCTAATCTTTTCAAAATGGAGGACGGAATTTTCCGCGGAATGTGCGAGAGAAGTAATATCTCCTTGAAAGATATAGAGACAAGTAGGCAGGTTTAAGTGGTGGATTTTGAGGTGGATCTGGATTGATTGATTTTTGATGTCGTTCCTAAGGCTCGCATATCTTTCTTTACTTCCGTAGATGTGCCAATAGAACAGACACTTCTAGACCGCTACTTATGTCTTTTAACCCTCAAACTCGCCGTCATGAATCCCATGCATTATTTCATTATGGGCATTGGGCAGTGATATACGTACGCGCGAGCATTGCCTATAAAGAGTCAAGGCGCTCCTCGTATTATTGGCTCAAACTAGAAATATCGACAGCACAATATCGATCAAACGGTGGACTGAATATAAGCGAAAGCAAGAAGAAATTCGTCGCACATAGCTATCAACTCTATATAATACACACACAACTTCAAATTCAGAAATCTATACATGGAGGACTGGTAACCCCTAGGCCTCAACGTTCTCACGCGATCTCAGGATAGTTCTGCATCATGCGCCTGAGCTCGGTCTCGGGAACCCTCGCTTTAAATGCAATAATTCCCGGCTGGGCAATTCCCGACATGTACGCCATATCATTCAGCGACTTCGTAGGATCCAGATTCATCTGGAAGGCCCAAAGAATAAGGAGCGAGTTGATGAACACCGATCTGTAACAGTCGAAATGAACTCGGACGATCATGTGCATGGAAGGAAACAGGCTTTACCTGGTTGCAACGTGTTGACCGGGGCATATACTTGAAACACGGACAGTGAAAAAAAAAATAGTCTGAAAGACGGTTACTTACCGCCGGCCAAATCCGAAGACGATGGATTTCACATCGTCCATAACGAGACCTCGGTCGTCAATCCAGCGCTGAGGCTTAAACGCATGTGGGTCGGGGAAGACGTCTGGGTCTCGAGAGATGGACCTGACGGAATAACCGTCAGCCGCTCGTATACATGTCTTGATGGGTGAGACTTACCAATGATTGCCGACTACCGTAGTCCCAGCTGGAATGCAATAGTTTCCCTAATGCCAGATCATCATTCGCACAATCAGTAATTCAACAAGTACTTGCCCAAATGACCTCTTTAGTCGTTCGGTGAGGCACACCTACCATAAAAATGTTGCAAACTTCAGGGACAAACGCGACAATGAGGGTACTCACCACTAGCAACCAGCGGTCTCCATCTCAAAGCCTCAGAGACGAACGCGTGCAGTTGAGGGAGGGACTTTTCGTCGGCGAAGGTCGGTGCTGTAGTGGAGACATCCTTGAGTCGATACATTTAGAATAGTAATCGAGCTACCTCGGTGCCTTCCCACGACCGCATCAAGCTCGGCCTGGACTTTAGCTTGCTCCTCGGGGAAACATGCAGCTGCCATGAGCACGGTGCATATTGCCAAAGTAGTCTGGCGTTGGTTTCAATTGCATATATTCAGAGATAGTAGCACAAGACACCTCACCGTCTCAGTTCCGGCTGAAAGGAAGCTACCAGCAAGAAACGCCAGTTCCCTATCTGTCAAATCGTAGACTTGGTCATTTTGCAACACATCTTTTACGAATGAAGGACCGATGTCCTCCTTGCTCTGCTGTGGAACGATTCAGACGTCGTGTCAAGAATGGCGGGGCAATGCGTACCATTTGCTGTCTCACGTGGTTCAGCCGATAGGTGAACAACTGTTGGTTCCTCTCGAACCCATGTTTCAATTCTTGGCCATACCAAGGAAGGTATTTCAGCCACGGTATCGAGTCCACCAGGTAACCACCAGGGCGCACGGCAGTACGAAGTAATTGGAAGTGCTCGCGAATTGTTTCGACTTCATTCGCAGACGTGGGCGTAGTCTCCCCGTACGCAACTTTCATAATGGTCGTCACAGCATAACTTAAAGATACCATGTAAGTCGTGTATTGCGATAACCCGAACATAGGACAGCGCTTACGTTCCCACATGGTCATGGAAGTTGAATGGATCTTCAAGAATGTTGAGGACGGTGTCCTTCGCGTGTGACATCTGGAGGGGTTGATATTGCGCGGCTGCTCTAGGCTGGAGATGCGCATGAAGTGCTCTGCATCACATTGTAAAGTAAGATTGAGGGGCAATTGTGCAGTCTCACGGGCAACAAACGAACCTACGCATCCGGCGCAACCTGCTCCCAGCGCGTGTGAAGAGGGCAGTCACACCGCCACCAAGCATTTCTCCAGCAGCAACGAGGCGAGGACGATCAGCTACCGAGGCGCCTTGCTTCTCCATGATATCCACCGCGGCCTGAAACGCGATTGAGTCTAGATATGACGACTAAACTTGGAGGAACTGACGTTGTGACGACCGACAATAACAATTCTCTCAGTTCCGGAACGAATGGTGATCAGAGGACCGTGCTCGTCAATCCATCCTCCTATAGTGAGAAACGGACTTATCAGGGGTGGGACACAATTAGGATTGAAAACAATGAGTAAGATGTAGAAGTTTACTTGTGAGGGGGTATGAAGTGCCCCAGAAGTCTCCAAGTGGGAGGGGAAGGTGGAAGAGGAAGACCACTCTCGGATGTAGGGATGTAAGCCCTAGCAATCACTCCTACTACGCCAAGACAAGCCGCAGCACCGAGGACGAGCTGGGTGTTATCAGCAATGCGCAGGTCAGGCATGATTGATGCGGGGGGACTGAGAGGACTGATACGATAAAGTCCTGAATGGGATTTACGTATCGCAGGCCTGAACTAACCGCCGGAGAGATCGGATCGAAGAGTGCCGTTCATATCCCATTACCAAGGCTTACACTGCTGACAAGGCAATATCACATACACGGTGACAACACCAGTACCGGACTTTGAGACGGGGTAGTGGTAAGGGTCAGGATATAACTGCGCAGGGTCGCGCCAGTGGTACCAGACACCGACTTTATCAATATACTGGGGCGGTCACTGGAGGCTGAGGTATTATAAAGGGCCCATCGGGCAACCTTGGAGGACAGATATGCAACCGTATAGGATGACATGCATATGATCAATGGACTAGAAAATCGCTTTGGCTTTGTAAAGGCAAACGTTCGGTAGTGCCACTCGAGGCCTGGTTCGGGCAAAAAGTGGAGTATAGATTCAGCAGTAGATCGGTTGGCGCGTGCACTTCGATTTTGGATTTACAGCTGTGCAAAACTAAATGTCAACTCGCAAAATTCTCTTGGCGCGCGTGACAAAAAAGGAAATCGATAGAAAACGCGTCCTAGACGCCTCCAGGGAGACTTCCTGCGATTCACATACATGTTTAGCCATTCCTACTATCTTTACTACATGTCATAGCATCTATTGAATCCATGGCACAAAGGAACTACCAAAATTCCCCTTAGAGAATGCCAAACAATCAAGTGACTTCTGGACACGATGGCGACGAACGACTGGAGTTCCCAAAGTCACTATCAACATCCTTGGGTCCAGCAAAGTTCAGTAGCAAGATCCTTCAGAATCTTGTGGGTGAAGTCAGCCTGCCAGAGAGCATGAGAGTGCCAAAAGACTGATCATGATGCTATGCTCAAACACGAGCCATGTAAGCCATCATGCAACTGAGAACAGGGTCTTGAATGCGCGCGTAATCGTACCGTGTGAAATTACCGGCTCAGTGAAGGCGGCAGCGTAAGGATGTGGGATTGCACCCGGCTGCATTGCCCGCGGGGGGAGCCTATGGCGCATGCTGACGTTCCTCATAGCAGTATTAGGAGGGAGTTGGGGGTCGTAGGCTGATGGATGTGGTCCAGCATAATCAGACACTTTATGGGTGTGTTGTAGACCATGCTCCTCAGATGAATTATGATACCGAGTATATATGGCGCCGGTGGATATGGATGACTGGGCATGCTCGTGAGTTCGGATCAGAACTGAGGCGGGAGTCATCATCGGAAGGAGGGGATGAAAGTGCGATACCAACTCCTTCCCCGCTTAGTGTACTTGGGCCTGGAGAAATCCCTATGATGACGCATCCGTCGCCGGCTCCGTTGTGCGAACCTTCAGCGGGGTCGCTCGAATGGATGACCTTGGTGTTCTCGGTCATAGGTTCCAGATCTAGTCTCTTACCCCCAACAGGACTATTGAGCACATCACTCCGATCTCCGCAAGGTGCACATGCTTTAAGCAGTGCAGTTCTGCCCCAGGACTCGTTGCGGGCATGGCGGGTGCTCTGAGGATCCGTGGACGACTTTTGCGAATTGGAGTGACCAAGGGAGTATGCGTGTGTGTGTGAGTGCGTGAACGAGTACGAATTATAGCGCGTGCGAGAATGCGAACAATTATGTGAATGGGAATAAGATCGAGAGTGCGGGGTACTTGCGACGTTGACGGTGGGAGCAATGCTCTGACTTCCGAGGAGTGTACGTGCAGCCACAAATTCCAGGGCCGTACTGCCCTCCGGCTTGTGCCCAGGACGACCATGACTTCGTGACAATGACCTAGCACGAGCACGGGAAAGGGAACGGGTTTGAGGCTTATGTCCTGAACTAGAACTAGGTCTGGGTGTCGTCGAGGCGTGGGCGCAGTATGAGGTCTACCAGATATAGAGGGCCCAGACACGACATCAACAGCCGACCTGGATTTCACTGAAACATGATGTTCCCTCGGTGCATCATATGTAGTTGACATCACCCGTGGTCTCCCGCTAAGTAGAGCAGGACCGAGACGAGGTGGTGCACCATCGGCGACAGGCGGGCTGACGATTCGTCCACTACTTCCTCCAAATCGTCCGTGTGCACGCTTGACTTTGAGGCGTGGACGCGGAAAGAACAATGCGTCGCACCACATCTCGGCAGATAGCCGGCGTTCGGTGCCTGCTACCGGTTTTGTGATCAGCTGCGAAGGCTGCTTGCCATGTGCTGCGGCAGAAAGATTCGGGATGGAGACGGAGGCTTCAGTGTTGACGCCAAGGGACGCACATGCGTGTCCAATGCGGTAGCACGAGCCTGAGGAGTGCGAGGGCCGAACACATAGGTGAGTGCCCGACTACGGTAAATAGGATATGGGTATTGTATGAGCCTGAATCCAGTTTTTGATGTCCTTGGTGAGACTGTACTAGTACTCAGTCCGTCACGGTGTTAGAGGCTCGAAGAAGACCAACCAGCATGTACAGCCTAGCATAGTGCGCCATCGGTACCCTCTATTGCACCATCTGCCAATGTGTTCGCATAAGCAGACAGATAAGAGGCATACTAGCCTACTTAGTAGGCAGCCTTGGTTTGGCCGAACTGGCTGCAGCCTCTATGATATATTAGCTAAGCGCTAACGGACAAAAATCAAACGCGTCGGTCACGTGTCAGACGTGTACAAGAACCGATTCATCTTTGTTGCACTCCATTACGCGTTGCGGCTCGTCGGTGCTCAACGATATGCCTCCAGTAACTTCCTCTCGCAAAGTAACGGCCAACTCAAGAAGCTCGAAGCCCAAAACTGCTGTTCCATCTTCTCATGAACTCGCTGAGAAGGTAGGGGACGGGCGATCAACCTCCAAAGCGAAGGGGAAGCAGAAGGCAAAAGACGAGTCTTCTGAAGAACGAAAAATATCTGCAATGCTTGATGTAAATACATCTCTACAGACCCTATCATCAATGGCACAATCCGGCTGGAAGGCAAATTCGGAGGAGAGGAGAACGAAGTCGAGCGCGCTCAGCAAGGTGTCAGCTGCTGTCTCTCGCGCAAATGAAGCTTTGTCATGCCTTCGTGCTCTATGTCCGGATGACCTTGACGTAGAGCGCGCCGCATCAAGCATGATGAGCAAGCTGCTTATGTTGGAAATGGTACGTGGTAAATATGTTTTCTGGCGAGTTCAGCTTAACCATGAAGTAGCACGATACAGCGCTTCCTTTCCTAAGCAAGATGCACACTCGTCTGCTTGCTTTGGTTGGGGCACCTGATCATAAAGCACCGATACACTCTTCCTCTACTCCAAAGGTGCCAGTCCACCTACTTTCCCTCCCACTGCCAACGATATCGCCACCCGCAGACACCATCCTCCTCACGCTTATCTCAACCTATCTACTGCATGCAATAATTTCCCTCACGCATATCGCGATATCATCGACTTCCCCAGACTTGGTCTCTGTCGCTCTGCTAGAATCTGGCACGCTCTTGACATGGATGCCTTATTGTATATCCTTGCCTGACAAACATATAGACACTGTGCTCACACGGGCATACACTGTCCTGACGAAATCATGCTCCTCATTTTCTGCGAGCTCTCGCTCGACCTTCCTCATCCGTATGTACGCACTCAAGTGCCTTCTCTGCACGAGCGCTGGAACTGTCCAGTCAAGCACCTTCTGGGATCAAATTCAGAAGTCGTGCACTACGTACGTTAAAACTTCTTCTCCCATGTCAGAAGCGGAGGAATTTTCCGTCGCAAAGCTCGTGTCAGAGTCCCTTGGTGAGGTCGTACAGATCGCTCAGTCCAAATCATCATTCGTGGAGGGGAAGTCGTTTGTTCTCCTCTGTGAGACGTGGACAAGCTTCGCGAAGCGCGTGCGTTACACTCATAAATAGATGATATTTCATGGTCCTGACCTATTGAACAGAACAACGATTTACGCACTCTTGACCGCATAACGGACCTGATGAGTCCGGGATCATCATCACCTTGCTCATCGACCGAGGTCGATGACCTAGCCAACAATATCAGTAAACTCAAGATCGCCGTTCCATCACCCAGGGACAAAGACGCTGCTGTTCTTGAATGTGCAAGAGCTTGTGCAGTATTGACCAAAGTCACTGCATGCTTGGACGCAAACTCCGGTCAGTGTCTATTCTGTGTATCTTTGCAATGCCTCACAATTATATTTGTAGGCGAAACAGATGGCTCCAAACGAGTTCACGATGCAGCGAAGGTTCTCCCTGGATTTGGGGGCCTTTTATGCCTGATGACCGAACCGAATGATGAGCTGCACCGTGCGCAGGGCAAGCTCCAACGGAGCCTAGAGAGACTGAGACGAACTTGTATCAAGGTCCTGGATGGAGAGGCGAAAGACCAAAGCCATACAACAATATCGCTGCTAATGGCGATCTCCACTGCCCTGGAAGGCGCGTTCAAGCAGGTAAGCATCATCTTAACCCGTGCGCAGAAGAATTGACAGGTGTCCCTGTCCCAGAACCCCAGTAAGGACATCTTAACCGCATGCCTGGATTCACTATTTATCCTCGCACGCATGCGGCTTAAATGCAACAATCCCGACACCTACACGCCAGCTCTTGACCTCCTCAACCATGCCATCGTCCTTCTGGACTCCGCTCCCAACCACGCCATCCCGGTTTCTGCATGTGCCAACTACATCCGATGCATCTCTGGGGCGTATCATAACCTGGCTGGCTCGCTGTATCAAAGCTCCAAGTACGGGGGCGCAGTACGTTTTCTGAAGGAAGGATGTTCACTTGGTGCACGTGCACTCCACGTACGAGCGGGTGCGATGCGGGACAGCGGGGAGGATGATGATCGGGAGGAGGGGTGGAAACAACTCGAGGAACAGTTGTTTAGGAGGTGGGAGCTACTTGCAGTGTGCTATTCGAAGATGGGAGATCGCAAGGTAATTTTGCTCACTTTTCTGCTCCGCGTGGAACGCTAATATTTCTGCGCGCTGTTAGCTCGCGTGTGATGCGTTTATGGAGAGCGTAAAGACCTTTCCGTACGCCTCATCCGGTCTGGAGGACCTGGCTAGGTCAGCAACACCAACCAATGCTTTCAGCGCAAATGCGAGCACGAAGCAGCTTGGTGCAATAATTGACAGGTTCACCTACACAGCAACATGCGAACTTTTTCTCCCTCCGAGCGAAGTCAGCCTCCTTGCTGCACTGCGGCCAGGTGCTATAAGCAACGAAGTGCTAGGTCTGTTGTTCGAGCGTCAGGTTTCGACTCTCGAACCTTGCCTTCGGAAAGACGACGTGCAGATTATTGTACGTACGCTGTTGCATGATGCTCTTGGAGCGTATCAGGCCCCCGGACTTCCGTTGCGCAGGATTAGAGTCCTCTTGAAGTGCATGGAGTTCTTGTGGAAGGTGAACGCCAAGACTTACTGGACCGCGGAACAACTGGGCGAAGAAATTCTACACCTGCTCACTGTCGAGGTAATTCTCTGCCATTTTTCTGCTTGTGGATATTATAATTTTTCCACTACAGGACCTTGGGCACGACTCCGCTTTTGCATCATCCCGTGTACAGTACACTGTAGCAGTTCATCTTTGGCTGAGCCTCTTCGCATATCGCAGCGCAGAGCCATCGATGATTTCGACCGTGTCATACCATGTAGAGGAGGCATGTAACGTCCTGCGCGGGCTCATTCCCAACTCTCCGATTGAAACGAATTGCAAGACAAAGCGATTACCTGTGCAGGCAAAGAAGTCTGCTGGGCCGCTGACGAAGCCGACGAGAGCTGCGAGTATACGCGCGACGAACAAGGCCAAAGCGAATCCTGTTACACCCCGTCCACGAAGAGGTCTGTTTTTTTTTAAATGGTTGCTGGCTGCAGTAACTAACAAGGATCCACGACCAGCTCTTGTGAATGTTTCGACCGTTATTCAAGGAACGCCGCCGAAGGAGGCTGGTGCCGCAATTGATGTTCAGAAAACGGTGATCGTATTTGACATCGAATCAGTTGTTGGTCAACTTCGTAAGCTTGGTCAAGATCCCTTTCAGAGCTTTGTTGATTGACAAAGCAGAAATGAACATGCATTTGCTTGGGCTTTTGGGGCTGGCCTTACTCAAGATCAAGCTTCTGGAGGCTCTGAAGCGCATCTGCGAGCGTCAACTCGTTGTATCCGCTGACCGTCAGTGTTTCAAGTTTTCTAGAAGTTGCTATGCTCACCTTTCTGAGCAGTATACATCATGATCTGCGTTGATCTCGCTTCGGAGTATGTCAAATTGGGCAAGACGAAGCGGGCCGATTCTATCTTTGCACGGAGTTCGGCAACGCTGAAATCGAGTAATGTTTCCGACGAGATATATATCAGTTATTTGTTAAGATATGCAGAGATTTTGGCTCTTGGAAACAACGTTCTTGGAAGGTAAGATTACTTCACGCTAAGGGCCTTCCATTGCGTCTCATCATTTTTTCTCTAGTGCCTCCTCCTACTGTCAAGCCATGGGGTTGTCGGAAGCTTCTCCCCCTGAAGATAAAACTCTACCGACTGCTGAACGGATAAAGCTGCGCGCTGGACGACTCGAGCGGGCTGCGATGGCTTGCAGAGTTTCTGCGGCCATCCAGTATTCCAGGGTCCGTGGCAGTCAATTGGCATCACAAATTCTTATCTAATTACAATCCCCCAGAACAATGTGGTCGGTGCTTTAGAATGCACGTTGCAGTCGTTGCGACTGTGGAATCGTGCGGTGGACACGCTATCTCGATTAACCCAGCCTCCCGCTAAACCCACCAAGGCAGCCGATGACTCGAACCCATTTGAGGCTACCCCTGCAGAATCATCATCCACCAGCGATACTCGGTCCACTGATCACCCGAGACCACCGGTCAGAAACGTCTCATGGACGGGATGGAGTGGCGAATGGTTGAAGGACTACTTTCAACACTGTTGACGCTCACCCATGCCTACTTCACTCGTGGTTCTTCCCGCGAGGCCGAGTACTTTGCTCAGCAAGCACAGGACCTCGCCGAGTCCGTTAACGCTCCGACCATGGCTGCTCGGGCGCTGATGCGAAAGAGTGAGATCCAGTTATACCAGAGGCAGCTAGATGCAGGACGGGACAGCTTGGCAAAGGCTGCGGAGTTGCTGCAAGATCTGCCAGGTGTGGATGCGGCCGATATGAAGAGGCTGAATGGAGATTGGAATCGCCTGCATGAGCAAGCCGAGGACGCCAGGGGCCTCTACGAAGAGGCATCTGCGATGCTTGGGGAACTTGAGGGAATGCTGGTGTCCTTTGACGGCAGGTAAGACCACGGCTAGCATTCAATGCTCTTCCCCTGAATTAAATTTTCTAGTCGCCGGAAATCTAGTGTGACAGTTTCACCACATACTGCCTTGGCCACCGCCAGGCAGGGTGCAATAGTCCCTACTTTGCTGTCCGATATTCTACGCCGTCATAGTAAGGAGAGTCGCTTCCAAATCCTGAACCTGCTAACTGATCAACTGCAGTCTGGCTATTGCGCGATGATGGAGATGCTACGATCAAGGATTTGATAGAGCGGCTTATGGCTTTGCCCGCTTCCCAAGACACAAAAGTGAGCTTAGCCTATGGGTGTTGGTTTATGACTAATCTTTCACAGGGAGAAGAGCATGCACTCATGGGGAAACTTACCCTGCATAGTGTCTACGAGCAATTCCGTTCAGATATGTTCCTGAGCTCCTTGGCTGAATCTAGTACGTACATTGTTCATGCCGACCCACAAGACCTCAACATTTTGTGTACAGCGATTGCATTGCCGATGGGTATGACAAGCGACCGAGCGGTATCGCCTGCACCTTTGTCCCAAGATATCTTGAGTGCTTTGGACCACGCAGAAAAACTCTTTTGGGCTGACCTCGCGCTTACCGCGGATCGGGGGAGCGTTCCCCACGTCCGTGAAGCGACGATAAACCTTGCACTCATTAAAGCACTTCAGACGTCCCTTGGAAAAGGGGGAAATGATGAACCTATTGTGGCTGCTCGCCTTCTTGGTAAGATTATTCGTTTCCTGATGAAGACTGTTTTTAACATCAGACTAGATGCATCATCCGCAATAACTCTCCGCCGTGAAATGCTAGAGGCTATCCAGTATAAATTCCCCAGGATGCAGAATGACGATCTTGAATGGCCCCTGATGACGCCCAGCGGTTCTCCACTGCCTCGGAAGAGACCATCTAATGTTCAGCGGCTGGGGTCGTCCAATACTGAGGCAGTATCTCATGATGACGACGACAGCTCGAATGCGGGCATGAAGACGTACTGGGATTCTATCCGCAAGACATATGCAGAGCAGGCTTCTGACGCTTCCTTGCTAACGACAACGACCATGTCACAGTTTCCGCCTCACTGGACCGTCGTACATATCAGCCTCACGCCTGACAAGAGTACCCTCTTTATCTCTCGGCAGAATGCGTCCTCCGAGCCATTGATGTTCTGTGTGCCTCTCAAAGGTCGACGCGAATCAGACGAACACGAACACCTTACGTTTGACGATGCGGTGAGGGAGCTCGCTGAGATCATCCGCTTGAGCGACCAAGGGACACGCAACGCTGTCAATGTACGAAATGATGATCCACAGGCAAGAGCTACTTGGTGGGCGGACCGTAATACCCTGGATAAAAGGATGCAAGAGCTGCTAGAAAACATAGAGTTTTGCTGGTTGGGTGCATTTAAGGTTTCTTTTTTTCTTTTTTGGCAAATATCCTTCGGCTGAATGATATTCATAGACCATTCTCAGTCCTGCATCACCTATATCAGCTGACCTCATCACTGACCTCCGCACCCGTCTAGAGAAGGTGTTCAAGCGCATCCTTCCTCCCCTAGACAAGAAGCAGAAGCAGATTCCCCAGTTGTCTGATGTGCTCCTCGACTGCTTCTCGTCCCTGAGTCCGAAGTGTCGTGAAGAAGAGCTTGAAGACTTGCTCTTCTTCATCCTTGACCTGTACACATTTCATGGCATCCCTGTCGCTATCGCAGACTATAGACGTAGATCAGGTAACGGTGGATCTTCGCTCTGCAGCTAGGAGGAGCATGCTACATTCAAGAACAAACGAGGGGTGAGCTCAGCTCGAGATGACGACTCCCACATGTTCCTCGTCCTAGACCACAATGTACTGGGTATTCCTTGGGAATCGATTCCAGTCTTGAGGGGCCAGAGCGTGAGCCGCATCCCGAGCGTAGCGTTCTTGCTTGATCGCGTTCGGCTTGCGTCTGCAGAGAACCCATCAGGGGGTGTTATAGATCGAATATCTGTGGATTCACGCAAGACGTTCTTCGTGCTGAATCCCTAGCGGGGACTTGAAAGGGACTGAGGGACGATTCAGACCATGGCTTGAGCAGATGCAGAGTGTAGGCTGGGAGGGTGTCATTGGACATCCACCAAGCGAACAGCAGTTCTTGGATGCCCTTGCGCGGAAAGATCTGGTAGTGTAAGTAACCCTCTACTGATTGCTGCGTCGGATCTTGATAATTTTCAGGTATTTCGGGCACGGTGGAGGTGAACAATACGTGCGATCGCACAAAATCCGGCATTTGCAACGCTGTGCAGCAACGATGCTGTGGGGTTGCTCCAGCGGGTCGCTGAAGGAGATGGGCGATTTTGACAGAGTCGGCACCCCGTTCAATTATATGCTTGCTGGATGGTACGTCGCAAGCTTATTTCGTCTACCTGCTCTGCTAACCATCCCATTACGCACAGCCCTTTACTAGTGGCAAATCTCTGGGACGTAACAGACCGCGATATCGACAAGTTCTCACAAGCTGTTTTTGACTCACTGAGATTGACACCGACTCGTGGAGGGGAGCAGGGTGTGTCGGTAGTTACGGCAATTGCACAAGCCCGGGAGGCTTGCAAACTCAAGTATCTCACTGGGGCTGCACCAGTTGTATATGGGATTCCCTTCTACCTCTAACGTTGCCCGCCACCAATTCATGTGCTACTATTTCAAATTCAATTGCAGATGTTATGTCCTAAGAGCTTTGATCTTTATGTAAGGGCCTTCGCATTAAATACTAGCCTTGCGTAGGGTGGTAAGTACGAACAAGACGTCTGGCAGAGAAAGCACGCCCGTTGAACCTTCCAGAATGACGCTCGAATTGTTTCATCTAAAATATATGCAGACATAAACACGCCCCTACATCCTCTCCAGGGGCCTGATGCTCAGCAGTCGCATCGCAGCACCCAACACATCCCTCGCGCAGAGATAGAGCCACAGCCTCGCGCGCGCTTTCTCCGTGTCTTGTTCCCCTTTGACGATGAGCGTCTCCCAAGCGCTTGAAATCGCGTGCGCGAGCCGGAAAGCGAAGGTCACCACGCCACTGGGCTCGTGCGTCTTCAATGCAGTCTTCACGACGTCGGGGTATGATCCTAGGAGGATAGCGATGTCGCGTGCGTGTGGGGAGGAAGCGAGAGAGGAAGTGTCGATCTGAGACGGAGGTGGCAGGGGAATGAGCTCGGGATTTTTCCGCTCCATGGAGGTGAGTCGGACGTGCGCATATTGCAAGTACGGTCCGGTATCGCCCTCGAAGGAAAGCATTCGATCCCAGTTGAAAGTGTAGTTGTTTATTCTGGTGCCGGATGAGTTGCGGCATCGAATGAAACATTGAGACTCACCGTTTGGCAGCCATGTCCTGGATCTTGATTCCCGTGATACCCACTTCTCGAGCAACCATCTCAGGGTCCTCGATGTTGTTGTACTTTTCCTCATTCCGCTTCATCTGGTCGTGCATGACTGATGAGGCTTCGCGAATGATCTGGTCCAAGAAGACGGCGGTTCCCTTCCGGGTGCTCATGCCGAGTACCAAGCCGTAGTTGACATGCTCAAGGCGGTCTGCCCATGGGAACTGCATCAACGATAGCATTTTGAAAAACTGCGACAGGTGCAGGTCCTGCTGCGATGCGACGACATAGATCATCTTGTCGAAGTGGTATTTCTCCCATCGCTCTATCGCACCGCCAATGTCACGGGCGAGGTATATTGAGGTGCCATCTACGCACGGAGATCAGATGCGTACGAGGTAGTTGGTCTGTTGGACATACCAGCTTTGCGGAGCACTGCCTTTCCGAGTTTCCATTTTTCGAGATCGACGAGTTTGGCACCGTTGGCATCGCTGATGAGACCCATCTCTTCAAGGCGCTCGAGAGCCCGATCTTGCCACTCCTTACCAACCTCGCTCTCTCCCGTGTAGACGTCGAACGAGACGTTTAATCGATCGTACTCCTCTATGTATTTTTTGATGCTCATCTCCCGCCACACTCGCCAGTTCGCAAGTGCTGATTCGTCGCCGTCCTCCATCCGCTTGAACCACTTGGCGGCCTCGACTTTGACGTTGGGATCCGAGTCAGCGTCCTTGGATACTTTGACGTAGACGTTGTAGAGATGCTTGATCGCGTCTTTTTCAAGCTCCTCTTGTGAACCATATTTTTCGAATCCAGTAGTGATCATGCCGAACTAGTGAAATCAGATTATCTCTCAGAAAAAAGCCAATGCAAAGATGCGCTCACCTGGGTTCCCCAGTCGCCCAGGTAGTTGAGTGAGACGACTTCCCATCCGCATGCTTTATACAAGTTGTCTAAAAACGCGCCTATGATCGTACTTCGAAGATGTCCAACGTGGAATGATTTGGCAATATTAGGGGAAGAGTACTCGATGATAAGTTTCTTGCCCGCGCCAGAGGTGTTTGTGCCGTACGATTTCGTACCTGTGGGGCTGTCGTAGGTGAGGGTATGTATTTGGTTAAGGACTTCGCGGATGAGGGAAGCGGTGTTGAGTTGGAAATGTAGGAATTGCTTGTCGTGAGTGATCGACGAGACAAAGTCATCAGGTTGGAACTGGCAACAGAATGTCAGAAACTATGCTTGCGGAGCGAAGGGAACAGAAGAAAGATATCGAGGACTCGAGATACGCAATTATCATCTCAGCAATATTACAAGCAGATAAAAAGCATGCAGACGTGGAGCAGTAAAAAAAAACGACCAACTTACATCTATTAGAACTTTCTTTGCTAGTTCATCAGGCTTGCCCGGCAGCCTGAACCGCGGAAGAGCAACCGTAAAATCAACGCCCTTCTTTCCATAATCAACACCGGTATAAGCCTGCTCAAGGGTAAGCGGCGGCAGTGCATCTGATACACGTTTTGCAATAGCAGTCCGGAACGCATCTAGAATGCAGGACGAGGGGTCTGTGCCGGGAACAGAGGGTAAAGATGGCAGTGACGAAACCATGTTTGAAAGAGGTCTCACGTAGGAGTACTTTACAGGGATCCTGCGGAGGATGGTGGTGGTACGCGTCAATCTGATTAGGAACGCCACGGCTTTTTCGTGCTTGAAGTTTAAAGCATCGATTAGATGACTCGCGATCGACTCGACAGAAGTCACTCGTCACGTGATCTCGTCGCGTCGCGTGCCTACCAAACGGTCACCAATTTATGAACTTTTATTTGCCAAAGACTCATCGATCATCTCTAAAGAACGTCTTCACACGACAAAGGTCAAGTAGTCGAGTCATTATTTTTTGGACAAAGCGGGTCTATTATATAGCAACTGACACTGTCTAGTTCTACATAAACGCTTATAGCGGTATCTAAATACCGGTCCGAGGGAAAATGCACTTACGCACTCCCTGCGAGTGGCAGGGGAGTGTGGGACTCTGTGAACCCTAGGTTGCCTCGGTCTGCGGGGGGCCTGGGGAACGTTATACCGTAGAAATCTTCTTTGCCCTGTGAGTTCTTTCCTGGTCCAGCATGGTCGCGACCGACAATGAAGTGTGTTGCACCAAAGTTCTTTCGGATGATTGCATGCCATACCGCCTCACGGGGACCTGCCATCCGCATGGCGAGAGGAAGGAGCGCAAGGTGACCCATGCCATTTGGATACTTGGCCATGATGGCTTCGTATACGCGGACACGGGTATAGTGATCGACATCTCCCGGCTTAGTAAGACCGACGACGGGGTGGATCAGGACATTTGCCTGCCGTTGGCGAGCAGCACGAACGGTGAGCTCACGATGAGCACGGTGCATTGGATTCCGGGTCTGGAAAGCAACGACTCTGCGCCATGCAAGTTTTTTAAAGTGGGCACGAAGTTCAGTGGGGGTATCTGTCAATGTCTTATTAGCGCGATACACGCACCCCAAAAAACTGGTACAACTTACATCGGAGAGCAACATAATCGAAATGTGATAGCGCCTGTATGGCTTGTACCTTTTCTCCTACATAGAAAGGTTTGACGCGGTTGCGGAGGTACGCGACGGAAGGGTGTGCTGGATCGTCAGCACCGAACACTTGGCTACACTCCTTGACACGGTCGTAAGTGTAGACATCATCGACGGTGATGATGCAAGTGCTTCGTCATCACGAGGATCGCGGAGAGTAATGCGAGCACCAGGTACTATGCTGAGACGTTCGACATCGGCAGAAGACACGTCAAGGGTGACAGGCATGGCAAAAATAGTGCCATCAGACAGCCGTAGGGTATCGACGACACTGATAGAACATGTCAGCATTGTTATCTGTGGCTTGGATATCTCTGCTACCTTGTATAATCAGCTTCGTTCATGAACCCTTCCAATGGACTAAAGCCGCCATTGATAATCAGTTCGAGATCACAGAGTTGTCGCTAGTTAAGATCCAGATCAAGCTGAGTGTCAAGGTTCCGGTCACTTAGGAGACACACCTCTGTGAGCACAATGTCCTTGAGCGTTGCAGCCTCTTCTTTGAGCTGTCCAGATATCGGCTCATCTCGTGCGACAAGGTCCTAATAAGCCATAGGACGTCAGATGTCGCACTGACGCACGCTGTCAACAACACCCTAAGTCTGTTGGTAGAGCGCTAACCAGAGCTCAGCAGGAGTGGACAAGATCGATTTCTGGTCACAAGACTGCGATGGTAGAACAGATAAGATCGAAAGCAAGGAAAGATACTGCCAAGAGACACGACTAAACTCCAAAGATCCGCTAGTCCCGGACATGACCGGGCCACCTTTTCATCACAGAACGTAGTAACTTCATCGAATCGATATGGAGTGGGGCTCTTCTTCCACTCCCCGAACTACGGGGTCGAATGAAATGAAAATTTATTTTGTTGGTGCAAACGTTGGCAGCGTTCACAGCGCATAATGATCATCTATCCCAGAAATATGATCCATAAATAGACACAGTTCAATCACATCAGAAAAGCGGAAAACGTCAATTCGTTGCTTGTGATAATAGTACATTCGATAGTGACCGATACCAAAACTTCCTTTCCGTGCTGAGGTGCCTAGTTGGGGCAGGTGTCGCCGTAGCAACAATATGACTTGTACCCAGTCCAACACCCTTCCCCGTCGTCATAAGGGCTTCTCATACATTCCTTGTTATTCCCACAGTTTCCAATACACCATGGCGCAGTGCCACTCCAGTAACAGTCTGGGACGTCAACGACGAACTGGCTGGTATCGCTACGTTCATCGAGGGCTGCCGTAACTGCCGAGAGGAGCGCGGCGAACGAGAGAGCGACCAAGGAGAAAGATTTCATCGTATTCGTGCTGGAAAATAACTGGATCAGAAGCTCTCGAACAGCCACGGGAGGCAATTTCAACCCACCAGATAACGACGAGCAGAGGACTTTATTGTTGTTTGTAAGAAGAATAGTGTGAAGCTCTGCCCGTGAGGATCAAAAGTTGATAAATCAGTCAACAGTTGGGAGACAAGGAAAATACTACAAACATATGATGGGGCTGGAAAGCTTACGGAATCGAAAGCAAGAAAGTCGACCTTTTGTAATGGACTGGGCTAGTATAATGTCGCCGAATTACTGGTGAAATCTCAATGTACGTAGTACATGGTTGCAACATGGCTGTGGCGCGCCTGCAGCACTATTTGGCTGGCATGGAGAACAATGTATACTCATTGGTAGGGGCTGGCTTTAGGAGAAAAAAGCTCGGCTTCTGGTTCTATGAGATCAAAAAGGAACCTGCCAGTGGCCAGAACAAGGAGGTAACGCGAGCATAGGAAGAGTTGTGGTTTTTATCCTCTTCTGAGGAGACATTGAAAGAAATCAATGAAGTGTCATCATCTGGAAGTTTTGTGCTGCTTTGTGACCTTGAATGGGTACCCCGCACGGGAGATTGATAGGTGAGTGGAAATTCCATTTGAAAGTCGGCAGTAGCTCGGATCGCTTGCGGGAACCACCTTGTAATTCTGGCTGAATGACAGAGTTATGTCCCTGTATGTCCGCCAACGAAGTTCGGCCATTCCCTCTAGGCAAAATAATTTGCAAAAGATCGACACATGTGGAACAACAATGATCCGGATTTTGTCGGTACGTGCTCCCAGCAACGCTTGTCGCTGAAGTCGAGCAAGTTCGACTCCGAGTTGATCGTATCGACTAGACCTGCTTTTGATTGAAATCGTGCAAGAGGCAAAATGTTGAAACCCCCGATGTAAGTGGCAGCTTCTATATCCCAAAATAAGCGGACTTACCAACGCTTACTCGGGCTAGAAACACTGGCCGAGGTGTTGGTGGGGTCCAGGAGTGAGCAAGTAACGTCACCTTGCACGTACCTTGTTCTTTTGATGATTTGGGAGCCGAACAATTTCGGAACAGTAACAGGGCACTCACAACTCCTCTCATTGGTGGAGAGGACTAGAAGTCCCGGTTCGACCGAGACTATACCAAACAAGGATCGATCAACGATAGTTTTTCGACGGGTCCAAACTCTGATGGCCCCATGCTCGAGATACCAAGGACCAATGCGTTGCAAGATAAGGAACAAGCCGATGTGACGTGCACGGCGAGATCCAGAAAGATAGATCAAACATTTTGGGAGAAGTGAATATCCCAGCTATCTGAGCCATCTCGAGCTCTCGTGAGGCCAGCAAAGAAAACTTTCGGGCCCAAAAAGTCAACGCACTTCACGCCCTGCGCTTGTTCGTGCGGGTCTGTGCGGGACCTGGCCCTGAAAGAATCAATGGCAACACTGACCGCGCGGGAAGATCTTTGCATCTCTTGTGACGCAACACTCCGGTTGAGCGTTTCACGTATCTTGAAAAGGACATCATTCACAGTGACGCCGCGGGGGTTCACGACCTCTAGTGTCCAAGTGGGAAGCTCCGAAATAGTAATGGTCATATGAGAGACTGGTGGGTGTATCGCAAGCTCCTGAAGCATAGTAGGCGGACAGCCTGGTCGCAATTGCACATGTGCCAGGTCTCGCGTGACGTTAAATCTCACATTGGGACCATAACTTAAGAGTGAGTGCAAGACTATCAACGAAGAGCGGTGCGTGGAAGAATAGTGGTCTAACAGGCAATAGATGTGAGGTTTGCGTAAGATATGAACGGAAATAAGAAATGCATACACGACATAGGAGATTGGTGCGATGCTGCATTAGGGTGTGGGAGCGATACCGTATGGAGATGCGGCGTGCTTGGGATCGACACCGAGGACGACGCCGGGAGCGCAGACCAACGGTCAGATGAATGGCCTTGGAAGGCCTGGCTATTAGGGCCAGATTGTGCATTGTGCACAGCCCAGGATTTGTGGTTGGATGAAGATGCGGAGGAGCCAATCCGGTAGTGTATCGTGTTAGATTCGAGTCAGAGAGTTGGGCAAGTCAGAAAGAGTACAAAGGGCGGGATTGTGAAGATGCGCAGTCTGCTGGGTGACTCGACCGCATGCTGCGTGTCTTTTATAGTCCACCAGGGAACGTCGGGAAGTTACTTGTGCGCTTCTCGCGACCATCGTGTGTCAGGAGCTAATTGGTGAGCGCTGTGCACGAGGGATATGGGCGGGACAGCGAACATCGTTGAATATGGTGAGATCGAACCCGAACTTCAGGATAGACGCCGAATCTTTGATGGCGCTGGACGGGTATTCCAAATATGGTCATGAGGCGGGATTCTAGCGGTACAACTAACCCATACAAGGCAGGCGTCGGGAAATGCGCGCTGATGGCGGTCTCACGAGACACATCAAGAAGCACCTCAGCGGGAGTTGAGACCCAGTAACATCCCAACACGACGAGGACTGTAGTGTTGCCGGAGCTCCGGCTAATTCCAGCTAAAGTCGGTTCTGACATTATTTTGGAGCCGTATACACAGGTTGTTAGCCTGAAGCCACGTCTTAAACACAAACTCCTGTGTCAGCACGGTGTTTTTGCCCAACACAAAGGAGGCGCAAACGAGAAGGCAAGATGGCGCAATTTCCAGCTATCTTGGTGCGATCCCGATGGGCGCATATAATCATCTGGAGCCCCAACATAAAGTCAACCAATTGCTCCCTGCATTGAAGAGCGTGCATCAGTGAATTGATGAGTCCTCGATATTGTAGCCGTGAGAACTGTAGAAGGATATAATTCTGCTCCTGCCAAATATTATCTTTTATACTGTGAGAAATTTGCGTTGTAAATACATAGCCATTAATGCCCGCAAATCCAGAGTCACATGACTGGTTCATGACAATGTTAACACATTCCTCCATTGCAGCCGATGAGGGGTGGTAGCACGCTTGTCTCAATAATTTTGAACATTGTCATTTTTCCTTACTTATGTTTTGAATTACAACATCATTCAAGTCATTCTTATGGTAAGTTCCTTTGGCACTTGTCAACAAATGTAGAATATGGTGGGACTTTGTAACAAAGTTGTGACACGTGACCATGAAAACTATCAAGGAACGATAGCACACTCCTCTCAACCTATTTGGTGATTCTCATTTTTTGTCATTTATGCATTGAATTCCAACGTCATTCAAGCTCTTCCCGTGGGAGCAGCCTTTGGCACTCGTGAAAAAATCTAGAATAGCATTAGCATTCATAACAAATTCATGACATGCTGCCATTGCAGCAAGCAAGGGATGGTAGTGCACTCCTCTCAACCGTGTTCATTGTTCTTGTCCTTTATTATCTTGGTTTAAGTTTACAATGGTATTCAGAACCTTCTCTTGGGATGTGCCTTTGGCACTTGTGAAAAATCTAGAATCATATTAGAGTTCGTAACAAAGTCATGACATGCCACCATCGCAGCAGGCAAGGGACAATAGTGCACTCCTCTCAATCGTGTTCATTATTATTGTCCTCCTCAATCGTGCCTTGATTTTTTGAGTTCATATTAGGAAAAGGCTGCACACTCAGGTGACAATATTCATCAATACACTATCATACAGCATTCCAAGTTGCAAGTGTACGCGATATCGGTCAATATTCACTGGGTCTAGCTGGCGAGCAGTTGTGGTATAAAAAGATGTGAGAGCACGGTCACAGTACATCAGAAATGTCAGATGAGCTCTCCCCATCATCAGCTATATCCTCATCATCTGTGCCCCTCGATCCAGCATGTCCGGCTTTCCATGCCCACCAGGCTACAACTCCCAACTGTGGTTCCAGATCCCAGAGCCAGCCCAGCTTCAGATCTGGAAAGACCCTGTCACCTCACAGTGTTCGAGACGATCAACTTGAAGACCATGATCGACTCGATGCATTTGAAGGTGCTGGTACAACACGACCCAGCTAACGTGCTGCTACTGCATGGTTTGGGAGAGGGGCACTGCTGTTGCGAGACAGTGGGGGGGTGTACCGCAGGACCACAGCAGAACATGACGATATGAAGTTGAAGAAGATGACACTCGTGAAGATGCGTTAAAGCCCAAGAACCTGCTCTTGAAGATGGAAAAGATGCTAGGAAGTACTTAAAGGTAAGCCTGTGACCCGCAGGTATCCAGAAAACTCACATCCTCACAGGCTGAGTCCAAAAAGCTCGGTGCAATTTGATTTCCATGATTTTGCCATCCTCTAATTGCCACGCGTATGTGTCGCCTGCACAGCTAATTTCATCAAGTCCTTCGGCTCCACAAACCACGAGAGCACACTTGACGCCACCCTCACGCAGGAGGTGAAGGTAGAACCGAGTTCATGCTCAGCCACACCCAAAACCATGCCCCATGGATGTGCAGGGTTTATAAGGGGTCCAAGGACATTGAAGAGCGTTTTGAAGGGTGAGGACTTGCGGTATGGAGCATAGTGAGTGCGGGATGGTAATGAGGTGCGAGGATGAAGGTGAACGGCACTTTAGGTATGGGAAGGGGAGTGCCTGGTGAAGGGGTGGTAAATATACAATCAAGTGATTGTAGAAGATCTGCCAAATCCCGATCCAGATGAAGAAGTGGAAGCCCGGCTGCCATGCTTGTCGTTTGACTCATCAGCTAAGTTATTGCAGCAGATGCAAAAAGTCCTACCTTGATCACTTGAGTGCCTGTGCCTGCAGCAACAATGGCTGCTGTGGTACTGACATTGAGCTTGTTGTGACCATCCCCTCCAGTTCCAACAATATCGATAACAAAATCTGTGTCTCTGTCTTCGATGGCTGCTTGTAACGCGCGCCCTTAGAATTCCAGCAGCCATGGTGAGGGATTCTAGGCGTCTTTCCACTCTTCCTATATGCGGAGAGCAGTGAGGAATGCACCTATTTGTACTGGAAGAGCAGCATGGGGTGTGAAATACTCTTGACGAGCTTCCCCAGCAGAATTTAAAGGAATCGGGGGTATATTCCGCCATGATAATTAAAGATTGACGATTTCTGTTGCAAGGCATCAAGTGTGCCTCTTTTGTAATAGTGCTGGCAGCTGCAGCTTGATGATGTGGCACTGCTTGAAATGCGTTGAGAATGGTAGAACCATTCAACTGATAAGTACTAGTAAGTTCCCAGCCACTAGCAGCCACTGCTTCCAAGACTACAGCAATGAATCTGCACTAGTACTATACTACTACTTATGCGGCTATCACACTCTGATCCAAATTGAAAACCAGGATATCCTCTGCACCAATTTTTACCAGTTCATCCATGGTAGCTGCAATGCTCTTCTTTTCAATCATACTACTGATTGTAGGCACTCTTCCTCCGAGAGCTACTCAATAGCTGTTGACTGAGGTATGAACTCCTTGTGGACATGGTATTCATAGACAACACATTTTCTGGCTATTCGACTGGTGATCATCGAGATCGATCAAAAGTGCATTGTGCAGACTCGTGCAGACGAACTGCTCACATTGTATCTCCAGACTCTGAAATATTGTCAGATCTTTGGATGCCCAACCTTGGATGACAATAACTATTCAACATTCATGATGTGAACATCATTGCAATCTGTCATTCTGATGGGCGGCTCACCTATTCCATCTGCGAGTGCAGGCTGCCTCTACACTTCCTCCTACATATTGGATCTTCGTTTTAATATCACCAGTGAGGTTCAATTGTTCATCAATCTTGTGACGATGGACTTCGGTGACCTATCATTTTGGTCTCAATGATCACATCCTGGTCCGTAACACCAAGGTCGATGTTGCCGTTTCCAGTGAATGATGGTGTATCTGCTGCTGGAAGAAATACACTGCATCCGCTGTGGGTACAACAAACAGAGTAGAAGGATAGTACAAACTACTCCAAAGTTGGGTCTTTGCTACCTGCTGCCTCACTTGAGTGACAAGCACGTTCGACCCTATAGGGGATTGCTACTGGGAAGTAGTCTCTGTCTATACGACCCGATAGGATGAAGATCCGCAAAAGCGGATGAAAAGTGGATGAAGCGGATGAATGTACGGATTCGTCGGATGCGTCGGATGGTGGACTGGACTTGCGGATGCACGTAGGATGTGATTCAAACTCGAAGGAAAGTCATCAAATGATAGATTGGATAGTGGGTATAGGTCACAACGATATACTGGTAAAGAGAAGGAAAAGCGGGAGAGGTAACATGGTAAGTTTTCCGAAACTCTCTACAGTTATAGGGTAGAGTATTTTCTTGTACAGACAGCGAGTCTAGACTGTGCCATAAGAAAACCGAAAAATAGTGGAGTGTGAGAGGATATGTCTGTGTTCAGTCAGTAACAGGAAAATGAGCGTAACTACGTACCAATGAGGTCGAATGGATGTGGACAGGATGGATGCGGCGGATGCGCGAGCTATAGGAAGAGATCCGAAGGTATCCGCAGGTCATCCGAAAAGCGGATGTGCATCGGATGGGTCGGATGAGGGTCGGATGGGACTCGGATGGGGCGGATGAGAGTCGGATAGATGTATGACATGTTGGAAAATAGATGGATATGAGCCCAGCATAGGAATGCTCCCTACACCGCGTCAAAAGAAGAAGAGATGTAGATCGTAGCCAGAAATTTTACAAAGCTACTGGCTGATTCCTCACTATGCACATGTCAAGCCTGCCGGGTCTCTGGAATTGTATATTGGTGCCCGTAAGCTAATGGGCATATCGCTCGCAATCGAAAGCAGGGCGCACGGAAGAGTAACTGGTGACATTTTTCATGTAACCATCCTGCCATTAGTGGGTTAGTACTAATGGATTGTGAAAGAATTGATTGAATTGAACCTTTCTTCGGAATCTGAACAGAAGTTGAGTGTTGAGCTGGTCGAAGTTGTCAATTGTCTGATCAGCGGCCTGGTCAGTTAGGGATATATTTGACAGAGAAATTAACTCACACATACTGGCACTGGTGGGACACCGTGCTCACCCAAGTCATCTGCGAAGCTACCCAGAACCCATTGTGACGTTGTGACTAGCAGGACCTGCACCAGTGCGAGGTAGCCTAGTCTCCCTTAGTCAGACCAAATAGAAGGAAGAAAGTTGTTCCTGAGGTACTACAAAGTCGCAGAATACGGTATCAGACGGGCCAAGAGAAAGCAATAGAGCATGGGAAAAAACACAAGGACGGTAGAACTCAAGTTATTCAAAAAGACAGATGGTCGTCATCCTCCTCCTCCTCCTCCTCCTCCTCCTCCTCCTCCTCCTCCTCCTCCTCCTCCTCCTCCTCCTCCTCCTCCTCCTCCTCCTCCACTTCCTCCTCCATTATCTCCCCACGCTCAGGATCATGGTCACTGAACTCTTCACCATCCCACTCGTCTTCATCTTCATCACCTTCGCCTTCCTTGTCATTGCTGTCGCAGTGTTGAATAACCTCATTCTCACTGTCCTCCGAGTCTGAGTTGGCTGCAAGCTCCGCATTTGTGCAATCTCTTGTCAATTCCTGCACAGCAGTAGGATGGCCGATTCCACAGTGCGTATAATGCATAAACATGTCCCGATCGACGAATCTGAGCAGTCAACAGCTCGAGTAAAAAATAAGATGGAGGAAGGCACTTACATGCCAATGTAGTATGCCTCCCAATCGTCTGATTCATCACCTTGACGTGCGAATGACTTTCCATGGCGAAGGGAGGTTGTTCCATGGCCAGAAGCAAACACCGGAATCAAATGCGCACTTCGGATGACTTGACCAGGATCAAGAAACCTGAATGCATCACAGTCAGACTCATCAACAAATGCGACCTGTGGAAGCCGAGCACAGTTAAACCCTGACCAGTGGTCGATCAAAGGTGCCAGCCATCTGATGTAGAGAACCTCGATTTGGTGCTTCTTCATTGAATCTTCAGCGCGGAGCCATACATCCATGTGATAAATGCCCAGAACACGAGCATACCAATATGGATGATGGGGCTTCTTTTCCCCGGATAGGACCATGATGTCAGAATGCATCCGAGGATTAATGGTGTCATACTCCCGTTGAAGGTTGTAAGTGGTATAATGTACCTGCAAAGTCGAAGGATCATATCCTAGCAAAACATATGATACGCATAATATACCTGCATTGTTTGGATGGAGTAAATCTTGCTGTCTGGGATGATGACCATATTGCGCTCGTCATTTGTGAAAGTATGGTCACAATAACTGATATCTAACCCCCGAAGTCGATATAGGATGTGATCCTTGAGTTTTGGTATGAACCCCTGCGATTTATCATAAGGAAGATGAACAATGCGGAGAGTAACACCTACCACTACAGCTGGATCATTATCATGGTGTTGAAGAAATCTGAATATATGTATTGGATTGTTGCAGCTAAGCTTCAGAATATAGTGATGATCTTTGAGCTCTGCAGACAAGTCAATTGGCGCCTGCTCACTAACATACGAACTGTGTGCTGTTTCTGCTACACGCTGAAGGACATGTCGGCGACACTCGTGCTTAGCAAGTTGGGTCGGGGTGTCTAGTTTGCTGGTCAAAGGATAGAACACTTTCAGCACTCTGTGTGCCAACTCTCCCTAGCTCGAAATCAAAATGAGTTGAGAAAATATGAAAGATATTCACGTACAATTTGCGTGGTAAAGGAGTCTGTGGTACCAAAGAGCCAGATCGATCGCACGTAGTCTCCCATGGCATGAAATTTATATGTACTCAAATTGAACTTCTTAGTCTTGCAACCGCCACTCCCAGCATCCGGATTGTCGAGACCTGAGCACTCATGCGCAGTCTTGCACTCGCGAGCAGCTTTTTCTTTCAGTAGCTCCATGATGGTGAAAGCAGCACACGTGAAGTCACTGAACTTGCGCAACTGACGGGAGAGCCTTTTGAATGTCTCATCCAGAGCTGATAAGGTGGTTTCAGAGTGCATCCGGAGTTTCGCAAGGGCGTGCCAATGCGCGAATCTATATAGAAGTGACTGCACAATGACGTCGTGGTCTCTTGGGAACAGCCCCTCGAAGACTGGTATAGCACACTGTGATAGATATCAACGATGTACATGAATGCAAGAAATGACAAGACGAGCCTGTAAAATATCTTCGAAGTCTCATGCTGCAAGCTTTTTCATTTCCGAAGTATTGTTCGTAAATCTGCAAATGACACCATTGCCATATGATGGAACATGGCAAAATCTAAGTTTAAGACCATCAGGTTCATAAATGGAATGACAATTGATGAACGACGTACCTGTTATCAAGTTGTGCAACGAGGTTGTCGCCACCAGGAAGTGCATAAAGTAGACGAATGAGATGCGTAAACAGGGCCTTCCATGTGCCCAGCTCGCATTCGTGCATGAAATCAATGACCAGCATGCAAAAAGTGTCGAATCCCAGCAGACCAAGCTTTTCTACAAACACGTTCTGGTTATGAATCAGCCATTAATCAATGATTCATTCCGAAGTCCTCACCATGGTTGGCACCCATGACCCTTCTCTGAGGAGTGTCTGTACTTTTGAGCCGTTAACAGTATGTCCCCATCCATAGATGAATTCGCGAGCCTCCGTTACCCTCGCAAGAGAATAAGCTCTAAGGTTGGCTATGCGGTCTTGCATGTCGCTGAAGAGGCCCAACAGATTGAATGAGGCTTTCGGCATGAGACAGCGTGGACATGGGCAAGAGCCCATATCTTTGATTGTTGCTAGTAAAACCCTAAAACAGTGATAAGTATTTACACAAGAAACAAAGAAGACAAATAGCGCACTTCTCCAGGTAATCCGCCAAATAAGTGAAGATTCGTGGAAAGACTCTTCTGAATATTCCGTCGGGACACTGGAGCACAATTCCATGACGGTATGCATGGAGGAACTCAGGATCCAGTAAGATGTTCCAGCAAGAATGGAACAACTCTCGTCGACAATGTGCATTGAGGGCTGCGATTCCGCTTTTCGATATCCGAGGTAGACTGCTAAGAATGTCCTTGACACTGTCTGGAAGCTTGAAAAGAATGAGCATTGATAGGGTCACAAGATATGGTAAGTAAGCGACATACCGAAGGTAAAAATCCCACAAGATGGCATGCACCAGATGTGGGTGCTGAGCGTGCATACTTGCTCAAATTTCCAAAGTACAAGTAAAGAGGCCAGGCCTTAGCCGTTCCGAAATTTGCAAGGTGAGTTGCATCAGAAAATAACATGAGCCCAGTGACAATGCATTCAAGTGAGCAGCCATGTTCTTTCGGCTGCCTCTGCAGGTCATCCTGAGCTTCTAGCCAGGCGTCAGAGGTATAGAGCTCGTCAAAAATGTGTTCTTCATGATTGTCCAGGGGATCCTTCCATAAGCGCTTGAAAGGAGAAATATGGAACGTGTTGGCTTGAATGTCGGCAAATGCAGCACGAATGACTGCTACAAGTGGTCGATAATGAAATCCTGCGATTTTAAATGATCTGGATGGATCATCCTTCATCCTTGTAGGAATATCAATGTGAACATCTGTCTTGACCCAATCATCGGGAAAAGTTGCCGTCTCCTTACTTCCATCGTTGTCCAGTGCACACAGACACCTCCGGACGGAAAATCCGTCCAGATCCTTCGTGTTGAAATCCTCTGCTTGGATCACATCTGTAACAAGGCGCATTACTGCAGTTTGCGACTTCTGATGGCTGCCGGAGTTCATCCATGTCATAAGACAATAGATTGTCATGTTGGCAAACAGATAAGGTGGTTCAGAGACTCCAGGAGACGGGTCGGGTCCTTGAGCATCGTGCACGTCGGTAGCTATGGGAGAGGATCTGGCTAGCAGCAAAGATGGAACAAAGTTATCCAGTTTGAATGACAGACACCAAGGATATAGTTGAGAGAGTCCAATCATGTTAAATGCAGTTTGGAGTGTGTCCCGTAGCATCAGAAGGACTTGTTTGATTCTACACTGTGGTGTATTCTGAATCCCGGTTACAAGGGATGGATGATTCACAGGAAAACTTGAGGGATTTATATCTTGATCAGTAGGTAGAATATCTTCGAAATTTCTTGGTACAAATATGCATCGCGAGGGATAACTCGAATGACCTGGTTCTGCTGGCTATCCATGAGTATACTATGACAGTAGATGACATTCATAAAGATGTGTACCTGGAATGCCATTGTCTTCTTCAACTTGTGTGATATCCTCTATTTCAACATCTGGGTCCTGTGATATAGTAAAAGCCGAGGCACCGGGACAAGTGATACTATCTGGATCGATAGGCTTAGGTACATGGCTCTTGAACCCCTTGCTAGGTTCGTAATGGGCTATAGGTTTTGGATGTTGGTCATTTGTGAATTGAATTGGTGCAAGCGGCTGTGTTTCATACATAATAGTAAGTCTACATCGGACGAGCGACCTGTGTTACAGACTACCGTGACTTACAGTGAGGCGTTGGGTCAATTTGTGTGGTGTCACGGCTCTTATCAACTCTTTTGCCCACTCCCGCCTTTTCTCCATAGCTAATGTACTTGACCTCCGGTAAGACTTGCACGTGGCGCGATGCCTGCTAAGTCCACAAGTGTCTGTATCCTTGGCCCAGGAGCAACCCATTCCATTGCAGCGTAGTAAGGATTCCACAATGACCATAAGAAGGATAAATGCAAAGGACAGAACAACCCAAGGTGTCCAAGAGATACGCATTCAGGTTGAACTCCAGCAGAAATAGAGACTCTGGACTTCAAGCTTCAAGTTGAAGAGGTGGAATTTTTTTGGATATATTGATGATTGCCAGCTGCAGTGATTCGGACTCAGACAATTCAAAAGGAGCCAGGCCTTAAAGGGTAATTTCCTCTAATGGAACACTTGAAATACTGCATTGCTCCGATTAAAGTTATTCATCAAATATGCCCGATGATTGACACCATGATAACACATTTTGACTCACTTGAATATCATGTCAGTAGAAGCAGTTTCCCAGTTGGCCTCACTATCCAGCTCTTCCTCCTCTAGCCCTGTCACAATTGTCGCCTCTTCCTAAAGTTACAGGCTCCCTTGGTGTACATGGAGAATCTAGTATTTTTTCAAAGAGAGCAATGGCAGGACGCCTATGAGAAATGCAGTCGTATTTGGTATGGGTCATCTCGTTGCACAAATTGGCGCAAGTATTGATTTAGGATGAATAAGATGACACTTGACAAAGTCGACATTGAGGAAGATGAACAGGCAAATGAGCTCTTCACTCATCACACCATTGATACAGTTTATGCAAGTTACGCCGCAGCACGGAACCGAGTGCACCAGTACACTCAACTTTTACATATTCTCCAATGAGAAGCAGACAATTGGGCTATGAAGGTTGAGAAGGCCAGTCATGTTATGCCGGAATACAGGCCTGTGGGTTGGTTGACATGCTAGGGTTGCCTTGATCGTTGCTTTCATGCACTGGTTGTATTTTTTTCCTTCCTCCGAGTCTGCCCTCAATTCTACCTTCAATAAGTATGGGTGTTGCATATCGTAGCTTTGTTCATGACATTATCGCATATTTTGCTTTTATTTTACTTACCCATTCCAACAAATATCATACATGCATCGAGTTGTATTGTTCGAGGACTCATCAATAGTGCTTGGGGAGGAATGATATGATATTGACCGTGACTTATTTAAGTTTGCTTTTGACGTTCGGGAGGTGGTGGAGGACTGGTGGATGAGATATTGGGGGCCCTGCAGTGGCTATGATCATCATGATAGTATCGCGCCTGCAGATGTTCAGGCTGGTCACGGTAGGCTCTCGAAGAGAAAAAGTGGTGTAGTCACTAGCATCTGAACTTGAAGGTGATCCACCAAAATAAACTTAGTCATAGCATTCGACAACGTGACTTCAACACTGCTTCATCTCTACACAACTAGACACAGCTATCCTCGAATGGACAATCAGCGCTGACTCGGACCCATTCATACCTCCTGTAACTACGTGCAACAGCTTTCCGAATATATGGCGAGTTTAACTCCTCATTTGTGAGATATCTGACCACCTGCAAATTGCTGATATCATCAGATGTATGGAGAGGGTCCAGATGCCAGGCCTTCCCGGTCGCAAACACCCCTTGAAGTAGATCTGTTAAGCTTGTTTACTCACTCTTTCTCTGACTATCACCATCAATGAGCAAAACATGGCCAGAAAGAGGCAAGTAACATTTTTGACGTGGATCTGAAGGTTCCTGTTACTTATCGTCCGAGTCGTTGATCTACTAGTAGGCTGTCAACAAAGGTACTCTATCTAACCATCGCGAGGTGCCATGCAAATATGACGTGTGCCTTGCAAAGGATCTGAATGGCCAGCTGTCTTTGTTGTTACACTGAAAGTTACTTACTTGCATTGTGTTCCAGGTGACATCAGCTACCTTGTAGTGTCCTGCATGTCACTCGTGAAATCTGGTGTGTAGTAAATCTTGCCTGTATCTGCATTTTGATGTTCTCATCAGATGGTGAAGGCCATTTGTCTTTTGCCCTGATGCCACAGATCCTCCGAAATGTTATCATGATTTGTGCGTCCATTCGATCTCATCCGTAGCTGGTGGAATGCCAACAGAGAATGCCGGGACATTTAAAGCGCTCCTCAACTCGGGTAATGACATACTGGAGTTGTTGACGCCCATCCTGCACTTTGTATTGTTGAATGCATCGGCGCTTCTGGTTGTTGCAGGTTTAGCTTCGGACTTCAAAGAAGGGGTTGCGCTAGCGATGAATAGCACGACGTCTGGGAACGCATGGGATGCACTTCTAGTGTTTCGGAATGCAAGTATGGAGGCGGTGAAGGAGATTAGCGAACCTGAAAACGGGAGAGCTTGATGTAATGATACTTCATCCACCCCACTTGCACACTTCAAGCTCTTCATTCATTGATACTATTATCATTGATAATGTTCACTTTCTCTTGCCATACAGCTTTTTACCTTCACATGTATGTATATCACATGGATTATGATAATTGCGGGGTAAGCATATCCTTCATGATGTCGCATTTTGATCACTGAACAGGTTTGTCATCGTAAATGGAGCTGCTTGAACCAATATTGCTGGCTGAACCTTAACGATACCAGTGATCAGCGCTTAGTCTCGGTTCCCCATTCTCTGCGAGTAAATTGTGTCAAACAATTTTGTCATCACCCTCCAGGTGACGTCTAGTGAAAATTGGTGAGTGTGTTCTTGATTCTTTCAACAGTACACCAGCCGGCCTCATACGATGTTCATCTTTCACATTTACAACCAGAAATGAACCTGGTGCACTGCGCATACAGAGTCCTGGTACGTTCCCTCTGTTGCGTAAGACATGACCTCTCCCGCTGAAACCAGTGACATTTCAGTGACGACTGAGTCTCCTCTGTCATCGCTTGTCACAGCACAGACAGAACAGACATTCTCGACAGATTTCCAATGCCTTCCTATTCCAAGAAGGCTCCGTTATAACCCTGAAATGTCTTTCCACTTCGGAATATTGTTCAATGTATATTTTGGTATAGGCAGTACCTTAGGTGAGCCCTGGACCAAGACATCATTCATAGATACCTGGTTGATTTCGATGCAGTTGTTGCCAACCTGTATTATTGTCAGCCAATTCTAAGTAAGCAGCTTCGTAATTTCTGTTTGTTGTCTTAACGTGTATGTCCCAAAGTTTAATTATCGGCTTCTTTCCATGTCACGTATGCGATCATCTCGACGACGGAGAATTCATACCGATAGCCAATTGCTACTTCAGAAACAAGGAGCTGTTCCATCAGATATAGCATATCGAAACATCACAAGATGCGCCTTCTCAATTCTTCTTCTGTCACCCATCTCCTGGTATAGATACACCTTGTCATCATAACAGGTTAATTTTTAAAATTTCCTTCTCTCCTATCTCTTTTTAGTCCAAGAGCTCACACAGATCAGTCGCGATACATAATAGAAGTCTACTTTCAAGTTCATTCAGATGGAAGGCAATGCACTCTAGACCATTTGGTGGATGCTCAGCCATCTGATTGCAGAACTATACCTTGGATGAATATGATGGGAGTCCAAGTTGTTACTACATGTTTTCTGATGGAAACTACTCTCGTCTTCGATGATACTCAGAACTCACGCTAGATCTGTTCCTCTGCAGCGAACCATGTCGCATGTTTGAGGACATTGTCAAATATAAATCGCTTAGCACGTCAACAAACCCTCAGAGACACCGGTACAATGTAAATAGGATTAACAACCGTGTGTCACAAGCAAGCACTCTTCAAAAAACGGTATGTTTATTTCAATTATGTAATGAAATTCCCAAAAGTTTATGTTTTTCGCTGAGATTGATCGGAATTGAAACAAATTTGACATCTCCATCACTTTTGTTGAGGATACCCTGCACTGCTACGAAAGCTCCCTCAGAATTTGTGACTAGTAAATGTAAACGAGCGCTATCAGGACTTGCTCACGGACTTACTAACCGATGCTGCCATGATGCACTCGGTTGCATGATGGTAATTTAGTCACTGGCATGCCAGCCCGTGGGCCGAGTCTGAGTCAATTTGAGAGTCAAAGCCTCATGTGGACTCCGACTCTCATCCTGCCAGTGATCCTTGCATTCGCACAGCGATGGGTACGCACATTTTGTTCGTTGGTACTACAATTGACATTCTAGTAGTAGACAAACCTCTAAAGTTTCACTTTTGTGACCCATCGAGAGGTCGTCGTAAACGACAACAGCCTGCTCTTAAGCTTGATGGTTTTGTCTACCATAGTTTTGATAACCCCGTGGAAAGTGAGCATTATTTTTTATTCTCAACTGCAAGCTTCAACAATGACTGGCCGTAATTTCTTTGCAGGCACAGGCCCGGGCGCTGTCAATGATACAGCAACATTGTCCACTTCAACTGATGCCCAAGAGCCTGAGACTGAGGGAGATCACTCTGGCTCTCAAAGTAACTCGGAAACTGTGGGGATTAGGTCAGAACCATTGGACAGTCTTGTTGAGGGTCGTGTTTGGGATGATTCCCAATCAGCAGATGACGCCACCGCTGCTGCTCCAATGACAGTCAGGATAGAATCCGAGTCAAACCATGAATCTGATTTGATGGACTTGATAAATTGGCTGGAGGAATAGTTCTAGCTCATATCTTCAAGTTTGACATTCTTTTTTCACTCATTTGCAAGTAGTACTACCTTCCATCTTCCCCGGCTCTCCTTTTCATGGCAAATACCTAATTTGGGTTAGTAGTCATTGGAGTCAGCCATACGACTCCCTAGTAGTAGTATGTGGCAATGATTCCCTTTAGTTCTGAACCCATCAGTCTCTTGGTTTTATAATGCCACCGTGACTAGTATGACTTGGAGTTCTGAGCAACTACAATGAGTAATCTTAGGCGGTACTAGCACTTCTTCTGGTTTCTCTGACTTCTTCTGCTGACTCAGACATAGTACTAGTTACATGTATGATCACTGGTATGTTTCCCTTTTTACTTGAAGTCTCAATTATTTAATAGATGTAATCGGTTCACCAGGTTAACGTTAACGTTCAGCCTGCTAATGAATTCCTCCGACTTGGAATTGGTGATCATAACGTCATGGTGTGGTTGCAGACCATGGCAAAACTCCGAATCGCATTGTGCCGATATCACTATTTTCACTTACGTACTACGTACCATAAACTAATCACTCACACTCTTTGGGCTAGCTCAGTTATCTGCGAATTGGACTTCCAATATGGCTTGTACATGGCAGATCTCTGTAGGAGGACCAGCAAAGCGTGGCGCCTTGCTGCTCAAAAAAACCACCTGGCGCGTCATCGCTAAACACGTCTTCCACAGGCCTACTAGCATTAGTAGTAGGGCATTACCAAGGATGAAGTACACCTTGACAAGGCTGAAACCCCAAAGATGGAACCTCATAAGTGCTTGCCAGCGGGACTGTTGTGTATCACTCTACTAACTCTGGCTAGTGGTGTGTCTTTTGCCGGGATGGAGCCGAAATCCTGTACAAGTGCTCACCCGCGCATTATATGTGAACATTGTATTTCCGTCCCGAGGGAGGTGCAGAAGGTTGTCACACACAACCATATTCTTTTCATTTGCCCTGGATGTCATGAAATTATACATCGACAACAAGGATTCAATTATTATGTTGACATACCTTTTTCGATGAGAACCAGTGTCCATGGGGCAACACACTACCCCTTCAATGCTCGAGCTGCAGGTGTCTCCATCAATGGAAGGGCATCTCTCCTTTGTTTTCTGATAATGGTTCTGTGGTGAAGTTCGCTTGTAGTAAATGCGAATGCATTATTGAGTATATGAAGCCCAGTCAGTCGCAGATTGTATTATTTACTCAAGGTTACCAGTCCGCCAGCGCAGGTGGTTCTGGGTGGTTGATATTTACACTAGAAGTTGAGCCTGGCATATAAGATGTTGCTCAATTGCATGTACCTGCCGGTGCTGTGATGATGGAGCACTGATCTATCATTTGCTATTCTCGCTTGTTATTTCCATAGATTTTACAAACGTACCAATACCAGCCCAATCATTGACACCCATTCTGCGCTCTCCCACAAAGCCGATAGCCTTGATGAAAGCAATCATAATGCTGTCCTGTCGAAATGGTGCTATGATATGTTTCGATCAATGGACTACTACATAAATGGCAATGACCATAAACGTCAAATATGTAAAAGCCTCGACTTTCAACTTCCAAGTCTTCACTTCTTTCCCCACTTCACCATGCCCTAACCTAGACATCCTTCAATTCTATCATAGCATGTCCAACTGCTTATCAGTCACCATACTAATGACTCTTAGTTTTTTGTTATTATTGGCAAGGTTTTACAAGTCCCTAGCATCAATTTGGACTCAGATATATGCTGGTAGTACTATTGACTCTGATATCCCGTGATTCCAGAGGTTAGACTTAGACGAGGCATTGTTTAGAAGTCAAGAATAACTGGGATACTAACACCTGCCAGTGGACTGCTTCATATTTTGGTGCCACACACAGGAGCTCTGCTCATAATAGCAATGGCGAGCCACCAATTAGTATTAGCTAAGCATCTATCAAGGCACCTTATCGCACTTGGCATGAGCCACACAACATTCAGTGTTAAATGATAGCATCATGTTGACTGTGGTAATCAGCCGCGAGTCCTGCTACCTTCTCTTCCTGAATTTCTTAGCAGAAATAGCGGTCGGAGCAACTTTCAGGAGAAGACTGTGAATACCAAAACCAAGCCACGCCTGAACAAATCATTATCTTTACCAGCTTCCACCTCACCATTGAGTTGGGAGACGAATTCAATCAAGAGTGCGGCTGAATCACCCAAAGCATCTTTACTTACAAACGGGAACAAACTGATCTCACTGGCAAGTACTCTTCCCGCGACCCCAGCTGAGAGTCCATTTGTTCAGTTGACTGCCACCAAGTGGCACGAATCTACTGATCGTGACCTCATTTCTTCAGGTATGTTTTGATTTTGTTGTCTACTAGCAAGTCTTTAAGCTTTCAATGTCTCCAAGGTCAATGCAAGAACGTCCTGAAGTTCATCTTGGATTCTAATTTTAACCGCCCGGGTGTGGGTGAGGAAATATAGATGCTAAGGGTAGTCAATATGTTCCTATGGTCTGAGGGTTATACTCGTCCTAAGGGGATTGCTACTGGGCAGCGATCCTCGATAAATGCGAGGAGATGCAAAGACTAAACTCTGTCTAGCGACCCAAGTCGATCCTATCCTTGATAGGATGAGGAATCCGCAAGTGCGTAAGTGCGGACGGGCGCAGGAACAACGCGCAAGAAAAAGCGGGTCAAACGTGGATAGCACACGGACAAGATAACAAGAAGGAGAACGAACTACGAGCCTATAAGACGAAGACTGGATGAAGTCAGGACCAGGTTTCGATTGGTACTTGCTCCTAGTCAGACAGATGACAGACGGACGACTCAGAGTTGATCAACAATAGATTCAGAGTATAGGAAACAGCGAGTGGAGTACTCTCGAAGTACTCTCGAAGTGGGAATGATGGGATCAATAACAAAAGGTAAAATTTACACAGGTAGTTGTTGTCTATATATATAGGATCACGATCCGATGAACCCTAAGTTAATACAACTGGGTCTGGGTCGTGCGATAGGGGTCCGCTTTGACTACGGACGTGCGCGGGTGTGTAGCGTAAGGGATATCGACATGTTAATGGTACATCGAGCATAATATGTACTCACCAGTAAGGATGGACGACAGATGGGACAGGATAGGACGGATGTGGTGGATGTACGAGCTAAGGAAAGGTAATACAATGGGTCCGCGGGTGTTCCATGCGACAGATGGGTAGCGGATGAGCGATGGATGGGATGGATGACAGGACGGATGACACAGATAATGGACGGATGGCACGTACAACGGACATATGACGGACGAATAACGATTAACGGATGGAATGGACGACTCAGATGGATGACACGGATGTATATTGATAACTGATGGAACGGACAGGGTGACGTGTGAGACGGATGGGACAGATGACGGATGGATGACATGGATGTATGACGAGTGATGTGGGCGGATGACATGGACAGTCACTTGTAGAGTCCTTGATAATTGCGGGTTATGGGCCTACAGTGGGTACGTTCCCCACACCGGTCAGCTCAGTAGTAGTAGTAGGGTGAGTCTTTTGAGAATCAAAGGGCAAGGTCATGCATTGGGCTCATTCAATCATATTTTAAGACGTTTTCTGATATCTCTGCCGATGAATATGAAGCTATCTCGAAACTGGTTTTTGAGAGCAAGCGCATATACCCCAAACCAAGGTAAGAACGATTGCGAGTTCCGTGTGAGTCCTACTAATGGATTCATGCTAGATTGACATTCCTGTCAGACAAATCTCTCCTCATTGCTGAAATGGCCCTGCCCCTCCACGAAGTTGGCGTTACATTCCTGGGATCTGAATTGTCTCTCATGAGCGGCATTCCTTTTGACAAGCGTCTCATCACTGTCATTGTAGACACCAACTGCAGGCATAACACACCTAACTCCCGCTCAATCTATACACCTGATTTTTCCGTGTTGTTCAAAGTGATGAAGAAGTTGGATGGTTGGCGCCAAGTCTGACATGTCGCCCTAGGCGAGTGTGCTCTTTCGCAGAATGCGGACAACCTCCACAAGAAGTTCGAGTTCGAGGTTGCATCCAATCCTGAAGTAGAGTTGGTTGTCAAGCTAAAAGTCGACGAAGGCAATGGTTATGAATCACTGGACCCCACCTCCAATGCCTACGAACTTTTAGTGTCCCCCAAATTCAACCAGGACTCTAAGACCCTTGTACCCTTGGCCGAGTCTCACCTCTCATTAGATGACTTTACCTATCTCATGGATACCTCAGCACCCTCCTCATCTGTCGTTGTTGCTGGGCATATGTGGTGCAACATCAACGCTGTCCATTTTCAGGTCTGGGTTTGAGGGAATACCCCAATCGACGTAGATGTTGATGACGGTCCTGACATTGCGCATGGAGTAAGTGACTATGATTTTTCAATACTTAACATTGAACTAACTGCGGTATAGACACTCTTTCCAGATATTGATATGGAAAATGTCGATAACATGATCAAGAGGGGCTTAGGCAGGATGTGTGACCGCCTTGCAGCTCTTCTCGAAGTGTTGGATCCACAGTTTGATGCCAGCCCCATCAGGCAGCACGAGCTTATGTTCCCTGTCGCTCTCCACTGGGATCACTGTTGTGACAACTTTATGATCACAGCCGAAGAAACCGCACATGCACAGTACATAGAGTGGATACCATGCTGAATTGGACAGTGGTGTAAAGTATAGCCTCTCTGATCACGACTCAGGACTCAAACTACGTAGACAGTGGCATATCACAAGGTGATAATGACTCCGGTGATGACGGACCTTCCTCCAACACCTGCACGAGGAAAAAACAGAAGACTGATGGGGAGTTTGTTGCAGTTTAGACGCAACTGTGCCGGCTCTTTTGACAGTCCTCGCACCTCAGTCAAAGTCCGCGATTGCGGTCACACTCGTACTACTACTAGTCGCAAGTACTTAATCATCAATATGCACATATATTCAATCCAATGGTCTAGACGTTGTTTTGTTGTGAATGCGCCATGGCTTCCTTTCAGTTGACTCTGCGGTGGGGCCAGCTGGCCCCACCACCAGTCCGCCATGATCATGCCTTCACATGTAAACTGGCATGAGGGCCCGGGTATTGCAAAAGGTATGCGTATTATTTAGCTCGGATTTTTCATGTGTCGCATATTAATACCATATGGTAATCACCTCATTAGGAATCTACCGAATGGGCTAAGTCAACGAGCCACAAACATAGTACCATAACATGGTATAAATGGCTCCATGTTCAAGGCCGTTTCTCTATCCTCTTTTCTCCCATCTCACTTCACCTCGCTCTTTTGCTTTATTTGACTCTTTCCCTTCACATTACCCTTCCCTCCGCTCCCCTCTCACTCCGAGTCGCTGCCATGACATCCCTTAATCGTACCAGTCACTCTAACCCTTCCGACGAGTCCGAGCCCAGAAACTTATCGTCTGATGATTCCGGGGCCCAAATTCAACAACTAATCCACGTAGATCCCTCTCAGCCCATCCCCACCTCTACCAAGGCAAGGGCAAAGCAACACATTGCTGCCTTAGAAGAAGAGCTCGAGACGCTGCGGAAAGACAGAGGGACCAAGCTGAGGTAAGTGTACTGCGACTGTCTTGCATACTTGGGCTAATGCGAATCTAACCCTAAAGAAAGACAACCTACTACATTGCACAAGGCAGGGCAATTCGCCACATGGTTGTCTTGTACACCAGCTTGGAAGACTTGATCAGCAAGAACGATCACAGGTACGAGAGCATGCGCCTCACGGATGAAGCGACTACGCCAGAGTAGGTCGTCGAGTTTTTTTGTTTCATACCATTGCGGTATTTTTAATCCAATTACACAGGCAAGATAACCTGCAGGCTGGATACCTTGAACTCACGCAAACACTACCATGGCTGCACGGGAAGCTCGGGGAATTCGACCATGAAGAATGTGAAGGCATGTTAAAAAAGGTCTGGATTATTATTTGCAACATATTCATGCTGCGTGCTGATCATCTTATAGCTTAAGAAAGGAGCAGATGTGGCTCGGGGTGATGATACCTCCAGTCTCAAAGACCTTGTTGCTGGCTGGGTCAACCAAGAGTTTCACCCCGTCTCCCTTGATCAGGCCTGATGATAAACATTCTTGCGGCTTTGCAAGTGATGCTTGCGGGAAGTTGCTTGCCCTGCCAAATGGGACTGGGATCAAGCATGGTGAGTATCAATCTTTTTCGAATACTAGTCATATAGGACACTGATGCTGGGCCAGCGTCAAGGCTGGCATTCGCGACAGAACAACAAAGTACATTGTATCGGAAAACTCTTGGCCTTTGTTCATGTACGAGAAATATAAAGTCAACAGCGACAACCTCGAGGAAGGTTTCCTAAATTGAAGCTTCTTGTTCTGGTGAGTCACGGTGGCTTTGGAAGTAGATGTGATATCATTTTGCTCATTGCGGTACTCTAGGCTTTCAAGGCCATCTCACATCTCCTTCCTCTGCGAAGGAAATTGACGGTGATGGTGATGGTGCTGACATTCTTGAGAATAATAGGCGTGCTTGGCAGAAATCAGATCAGTCGAAGGTCAAAACATGTGTCGCCTCTATTATCAACATGAGGAAAGTGACACCTCGTGCCATCGCTTACATCATGTGTCAAGTGAGTAGTAAATGCCTACTATTTTGACATCTGAATCTAACCTTTGAGTGGCAGGTTCGTTTCGCTTTATCTGGTGTTTCATCTTGGCGTACCGTGGACGGCGACTTTGATTATGAAATATTCTGGACTAACATTGTGGCCTTTTTTGAGGTTGTCCCTGGCCCTGTCACTAGATGTAGGGTGGATAAGCTCTTGGAATGGTGGACTAGGTAATAATTTTGTCACTGCTCGGCGAGTATCAGATAATTAACAGTGCCGCAACTGTTTAGGAAAGTTTTTGGAACCAACCATCGCCAGGACCTAACACCTGACGTTGTGTCTCAGATGTCCGTCAATTCACTAGCCGAACAGAGGAGGATGCTGGAGGATGCCGCTTTTGACTCAGAGTAAACCATCCCTCTTCTTGCCGTGCTCTGTTCATTGTCTCCCTTCCTTAGCCCACTAACGCACCATAGTCTATTACTGCCCGTATCAATCTAATATCATTTATGTCTACAACAATTAATTAGTTGCGAATGTTATGATGCACATCATTACATCTTGTTCAAGAATGGAGGTCATTTGAAAATTGAAGGATGATTTCCAGCGGCATTTCATGCTGTTCAACGTGCTATTCAACGTGCTACTTGCTACTACATTTATTGCAATGTCCAATGATGCCAAGCAGCAGAGAAGTTCACTCTTTATTTAACTGTTGTAACAACTTCACAAACAAAAACACATTGCATGGTTTGGTGTTCAGCCGTCAAAATATTCTTAAATGCAACACCCTTGATTGAGATGGTCACCCACAATTTCTAACTAAAGAGGATTGGTTGACAGCGTAAATCCATACCATTTGACATGCTAACTGTTACTCAATTCATTGTGATGTCCAATGCCATTAAGTGGCAAGGAAATTCGCTCTTTATCCCACTGAAGTGACAACTGCGCGAACAGGAATAGGTTGCGTGGCTTGGTGATCAGCCGCTGAAAGTTTTCGATATACAATATCCTCAGTAGATGGCGTCAACCACAGTCTTGAACTGAATATGTTTGGTTGACAGACCCAAACACCAGAGGTGCATTGGATAGGCCAAAAAATGGCGGCTGACATTCAGGTATGAAAATACATTTGCGTAGACAGCAGAATCAGCGAAAATATTTCCTCATCTCCTCAAAACCCCGGCCCTGCACATCAGTGTGCAATCTATGGATCATAATGTCCCCGCCAAACACATTCAAAATGTTGCCTGTCTGAGTGACGACCCAGAGAATCTTTCAGAGCGAACATCAAACACACCTTGTCGTCTCCTCGAAACTCCATGATCGTGCTCTTGAGCGCGCAATCCATGGATCATTGTGTCCCCATCAAACACATTCAAAAAGGCTCCCATCTGAGCCACAACCCAGAAAATCTGTCAGAGCGAACATCAAATACACCTTGCCATCTCCTCGAAACTCCATGATCATGCTCTTTAGCGTGCAATCTGTTACGACTAGGATAGTTCTTTCATAACATTCCAATAAAGGATGATCAGGGTTACGGTGTTCAAGGAGTTCTACGGCTGACTGAGTTTCAGAGGCTCGTCAGATCAAGTTCAAGAGTTCAAGGCTAGTCGAGTTTCAAGAGACTCGCTAGATTAGATCGATGGTTCTATCAGGTAAAACCTAGTAGATTCAAGTTAAGGGAAAAGTACAGAGTACACGAGGGTTTATATAGGTAAGTGAATGTGCACAGACCAAGACAAGAAAGGAAGGCATAGCTAGTAAAAGTACAAGAAAGGAAAAGAGGAATCATACGATAGAAGGATGTGGAATACTATGGAATGTTCATGATACTTTGTCATGTGAATATCGGTTGCAGTGAGTAAGTGAAGTAAGCGGTCATGTGATGGAAGGAAAATGAATAGGGCGCCAGCGCTCTTGTAACACAATCCATGGATCATTGTGTCCCCGTCGAACACATTCAAAAAGGCTCCTGTCTGAGCAACGACCTAGTGAACATCATGTCCTCAAAAAACATAAATCATTACGTCCTTGCTGATTGTTTGAATTTGTAATGTCGGTTGAACATATTTTTTGCATTTGCCAATGCTGATCAGAATGCACCAACTTGCTCCACAATAGCAATCCGAGAACCACGTGCCTTGCCGTCAGTCTCCGAAGGCTTTGCCAGTAGAAGATTTCACCTGTAGTGTTTCGAGTTTGGTACCAAAATATGAGTCTGCACAAATTAAGTATTAGTGTCGGTTCAATGCAGTGGCAACCTTGCCGCTTGTCTTGACAATTATGGATCCATAATTCACTTCATTGGCTCGTGTTACATCTTTCTTTCGTAGACTAGTATGGACACGTAATACACTTCGTTGGCTCGTGTCAGCATCTTTCATTCATAGACTAGTTCATGTATAAATAGTACATCTGGGGTGGGGCAACTTGGCTGGTTGATTTGCAAACTCATATTTCCTTCGGAAGGTCAAGTATTCTCAAGTAAACCCCCCCACCAGATTTACGGAGATTGTTGCGAATGTTAGCAATGTATAGTTAAATATGACATTTTAATATGTTCACTGGTTCACTGATGGAAGCACTTGAAAGACCTTCCTGCATGTCGAAACTCACCACGGCCACAATGGCAAATACCAAACATCCCTGCGGCTATCATAGACCTCGAATGGCAACCAGAAGTTATATTCCATCCTAGCACGAAGAAGAATCCAGATTTACCATTAGTATTGTTATGAGAAGGGCGAGGAAGGGCGCGACAACTTTGGCCACCACCAGCACAGGGAACTTACCTCAGGCTCACGCTTGGTGGGCTTGTTGAGGTGTATGACCACCTCTGTGACCACTAACCGTCACTAACGACCTTCAACGACACCCCGCTTGTTACAGTCCAAGTCAGTGCTAGACCCATGCATCTGATTATCGATAGGATCAACGCCAGAGTCTCTGGAGAAACTACTCGCGGCTCAAGGATAGGATTCGGGACTAGATGTTAGTCGATCAATTTCGTATTACAGCTTGCTCTTGACTTGTTGAGTTATAAAAACACTTGACGGCTTGCCTACACTCGACCGCGTTGCCAACGCTTAGGTAATCCTGTGCGGGGATCAGTTTCAGCTTGAACAATTTGTCTTGAAGACATCGAAGACCTGCCGCTGTACGTTCTGTGTCGATGTGCTTGGCACTGCATGCACTCTTGGGACTTTTCGAAGTCTGAGGATCGGAATACTATAGCTTGTTAACCATCCCATCCCTCGATGAGCGTCTCGTCTCAGCAACTTTTCAGACACTTGCTCAAGGATCCGACTCCAGTTCTGTGATCGCCCATGGATAGGATCCCGTGTCCAGGGGTCACCCAGCCACAAGGCTTTGCAACAGATAGGATCCTGGATCATGCCTGTGTGATGTGCAAACCATGGCAGTGCACCAACTATATATACTTCCACCATCTTTACCAGGATCACTTTTCCACCTCTAAGTATGTCTGCCACATCATCACGACCCTGTCCCACACCTGTCGATACCGACCTCCCCATCAGCGAGTACGTGACAAGCTAGACTGAGTTGAGTGTAACACTGATGGACTCGCAGGGATTGTATCAAACCCCATGCAGTGACCGAGGAAGGCTGCTGCCAACCTGCCGTGTCCATCGAGCAAGATCTTGCTAAAAATATGTGAATATTAACCAATCAGCACAGCACATTCGATGTCTGACTTTGTTATGTCACAAAGGTCAAGCACCTTGGAACAGATCCTCGATGTCCTTCGAGGGTCTACAATTGTGGAAGAACGTGGCAAAGACGTCAATTCAAAATTCTGGGCGACGTACAAGAAAATCTCGAGTGAGCACGACGATGACTTCCTCGCGCGGGCGAATGACGATATGGGAATTATCTTAACTTTTGTACGCTCATGTCTACACCTGTCAATGTAAATCTAACAGGCCGACCAGGCTGGTCTATTTTCAGCCGTTAACTCTACCTTTATCATCGGAATGCAGCCTAACCCAGGAGACACTACAAATGCCCTCTTGCTACACCTGATCCAGATCATTGCTGATGGCCCAAATGCCGTTGATGATATCAGCAATCTTTCCTCATCCACGGACTATTCTTCTTCGACTGTCTGGATACAAACACTCGCATATGCCAGCCTCTCATTTAGCATCTTGGCCGCGTTCGGGGCTGTCTTGGCAAAGCAATGGCTTAATTCTTACAAGGCAGCTCGTGGGCGAGGGTCCTTGGAGGAACGCGGCATGCAGAGGCAAATTAAACTAGATGGACTAGAGTATTTTCACCTCCCGACCATCTTGCAGGCATTCTTTGTGCTCCTCCAGATTTCGCTGCTCCTCTTCGGCTTGTCACTAAGCGCCAACCTTTGGACCCAACAAACGACGATATCCAGTGTCATCATCTGCACGACAGCTTTCGGTATCCTTCTCTACGGTGTCACAATTCACGTGTCACTGTGGCGTCCAGATAGTCCTTTCCAGACACCAGGATCAAAGATTGCTGGAACTATCTGCAGATTATTCCTTCCTGTCAGGTCAACCATGGTTCCCAACATATTCACCAAATCGTCCGCAATACGCTGGATACTAGAGACATCAACCAACCCAGAAGTCATCGAGGCTGCGGCTGCGATGGTGCCTCTCGTGCAATGGTCGCCGAAGCTTGACGCTTCAGCAGCATATGCACGCCTACGTGATAACTTCATGGCGTGCCATGACAGTGAAGAACTGTATGTGAAGTACGCCATGGCCATGGCCCATCTTTGCAGTCAGGCGGTGAAAATCAATCCAGAACTTTTGGGAAAGGGATTCTATATTGTGGAATTTGGGCAAGCCCGAAATCATCTCATTCGCAATTCATTCATGGCAGGCCGTCTCGCCTATCATCAGCTTGAGAGTACAGAACCAAAAGCCGCCCGACGGAAGCACAAGGCCGATGCACGTACCGCTCTCAGAACAATGGCTGTCCACGGAAAGAGCAATCATCTTTCACTTCCGGACGATGAAACATTGATTTGGGATGGTGACCTGCAGTGGTGGCACAGTGATGGTCTCATGCCAGACTATGAAGAATTTGACTGGCTTGTTGACTACCTGGAAAGCTATGTGCCTGCTCGACCCACGAACACTGCAGAGGACGAAATAGAAGGTGACGCTTTGCTTGCACTGAGCGCCATGCACGGACTAGGAAGCTCTGCCAAGCGACCTTCTTACATCAGAGTGCTTGTCCGTTGCATGGGCCCCACCAGACCTCCCCGAGTCCGACATGCCGCCCTTAGAGCTATTTCCGATGCTCGAGGAGAACTAGCTTCCATCATAAATGACTCGGTGTCACAGGGTGTCGATGCGACACTCCTGGATGAGCTCTCTCGTGCTCTTTTGACTACTGTACGTCCAAATCATGACCAAGCAATACACCACAGTGGACCCGACGCCTTTTTCCACAAGGCTCGAGATGGTTGTTACTTCCGCCTCATCTTTGCACTGGCAAAGAACGATGAGTGGCATCAATGCCTAACTCGCGATGGCCATCTCGAGCGGTGCATTTCCCTAGTCGACCAAGTTCTTGAAAGCCGATCTTGCGCTCTCACATGCTACCTGATTGGGATCTTCATGCGCATCGATCCCTCAGTCAAAGGTTTTCCTTTCAGCCCCGCCCCGGAGAGATGGCGAACGTTAATCAGTGCAACGTGGGCGTTCGCACGCTCCTTTATGGAGCCTCGTGACTATGCAGAGACACTACCAGCCCTCGTAACAGCGACGAGGCAGAATTTGCGAGGCTCAGACGATGGTGTTCCCAGCGCGGAGGTAGTTTATCTCGCAGACCGGGTGCATCGGGTTTTGGTCGAATTGCAGGACAGACAAGCGACCCTTGCGAATGGTCAGGAGGATGCTCTAGTTGATGCTGCATTATCTTCTGTGCAGGGCTTGCACGACGATCTGCGTCGTATGACCGAGTAACCGAACACCTTGCAAGGGGACAGCGGGTTAATGGGGTCATGAAGGAAATACATTCGTAGCCCCGTATTTTCATGCATGTGTTATGCAAAGTCAATTATTCAGATCAAACGGTGACGGAATCGAATGCTCGAGTCTTGTTCTGGCCTTTTTCTGCTTCAGGTCTTCAAAATAAATTTGTGATCAAGGTGTCATGCTGATACTCCTCGAATTCGACCCTGTACTTCCCTCCTCCTGTGTGCCTGGCAATTGATGGCAACAGATAATGGATTCTCATGTCTCTGTTGTTCTTCGCCAGGCACTCCCTTCTTCCACCTCTATGTCTACCACACCCCAAAACCCACAAAGCGTACGAGCCTGTTCCGCATCTGTCGATACCGACCTCCAAGTCCCAACCAGCGAGTAAGTGGCAAGCTAGACTGAGTTGAGCGTATCACCTATGGACTTACAGGGATGAGATCAAGCTACATAAGGCGACCGAGGAACCTATTGTATCCGTCGAGGAAGGGCTTACTAAGAATATGTGAATATCAACCGATCAGCACAGTGTAATCGATGCCTGACCATATTGTGTCGAAGGTCAAACACCTTGGAGCAGATCCTCGATGTCCTCAAGCAAAGGTCTACTATTACGGAAGAACGTGGCAAAGATGTGGATTCAAACTTCTGGGAAACGTACAAGAAAGTTTCAAATGAGTACGACGATGACTTTCTCGCTCGAGCAAATGATGATATGGGAATTATCTTAACCTTCGTGCGTTCATGTCTGCACCTGTCAATGCAAGTCTAACAGGCGAACCAGGCTGGTTTATTCTCAGCAGTCAACTCTGCCTTCATCGTCGGAATGCAGCCTAACCCAGGAGACACTACCAATGCCCTTTTGCTGTACTTGATCCAGATCGTTGCTGATGGCCCAAATGCTGTTCCTGACATCAACAATCTTTCCTCGTCTACGGGCTATTCTTCCTCGACTGTCTGGATGCAGGCGCTTGGCTATGCTAGCCTCGCATCTAGTGTCTTGGCTGCGTTTGGGGCTGTGTTAGGAAAGCAATGGCTGAACTCTTACAAGGCAGCTCGGGGAGGGTCTCTGAAGGAACGCTGCATACAGAGGCAGATGAAACTGGATGGACTAGAGTTTTTTCACCTCCAAACCATCTTGCAGGCGTTCCTTATTCTCCTCCAAATTTCGCTGTTCCTCTTCGGCTTGTCGCTCAGCGCCAACATGTGGACAGAGCAAAGAACGATATCCAGTGTCATAATCTGCACCACAACTGTTGGCATCCTCTTATATGGTGTCACAATTTCTGTTTCAGTGTGGCGTCCAGACAGTCCTTTCCAAACCCCAGGATCAGAGCTTGCTAGAGCTTTCTGCAAATTATTCCTTCCAGTCAGATCGACTTTGATTCCTAATCTATTCAGTAAATCCTCCGCCATATGCTGGATACTAGAGACGTCAACAAACCCGGAAGTCGTCGAGGCTGCGGCTGCGATGGTGCCTTTCGTCCAATGGTCACCAACGCTTGATGCTTCAGCAGCATACACACGCTTACGTGATAACTTCTGGGCGTATCGTGACAGGGAAGAGCTATTTGTGAAGTGCGGCAAGGCCATGGCCCATCTTTGCAGCCTGTCGGTGAAAATCAATCCAGGCCTTCTACAGAAACCATGGGCTACTTTGCATTGTTGGGGAGGCAGGACTCGTTTCATTCGCGATGCGTTCATGGATTGCCGTCGTGCCTTTGCTCAGCTTCAGAATACACAGCACGACTACGCTCGACGGAAGCATAAAGCTGACGCACGTACCGCTCTGAGAACATTGGTCGTCCACGGACTGCGCTACCGCCTTTCACTTCCAAACGATGAAGAATTGATTTGGCATGGTGATCTGCGCTGGCGTCACAGTGACGGGCTCATGCCTGGCTGTGAAGAATTTAACTGGCTCGTGGACTACCTGGCGGATGAAGCAGGCAAGAAAGCAGACGATGAAACAGAAGTTGATGCCCTGCTCGCACTGAGCGCCATGCACAGACTAGGAAGCTCTACCAAGCGACAATCCTACATCAGGGCGCTCATCCGTTGTATGGGCCCCACCAAACCTCCCCGCGTCCGATATGCTGCATTGAGAGCTGTTTCTGATGCTCGAGAGGAACTAGCTTCTATTACAAATGACTCTATGCCACAGGGTGTCGACGAAAACCTCCTGGATGAGCTTTCTCGCGCTCTTTTAGTTGCCGTATATCCAAATCACGGCCAGACAATCCAAGACGGAACCGACGTCTCTTTGCACGAGCATCGAGACGGTTGCTACTTCCGCCTCATATTTGCCCTGTCGATGAATGATGAGTGGCGTCAACGTCTAACCCTCGATAGGACATCTTGAGCGGTGCATTTCCCTAGTCACCGAGGCTCTCGAATGCGAGTCTTGGACCCTCGGATGTTACCTTGCTGGGATCTTCGCGTGTATCAATCCCTCAGACAGGGTTCAACCTTTCGGCTATGCCCAGGAGAAGTGGCGGGACACTCATCTGCAAATCATGGAGGCGTGCACGCTATTTCATGTGGCACGGTGACTACGTCGAGGCAGTACCAGCCCTCGTGATAGCGACGAGGCAGAATTTACCAGGCTCAGACAATGGTATTCCGAGCAAGGATTTAGCAGAGCTCGCTAGAAATGTGCATCGGTGTTTGGTTCAACTGCAGGAGAGACAAGCAACTCTTGCACATGGTCAGGCAGACAGTATTTTTGACGCTGCAGTATCGTCTGTGCAGGGCTTTGCACAATGATATGCGTTGTACGTCGAGCATTCAAACACTTGCACAGAGAGATAACGGGTCTTGAGCTTAAATTAGGGTCATGATTGATTACACACTGTATTGATCGATCACGTGCTGACACACATGATATATAGTCGCAGCGCTCAGTTTCCTCCTTACCAGGCTGAGTAACACAACTCTAACAGTCTTGCCTAGCCTAGTATCCTGTATCCTGCTCAGTACTGTTCACGCATACGAGAGGACGATTTATTTCCTTCAGTTGGTGACTATAGTTTTACGCCAACGAAATCGACTTCGCATTTCAAGTTTCGCGCTCCGAAGTTCGCTGCCTCCATCTCATTGTTTTAGAGCAATGGCGACACCACCTTCTCGCAAGGCCATACAAGGCCTCTACGCCTCCACTCTGCGGACAGCGCAATCATTTAGTTCGTACAACTTCCGCAACTACTTTGTTTGGAGAACGGAGGACACATTCCGTGGGATGCAGGTGCGTTTTAACTCCATACTTTGACAAGGTCGGTATCATAATGTTATTGACTCAGGCGGAACAAGATCCCATCAAGCTTTCACAATCATACAATGAGGCTGTGAAGGAGCTTGCAGTATTGAGACGCAGTGCAGTCGTCAACCAGTTGTATGGCGGTTTGCGCCTGGCAGTTGAAGAACAGAGCAACGTGCGCACCCCAGGAGATACGTGAGCGAAGATACCAGGCACTACGGTAGATGATGAAAGCAAAGCTTTAAGTGGAGATCACGGTCAATTGCCGCCTCAGCCTTGGAATGTCGTTCGCCTGGATATGGCCATGGAGGGCTAATATGTCAATTCACGGTGTACTGTATCATGCATAGTCTGCGCAAAACAATGATGTGTAGATCGTAGTATCACGAAGGTTTGTTGTTACCTCCTGAAGTACTCGAGCTTGAGGAGGCAGAAGATCCATTCCACGGCCACCTAATATACCTCCACCAACTTGAGCCAGTCCGTGATGAAGCACTTTGGGAGGTTTGGCCTTCAACGACTGGCAGTGCTTTGGAGGTTGAGACTCCCTTGGCAGTATTCGTATTCAAGTCCCTCCCTGATACAGCCTCTTGAGTCTCTTTCCACTGCTTTTCAGCATCCTTCAGGCGGTCCTCGAACTCCTTCCGTTCCCTGCCGGCACGAGCTTCCCTATGCGCCTGTATCTCGTCGAGTTGTCTCGTCTGTTTCGTTTCATCACCGACATTCGAACTCATTACATAGGTTCCGGCACAGACAGCGACGATAGTTGCACCTTGAGCAATGACGCGAACACGTAGCCAGTTGTTCAAAGATTGGGAGTCGCCGCGTCTCATTTTCACCACTGCCATTATTAGTGCACTGCATGTCACAAGAGTACCTGCAGATACACCGCGGACAGTCAATTTTGAAGGGCACAATCAGAGAGCACAACTCTCATACGAACCAATAGGGACTAATGGTTGCTCCCTGAATTTTCTCCAAGCCTTCTCCTGGTAGGACTCTCCCGTGTGAAGGCTCGGGGTGCTAGGAACGGCAGCGGGAGAGGTGGACATCCTGAATAACCCGACACTAGTCAACAAAGTACCCGGGAGATCAACGGGAGATCAACTCAAACACAGCAAATTGATTGAGCCTTGGGTCGATGTTTGTACTTACTAGGTGGTTATGTAAGCAGCTTGGTTTATCCTCAGACGTACTATTCTGACGGATCAGCCTGCAGCTGATGCCACTTCAGGCTTGTCCCATTATAAAGAAGGAACGATTGTCTTCTCTATGTGTCTGACAGACTAGGTGTGACCATCTTGATTATTTCATTGGCAGTGCAATGACCTTTCAACAAGAATCGGAAAAGTCCTCAATTATACTATCGACAATGGGCTTGGCGGCACTCCTCATAGCCTGTGCGGCACCGGATTCCTTTGCTATCCCATAGGACGTTTGACAGCCGGTGAGACATATCATTAATCCTGTGACATACCACACCCATCTGTTCATGTAGCAGTCAATTTATTGTCTGCCGGTGATGATTGAGATTTCCTGACCTGCGGTCGCACTGTGCTTTGATTACTCCACACGTACGCTTCCACAAGCTCCACCATCGTTCTTGCCGCATGATTGATACACAATATCCAGCGACTAATCCTACCAGTGGCGTTGTGTGGTCATTGTGATTGTACTGCAGGTGTTTGAAGATAATCACGAAATGGCGCGTCCACAGCTCATTATTCAAAGATGCGTTGTGGTTGACCCAGGTAGCTTTTAAGGACGTCGATTGAATCGCTCCTCGACCGAAAAAGCAGTCATTCGTCCCCTTGTCTTTATATTCCCCCACGAACGACAGCACACCGAGCGTTCGCAGCACACCGGCTGTCGTGACAACTCTGCCTCAGCTCCTCCCCCTGTAGCGAAATTGACAAGCCCGACAGAAACGCCTGAGATGCCCGGCACCGAATCCGACGAACCAGTTATCATGCCTCCGGGCATCATCATCCCTCCAGTGAAGCCACAGTCTGGTATCGCGGAGGATAATGAACTAGCGCATCCATATCCTTCTGACAGGGAGATGGCCCACCCTCCTCCCCGGGCCGCTCTCACTCAGATTCAAGGCCCCTTTCGTGTTTTACGCGTTTTGCAAGCGGGAGGTTTTGCAACGGCTGTAGCAGTTGAGGACGTGGCATCGCAACGCTTGCTGTGTGTGAAGGTTTTTAGGAAGGACCGTCTCAAGCACAATCGTACAGCAGAAGGCCTGTTGAAGGAGCTGGAGGTATACAGGCACATTGCGACCTCGAAGCATTGTGTCGGTCATATGTTCATCATGCAGTTGGAAATGTCATTTCGAACAAATGATTATATTTGCTTCGTGATGGTATGTGTTTCTCCCGTACGACCTTTTCAACCGCTTGACTCTGTTGCGCATTTCTAGCCCTTGATGGCGAACGACCTACTTTACTATATCATGACCCAACCTGCGTACACTCATGTGCATGCTTGCAGGTGGAGTGCTCAAATAGTGAGTAGTTGTCCCTTCCTGGCTATGTATTCGATGTCTCACACGTCCAATGTTAAAGGCCCTCGGCATCAATGCTCTTCATGGCATGGGTATCATGCACCGCGACATAAAGGTCGAAAATGTTCTAATCGATTCGAGCGAGAATGTGAAGATCGGAGACTTCGGCCTCTCTTACACCCATCCGGAGCCCTTGAATCGATTTCAAGAATTATTCCTCGGACGTGAAGGGAACTATCCAGTGCATGGCGCCCGAGATCCTGTCCAACAAGAAAAAACCAGGTTCTACAAAGTACGGAATCGCCGTGGACTGGTGGGCATTCGGGTGTGTCCTTTACGAGCTCCTATCTCGGAATCATCGGGCACGTTTCTTGCCTTGCTTTTGAATTCGTACAACCTTACTGATACGATCTTTCAGCCCCTCTTTGCTACGGCAGAGGACGTAACCGATTATATTTCTTGGCATTCCAGCAATTATGGAACGATCAAGTCGTTCCCTGCCTTCGGCGAGCTTGATCCGTTAGTGGTTAGTTTAGTTGCAGGGGTAAGTTTTATCATCATTAATTTTCCAACCCGCGTACTTATGTTATGTTCCATGATAGCTGCTCAGACCCGAGGCTATCTTCCGATCTGGGTTCCGATCCATCCAGAAGCACCCATGGTTCTTTTCCAATGGTGTAGTCAGAATTTGACTACGCCTGCTATCGTGGTTCGTGTAAAACCTGATTTATCTCTGAACCTATTGCTCAATGTTTATTGTAGCTGCTCGGCGTAAAGAATGGCCACACATGCTACCTGACCTTAAGTCTCCCGATGGAGAGTGTCAACAACCGGAGTACCTGACCCCCCTACCTGCTGACCCCAGTGGTCACCGGTCGAAATGCACCTTAGACGTAGATTGGAGGAATCCCAAATCTGGCGTTGTTTCTTTTTGATGATGCCCTTTAGTTTGTAGTTTTTTGTTGCCGAGGTCTGCGTTCCCAGTTCTCCCTTCCACTCCATTCTATCCTGTTACGAATCACTCCCAAATGGACCTTGATGTAAACACCTTAGCGCACTGTGCCCTCCTCTCTTTTGTTCTTTACGCACATCTTTTTACCATCGGCTTCATTTCAATATTGTTTCATTATCTCAAGGCGGTGGATTCGGTATGGGCATATTAACTTAACAATAGCTGACTCGGAAGATCAATTGATGAAGCCACGCAAGGAACCTCGAATAATTTGGTATTGAGTACAAGTGCGGTTTGCTTTTGACTAGGTCTTTTGGTACGTACACTCGAACGGGGTAATGCGTGAATGAAGCGTTGCTGACAACTTGAAGCAAGCAATGATCTACCTCCGATCTTTCCCCCTCTATCCCGAATCCTTGATTGATACAATTGGCGGCAACTTACATACACCATCTTGCGATCTCATACGGCGGCTCCATCGTCAGCAGCGTCTTGTGTACCTCGGGGTGTGCAGCCCTACTGAGGTTTGTGGGTCGCTGGTGTGGGATTTGGACGTAAAGGTCACGGTGTAGTACTCTTTGTGACGGATCTACTCACTCTTTCATCATCTGGCAGACCTTCTCATTCGTCGCAATCATCATCTAAAGCTCTTGAATCGGGCTCACATGGCGCTTTGGATGGAGAATGAAGGTCGCACACTTCAGGCTTGCCCCGTGGCCCATCGATAGCAGTGTCCTCTCCTCTTAGTCTCAGAGTCCCCTACGACCTCACGCACTCCCCTTTTTCTTGCTTATAGCATCGTGATGTAACACCCGGGAGTCCCATCATCTTCTGTGACAATGCGCCGTGCGCCGTTGACCCAATGCACTCCGCCACCCGGTGAAAAGCCCTGGATTTCTCTTGTTTCGCAGGAAATACGGGAACTCCTGGGCTTTTCCCCCCCACTCACGCTGCGTGCTGTACCCAATGGTGCATTTCTGCGCCGAGACTCCTCGGGTGATAAGTACTGTGCCTTGCGGGTTGGTCCCAAGGCAGCGCTAACTACATGTGACGGTGATGTCCGGATATCGGGGGTGCCGTCAACATTAAGTGGAACCAAACATCTCGGTAGGTTCCAATAAAGTCCGAGTGATAACAGGGTACCAGACACCGGAAATTATGGTGCTCGCTCACAGACTTCTTGTTGATCAGGCGCTTTGTGGCCGAACATGATACATCCAGTGACTATAAAGACTGACATGTTTCAGAGCAACTTGTCTCCCAACTCGTGTCTCATCATTCCGTTAGCTCATCTCGACATTCACAACATGACTCCGACGACCTCCATGGCTCTTACTGCAACCCACACAACCACTCGTTCTGATTTTGAGCCCACAGAATTCGTTCTACCTGATCTTCTCAGTGATTGCCACTATCCCCTACGCGTGAATCCACACTGTCATCCTGTCTCTCGCGCTTCTGAACAATGGCTTTTTACGGAGGCGTGTGTTGTAGAGCCCGAAATGACCAAATTCAGGAGCTTGCCGTTAGGTGACTGCACTGCAGCTTGCTACCCCGATGCAGATGCTTCCCATCTCCGAGTCTGCGTGGATGTCATCAATTGGTCATTCACACTAGACGACAGGCTCGATGACGGTGACATTGACGATGCGAGAGGAATGCGTGAATGCTGTATTTCCGCATTCCGCGACCCCATTAACTTCCAGACAGAAAAACCTGATGGAAATATGTGCAAAGGAACATATATATAATCTTGGATCTTACATCGCCTTCAGGCGAGATCTGAGCGACTGCAGGACTTGCTTTCTCATCGAATACGCAGGTGAGATAGATCTCCCCGACGAAGTAGTGTCGCATTCAGCTATGATGGCCATGGAGGAGGCCACTGTCGATAATCTTGCTTGGTGCAACGTAATACTGCATTCTGTCATCGAACGCTGGGGCACTGCTGACATAACTACCGACAGGATATTTACTCCTACAACAAAGAGCAATCTCGCCATGATGCAAGTAGCCTGATTGCCGTACTCATGCACGATCAAGGCCTAGACCTGCAAGGCGCTGTCGACTACTCCGGAGAGCCGTGCAAGAGTGCCATGCAGCGCTTCGAAGACAATCGTGCTATCCTCCCATCGTGGGGAACAGAGGTTGATAGGCAGGTGGTTATCTACGTCCAAGGACTGCAGGACCTGATGGTCGGTTCACTGCACTGGTACTTCGAATCCACCCGCTATTTCGGGAAGGATGGGCATACCATGTAGCGGGACCGAATCGTCAAGCTACTTCCCAAGAGGCCCTTGTAGGGCCTTTCATTGGCTTCTCTAGGTGAGATCGTTTTCCTTTCCCGCATCGTGCAATTCTGACTGCGACGACTTGCGTCGTAGAGAGATCTATCTGTCTTACCATGACACTTTTACGCCTGATTATGCATAACATCCCCCCTTCCTTCCTCAAGAGATTTTTGTGGTCGTGTGTACCATGCAGAATTGTATGGTTTGCTGATACATAGATCGTAGCGGCGCTAGGCACCCGTCCCCGACTGTCCGTTTTCCGTCGTACTTTGTATAATACATATCAACGTTTGAGGGAGGATGGACGAAATTAGCCAGCACGGCGATTCGTGCGATGAGATACTAATTTCGAGAACGGATAACGCACTCGGGAAGACGAAGAGAATGGAAATAACATTGAAATATTAGTGAAATGGACGCGTAGTCTGGGCATGAAGCGTCCGGAACCCGGTGATTTGGAGCTTGGGTGACAAGAAGACGGAGATCGAGGAGATAGACCCCCAGAGCGTGTCGAGGGTCACGGGAAGAAGGGGACCGCGAAGAAAACCAGACCAGACCATACCTAGAGCGCACGGCTCGACTATGAGTCGAGTTCATCTACGAGGAAGCGGACCCCCACACAACACGAGGCGCTGCTGGGAGAAGATACCTGTCGTGTGTCATAGTAGAGACGGATGAAAGGAACGGAAACCTCCAACTGGGAGTATCGTTGTAAATAAGCCAAATATAAATGGTGGTAGCCGATAGGGAGTACTAGGCTGAGGAGGAGTGACTGTATGGAAGTGAGATCGATTCCGCAATTGACAATGTTTGGCTAGAGTCGAGGTAGCCAAGGCCGGGTTAGTCGTGTCATGGTACAGAGAGAGCATTGAGGCAGCATGCCGTGCTGGATCCAAGGTGGTACACTATGTGACAGTGAGATGATAGTCACAAGTGGTGAGAGGTACACATAAAAATAAGAAGCGATAGTCAAGCGAACGAAATTAGATTGGTGTATGTGCGTAGCCAAGAGCGGATCATGATGCGGAAATTATCTGAGCGGGTCGACCTAACCAGGACTGCCTAAATATGCGAGAAAAGACATTGATGAAGAAGGAACCTCTGCCGGGCGCTTGGAGGGGGTAGACTCGGAGGAAGTTGTAGACTCTGTAGATGTCAAATCAAGTGAGCGTGAAGTAGCACTGAGAACTTGAAAGGACGGATTATTATAGACGTTAGTTGGTGCGTGCTGCAGATGTACAAGGAATAAGGATGTGAATAACTAATAGAAGGTAGGAATTGTGAACGGAGCGTGAATAGAGTGAGGTAGTTGCATGTGGGACCGCAGTGGACTTGCATGGAAGTGGCGGAGCTTTCCAAGAGTGAGCTAAGATGGGGCGAAAAGTGCGTGCGGGAGATATATGATCAAATCGAGGATGTGTTCGCGTACAGCTGGTCGACATGAGAGGACTGATTTAAAAAAGGAGCGTCCCGGGAGGGAGCTGGAATTGTGAGATAAGAGTTTTCCGGAAATGGTGGGCTTATCATGAGAGTAAGCCACGAATGGTGTGAGGAGTATACCTGGGATTAGAGTAGTAAGGTGGGGGTCGCCTGGATGACGAACGCTATCAGGTCACAAATCAACGGCGGGACATAGACATTTGAAGGGGGTTAGAAGAGCACGATGACTGGATAGAAATGGACGTGGAACACCCGAGAACAGGAGAACTGAATAGGATTCAGATAATATGTCGATAATATTAACCGTAGTTTCACTCAAATCAGAGGGCAAACATGGACCTTTAGAGTGGGGTAAAGGAGCCGATGACTCAATGAGTGTGGGGGGTCCGAAAGCGAGGAGACTCAAAGAGGATTCATATAATACATCGATCGTATTGATCGTGGATTGATTGATGCTGTATGTATGAGAGCAAGTAGTAGTTGGAAGGGAAAGCACTGACAAAGAATCTAGAGCGTGAAAAGTCGGAAGGAAAGAAGGACAAGGTGTGGGCGGCGCTGGAAGGAAATGATAGTCACATTGCTAGATCAATGCCAGATATAGGCTTCTGCTCGTAATATCGTGCTCCAATGACCTGGTAGTTACAAGGATCGGTCTTGATTCTTTAAATGCGCCTGTGCCCTGAAAACTAGAATAAATGAGAGAATGGCGAGAGTGTGAGATAGGATATTTGCTAATATGCCAACAGCTGCGGGCAACATGCATTTGAGGAAGTCGGAGGTAGCTCTTACGTACGCCGTTTGTGTCGTGTCACCGAGTGATGACAGAATAAAGTCAATAACCCCACAATTGCCATTCAAAATCATGATGAGCATCGACTTACCCACTTCGCATCACTCACAAACTGGAGGGCAGCGATAGGCAGTTGGGATCCGAGCGGCAGTAGGAGAGGACGGTGACTCGGGCGGTCATAGAATGGTCTAGGGAGCTCGAGGGACGCGAAGTTCACATGTCACGTGATGCAGCTACACGCTCAAATTCTTTGCAGTCCTTAGTCCTCCAAGTCGCTGAAGTGACAAGGATTATATCTGAATTTGAACGCCTCAGGCCTCAAGGCCAGCGCTGATACGAGGACGTCAAGAAACACGCGGTATATGACTGATTCTGATTGTCGGAAGGTGATGAAGCAAGTCTAAGAGGAGGACACATTAGTTTCTGGTGAGTTGGTTGGCCAAGTAGGTGAGAGAAGATAATTAATCCTCTCGGAAAACGAAGGAGGGTAAGAATCCACGCAACGATATCGCCATGTTGTACTTGTTCATTGGTCTTATATACTCCATAATTTCCCTGAACGAGCTCTGCAGCTATACCACTTATCGAAACACACCGTCTCACCTACCTGGAGCTCACGGAGACTAACGCAGGCAGGTTTCCTTCTTTCCTCCAGTGGGCAGTCTGGTCCACGGAAACTCGTGACGTTATCGCGACCACTGCACTTTTCGATATGTTGTCCGGTTTAGAAAAGACCAACAATGCGGCGAGCTCGCATATAACTTCCTTGCTATAGGCGGTGCAGAAGTCGTGCAGGGAAGCAGCCTAGCTGCAAGCTCATCCCACCACAGCGCTAGGTTCAGCCATGTCCCGGCCAATCATATTCGCTCTGCTAGAATCCTAGGCAGCTCCACCCGCCAGCCCCAACCGATCGTGCGTGTTTCGCGGATCGTCTACAGCGTCCTGGACACTCAGGAGAGCCTTGTAACCTCCTTCCAGCGACAAATATCGCCAACGCAGCCGTCCATTGACCTTGACATGGAAGAGCTCGGAGGTTCTTCGAAGGCTGCACGGATGCTTAGCGGGAACACTGCGTCCACCTCACCAAGCACCGTAAATAGCCTGCTCCAGTGCTCCTCACACTCCACGATGTCCTCGTCGACTTCCCGTGCTTCCATGCCGTAACCTAGGCAAATGCACTCCAAACTTCAACCTCTCGGTGAAGACGATGTACTTTCACACTATGATACCATTCCTTCCGACCTGGTCGCACCACATGTATTTACTGGTCCCTCCAATTCATTTGCTTCCCTCCTACACCCGACACTTGATTGCTCCCCGCAGCACCGCGTCATCAAGGCATCGCTGGACTTTATCCTTGCTTCTCTCTATGGATCTCGCCCATGCCGAAGCTGCACACATGCCCATTCACTCATTTAAATCGCTCTGGCTCATGTTGAACCGCACCAGCGGCATATAAAAGACTGGTATGACCTGCCCAGCTCCCTCGCTCGCTGCGTCGGCGGCATGATGTTCATTAGCCTGCTCAACATGAAGCTGGACACGAAGATCGTCGATGGTCATGACGGTTTGATGTAGGTAAATTGTTTTGCATTCACTGAATGCCACCATCTAATTGACCTGCCAGGCTGTTGTCTTGGATGCCATTGCGGATATTAACTTAGCAGCATCTGGGGTTCCGTCTCTCTGATCTCATCATACGAGAGCTCTCGGAGTTCAGCACACTACCTTTTCTCGCTGCTCCCCATGCGCCCGTCTTGTCTCCTGCCTCCCTGGTAACGCCGGTGGCAAAACAGGCCACGATCCACATATATTGCGCTGTCCAAGTGCAAGTACATTTTGATGTATCATATTCGAACAGTGGTAATATTATCATAATGTTATCGACGCAACACAGGATCAGATCAAACTTTCACAAGGAGGCGGTGAAGTCTCTTTCCTCTTCCCCGCAATTTTTCAGGAGTTCTTCCTCAAACTCCTTTCGTTCCCTGCCGGCGTGAGCTTCCCTACCAGGTTGCTTGTATCTCATCGAGCTGTCTCGTCTGTTTCGTGTCCTCACCAACGGTCGAGCCCATTGCATAGGTTCCTGCACAAACAGCGGCGATAGAAGTTGCACCTTGCACCTTAAGCGACGCCGCGACGACGTGCCCAGTTGCTTAGAGATCCGGAGTCGCCGCGTCTCATTTTGACCGCTGCCATTATCAGTGCACGACATATCATAAGAGGATCCATCCTGAATGGCCCACGACACTATCGAAAAATACCAGAGGAACTCAAACGCCCGAGACAGCAAGCCTTAAACGGGTAGCACTTGACCAGATGGTTTGCGCTTCCGTCTGCTCCAAGGGAGGTTGGTACTGAGAATACTTAGATGATGGGGTCGGATACGGATACGCAGGTTTCGCCCACATCCTCCCGGCATCCTCGTCATCATGAGCAGTGCAATAATCGTCGAGCAATTGGACAAAATCCTCAATTTACAATGGCGTCACATCACAGCCTATCTCAGAGTATGCAGAATCGTATTACTTTGCTATCCTACTGGACGGTTGGCAGCTGATGAGGTATATCATTAATCCTGTGATATCCCACACTCATCTGGTCGTGGAGTAGCCAATTGATCTGTTTGCCGATGATCATTTACGGACCTGTGGTCGTACTGTGCTTTGATTGCTCCACACGTACGCTTCCACAAGCTCCTCCATCGTTCTTACCGCGTGATTGATACCTAAGCGCTCACAGGTACAGCGACAAAGCCTACCTGTGGCATTGTTTGGTCACTGTGGTTGCACTGTGGATGTTCATGACAATCACAAAATGGCGCGTCCACAGCTGATTATTTAAAGATTTGTTGTTCGCGCAGCTAGCTTTTAAGGACGTCGATTGAATCGCTCCTCGACAGAGCAACATATCATTCGTCCACTTGTCCTTATATTCCCTCCACGAACGCCAGCACACCAAGCGTTTGCAGCACAACGGCCGTCGTGACAGCCCTGCCGCATCACTTCCCCCTGTAAATAAATTAGCAAGCCCGACACAAACACCTGAGACGCCCCACGCCGAATCCGAACCAGTCATTGCTCCTCTGGGCATCGCTATGTGTCTCATGAAGCCACAGTCTGGTATCGCGGAGGATAATGACCTAGCACATGTCCCTGCAGAAGAACTCCCCGACCTTCAGTATCCTTCTGACTGGGAACTGGCCAACCCTCCTCCCGCTCCCACTGAAATTCAAGGCCCCTTTCGTATCTTACGTGTTTTGCAAAAGGGAGCTTTTGGAACGGCTTTGGGAGTTCAAGACGTGGCATCGCAACGCTTGTTGTGTGTGAAGGCTTTTAAGAAGGAGCATCTTACGCACCATGGTACTGCGAAGGGCATTGTGACGGAGCTGGAGGCATACAAGCGCATCGCGGCCTCAGAGCATTGTTTCGGTCATATGTTCATCATGCAATTGGAAATGTCTTTTCGAGCAAGGGATTGTATTGGCTTCGCGATGGTATGTGTCCATCCCGTGCAAACCTTTTCAACCGCTTGACTCTGTTGCGCATTTCTAGCCCTTGATGGCGAACGACCTACACCACTATATCGTGTACGAACCTGCGTACACTCGGGTGAATGCTTGCAGGTGGAGTGCTCAGACGGTGAGTAGTTCCCCTTGCTGGCTATGCATCCGATGTCTCATGCGTCCGATTTTAAAGGCTCTCGGCATCAATGCTCTTCACAACATGGGCATCATACACCGCGACATAAAAATTGAAAATGTTCTGATCGGCCCGGACGAGAATGTGAAGATTACAGACTTCGGCGTCTCTTACGTCGATCGGGAGCCCTTGTATCGATTTAAGAATTATTCCTCGGAGGTGAAAGGAACTACCCACTGCATGGCGCCCGAGATCCTGTCCAACAAGAAAAAACCAGGTTCTACAAAGTACGGAATCGCCGTGGACTGGTGGGCATTCGGGTGTATCCTTTACGAGCTCCTGTCTCCGCATCATTGGGCACGTTTCGTATCTCGTTTTTCTTACAACTTTACTGATACGATCTTTTCAGCCGCTCTTTGCTACGGTAGAGGCCGTAGCCGATTATGTTTCTTGGCACTCCAGCAATTACGAAATGCTCGAGTCGTTCCCTGCATTTGACGACCTTGATCCATCAGTGGTTAGTTTAGTTGAAGGGGTAAGCTTTATCATCCTTAATTTTCCAACCCGATTACTTATGTTCTGTGATAGCTACTCAGACCTGAAGCCATCTTCCGGTTTGGGTTCCAGTCCGTCCAAGACCACCCATGGTTCTTTTCTAATGGCGCGTCAGAATTTGACTACGCCTGCTATCGTGGTGTGTTCAACTTCATTTGTCTCTGAACATATTTCTCAATGTTTATTGCAGCTCGTTGGCGTATCGAATGGCCGGAAATGTTACCCGACTTCAATTTGCCCTATGGGGTATATCGAAAACCGGAGTACTTGATCCCCCTACCTGCTGAACCCAGTGATCACCGGTCGAAATGCACCTTGGACGTAGATTGGAGGAATCCCAGGTCTGGGGTTGTCTCTTTTCGATCATGCCCTTCAGTTTCTAGTTTTTCGTTGCCGAGATCTGCGTTCCCAGTTCTTCTTTCCATTCTTCTATTCTATTCTGTCACGAATCACTCACAGGACCCAAATGGACCTTGATGTAAACACCTTAGCCCACTGTGGTTCCCCCCTCTTTTATTCTTCACATACATCTTTTGACCATTGCCTTATACATGCTTCGTTATATCAAGGCGGTGGAATCGGTATGAGTATGTTGGAGGTTTCATGTTACTTGACGATAGCTGACTCGGAAGATCAATTGACTAATCCATGCAAAGAACATTGGTATGGATAGAACATGATGCTCGACTGCATCTCTATAAGGTGTGTATGAACGTGGCCAAAGTACTACTGCTGTTTGCATCTGACTAGGTCCTTCGGCGCGTACACTCTCGAACGGGTAATGCTTCACTTAGCCAATGCATTAAAGAAGCGTCGCTGAAAAGCAAGCAATGACCAAGCCCCGATGTTTTGTCTCCTCTATCCCAAATTATCGATTGGTACAATTGGCGGTAACTTATAGACATCATCTTGTGAACAATTGATCATGTCCTGCCCCGATCTCATACTTACCTCCATCAGCAGCAGCATCTACATATTAATCCGGGCACGTGATCGTCTTATAGACATCCAGCCATCTGGCAGACGGTTCTCACGCAAGTCATCCTCTGCGGGGTTCATGTTCTGTACGATTTCAAATGCTACCGTAGCTACCAGTTCCTCGTGCTCCTCCAGATTTCACTTCCTTTTCGGCTTGTCGCTCAGCGCGCGCCAATGTATGGACGCAGCACTGAGCAAACAACGATATCCACCGTCGTCACATCGTTCGGGATCATCTTCTATTGTCTCACTATTCTTGCGTCAGTGTCATGTCCGGACAGTACTTTCCAGACACAAGGATCAGAGCTGATGGGAACCATCTGCAAAAAAATCTTTGCGGATAGATTGACTTTGACTCTCGATGGTCCAATGCCTTGCACTTTCTGGACGATAAGAGATCGATTTGGTATGGTGATCTGCTATGGCGTCACAGTGACGGGCTTATGCCCAGCTGCGAAGACGTTGACTGGCTCATTGACTACCTGGTGGAGGAAGTAACAAAGCAGATACTGAAACAGTAGGCAATGCTCTGCCATGCACGGACCAGGAAGCTCTACCAAGCGACGTTCCTTTATGACGGTGCGGAAGCTCGAGGAGAGCTAGCATCCATTACGGTCGGCTCAATTCCACGGGGTGTCGACGCAAAACATCTGGATGAGCTTTCTCGCATTCTTTTAACTGTCGCATGTCCAGATCGTGGGCAGACAAACCGACACAGGCGAAGAGCCGCTTTTCACTATCGCGATAGTCGAGATCGTTGCTACTTCGTACAATTTCCGCGACTACTTTGACTGGAGGACGAAGGATACATTCCGTGCGATGCAAGTACATTTTGGATCAATCACATTCAAACTGTGATAGCATCATAATGTTATTCACTTAGGCGATATCATGAAGCTTTCACAAGCATTTAACAAGGCTGTGAAGAGAGCTCGAGTCTCTTTCCACTGCTTCCCCGCATTTTCAGGCAGTCCTCAAACTCCTTTCACTCCCTGCTGGCCCGAGCTTCCCTACTAGGTTACTTGTATCTCGTCGAGCAGTCTCGTCTGTTCCGTGTCCTAACCAACAGTTGCGCCCATTGCATATGCTACTGCACAAACAGTGGCGATAGAAGTTGCGCCTTGCACTCTAAGCGACGACGTACCCAGTTGCTTAAAGATCTGGAGTTGAACCATGAACAGTGCAATAATCGTCGAGCAATTGGACAAAGTCCCCAATTTACAATGATCTTACTCGTCACAGCCTATCTCAGAGTATGCGGCACTGTATTCCTTTGCTATCCCATTGGACGTTTGGCAGTTGGTGAGGCGTATCATTGATCCTGATACATATCACACTCATCTGTTCGCATAGTAGTCGATTTATTTGTCTGCCGATGATCGACATTTACTGACCTGCGGTCGCACTGTGCTTTGATTACTCCACACGTACACTTCCACAAGCTCCTCCATCATGCTTACTGCATGATTGATACACAAGCGCTCACAGATCCAGCGACAAATCATACCTGTGGCATTGTTTGGTCACGATGATTGCACTGTGGATGTTCAAGACAATCACGAAATGGTGCGTCCACAGCTGATTGTTTAAAGGTGCGTTGTGGTTTACCCAGCTAGCCTTTAAGTGCGTCGATTGAATCGCTCCTCGACAGAACAACATATCATTCGTCCACTTGTCCTTATATTCCCTCTACGAACGACAGCAAGCGTTTGCAGTACACCGGCCGTCGTAACAGCTCCGCCCCAGCACTTCCCCCGGTCAAGAAATTAATAAGCTCGATATATGTCCCTCGTCGAATCCGACAAATCAGTCATTCCTCCTCTGGGCATCGTCATCCCTCCCGGGAAGGCGCGATCTGGTATCGCGGACGATAATGACCTTCAGCATCCTTCTAACTGCAAGCCGGCCAACCCTCCCGCTCCCACTGAGATTCAAGGCCCCTTTCGTCTTTTACGCATTTTGGAAAGGGGAGCATTTGCAACGGCTGTAGCAGTTGAAGACGCGGCATCGAAACGCTTGCTGTGTCTGAAGGTTTTTAAGAAGGAGCATCTCAAGGACAGTCGTACTGTCCAGGGCCTTTTGAAGGAGCTGGAGGTATACAAGCGCATTGGGACTTATGGCGGTCATATTTTCCTCATGCAGTTGGAAATGTCTTTTCGAACAAAGAATTTTATTTGCTTCGCGATGGTATGTGCTTCTCCTTTGTTGAACCTTTTCAACCGCTTGACTCTGTTGCGCATTTCTAGCCCTTGATGGCCAACGACCTACACTACTTTATCACGTCCGACCCTGCGTACACTGACGCAAATGCTCGCAGGTGGAGTGCTCAGATGGTGAGTAGTGCCCCTTGCTGGCTATGCATCCGATGTCTCACGCGTTCGATGTTAAAGGCTCTCGGTATCAATGCTCTTCATAGCATGGGCATCATGCACCGCGACATAAAGGTCGAAAATGTTCTAATCGGTTCGGACGAGAATGTGAAGATTGCAGATTTCGGCCTCTCTTACACCCATCCGGAGCCCTTGTCTCGATTGAAGGACTATACCTCAGACGTGAAGGGAACTACTCAGTGTATGGCGCCCGAAATCCTGTCCAACAGTAAAAATCCATATCCTATGCCGTACGGAATCGCCGTGGACTGGTGGGCATTCGGGTGTGTCCTTTTCGAGCTCCTGTCTCATACTCATCGGGCACGTTTCATATCTCTCTTTATTACAACCTTACTGATACGATCTTTTCAGCCACTCTTTGCTACGGAAGAGGCCGTAACCGACTACGTTTCTTGGCACTCCACCAATTACGAAAAGGTCATGTCATTCCCTGCATTTGACGAGCTTGATCCGTCAGTGGTTGGTTTGGTTGCAGGGGTAAGCTTGATGTCATCAATTTTCCAACCCGATTACTTATGTTCCGTGATAGCTGGTCAGACCTGAGGTCATATTCCGGTCCGGGTTCCAAAATGTCAAGAAGCACCCATGGTTCTTTACCAATGGCGTGTCAGAATTTCACGACGCCCGCTATCGTGGTTCGTGCAACACCTGATCTGTCCCTGAACATATTGCTCAATGTTTATTGCAGCTGGCCAGCGTGTCGAATGCTCGCATATGCTACCCGACTTCGAGTTGCCTAGCGGTGAGCATCGAAAACCGGAGTACCTGACCCCCCTACCTGCCCAGTCGAAAGGCACTATAGACGTGGATTGGAGAAATCCCAAATCTGGTGTTTTTTCTTTTTGTTGATGCCCTTCCAAGTTCTCCATTCCGCAGCACCTCCATTCCTTCTTGCTATGTATAAATAACTCCCAAATGCACCTCGATTTAGTCACTCTTTTTATTCTTAAGCATGAATCTTTTGATGAGCGCCATATGGATGTTTCATTCTGTTTCATTTCACTAGCAGTACTGTTCTTTCCTTATCTCAATCGATGAAGCCGTGACATCGGACCTCCAAGAGGGTACTTAGTATGTTCGTCAACGTACGTATACTATCCTGATGAGGAATAACGATAGCTGAGCTCGAAGATCACGGAATGAACGTCATATGTATATTGGACAGGCGGGGTATTGGCAGGGCCGTTTCGCTTGTGTGGTCATGAAAGCGTTGTTGAGGTCAAACCTTATAAAAGTTGTGTTCCAATAAATCGTCGCCCGTTGTGCGCCCACCAGTTTTCTTCCTTCTTCATGTCCTGGTCTTTGCTTTTTGCAATCCAGGCGTGTCGAGACTCCACTGATCACGGAATTTGAATCCAACAACTTCTCCGAGATCATCAATATTCTTGCTTCATCCCCATTGAAATTAGCGCCTTCCTGCCGGTACCCGAATGTATTTCGGTTGAAAAATCCTTCGCGATTGTATTCCAGTCCTGAATACGCCCACCTGACATAACGCTCTCGTTCACCGAGTTGCCTTTTTAACAACTGTTCGCGCTCGTTTGGCCTCGTCATGACCGGCCTTCCAACTCCCCAGCGCTCACGAACGAAGACGGCTGATCTCTCTGAGATCTTCCGCAGCTCGCATAGTTCACGCCAGGTTCCCAAATCTGCCAGTACTGTTTCAGTGGGCGGTCTTCCCAATACCCCATCCGAAGAAAAGCAAAAGTCTAGGCGCTCTATGCTGCCCTTCCTTGGAAGGAAGAAAAGCGAACGACCATCCGGTTCATCGTCCTCTCTGCCTAGGAAGTCCACCAACGCTCCTTCGGGATCGGTCGGCAAAGAGTGAGTGTTTTGTCCGGTTTAAGTTGGTGATCAGACGCGTTGTTCGGTCGAGGACGAGACGAACGGGGATGCTTCAATGACCTATGGTCTACTCTGTCGGCATATCTGCTTGTCGTACAGATCCGACAATACAGTTTCCAGTAGTGTCTTGTATTGCAATGGAAGTTGGGCGTACAGCACGCACGGGACAGTCCTGAACTGCGCATTCATTTCTTGCCAAACACCTTACCATTCATTAGAGACTGATCGTATATCACTGTAGGAAATGCCTCATGAGTAGTGCTTCAATTACAGACGGCTCTTCGTTTGACGGACCGCTCCCTTCTACCCTTCCTCCACTGAACGTATCGCCACCGTCGTTGGGCTCCAAATTCGCCGCCCATTTCACTCCTTTGCGATCTCCTACTAAAACACTAAAGGCACGATACTCTTCATCGCACAAGTCTGCAAACACCCCTCCCGCTCATTCATCCGCCACTCTCTCTATACCCGTAGCTGATGGCCGTGGTACTTCCCTGGAGTCCCGCAGCTCCAGTATCCACAGCCGATCCACAACACCAAAACCACTTCGTCAAACCCCGGCAGAAAACCCTCCGTCCTACGAAATGCGGGACGATTTTTCTGATCTGTTTACCCTTCCAGAGCATCGTCCGAAACAGACAAAGTCTGCCCAAAAGGCTTCCACCCTGTCGCCCGTCATTGTCAATGCTGCGAGCGGTTCACAAAAGAGTATTGTACTCAGTCCCGCTACACCTCTGTCACCTGCTAGTCCCACTCCCCCATCCACCCCTCGCCTCCAGTTCCCCATCCCTCCTTCGAGTTTTGGTCTAATTTCTCTGGCGGGCGAGAAACCATTGGCATCCCCCCATCGTTCACAAGAATCGTCTCGAAGGGAGCCGACCACTCCCTCAAGCAATCACTCTAACAGTAGCCTTAAGCTGCCGGCTGTGAGCCCTCCACCTCGTTTCTCGATCTCTCAAGAACGTCGGAGCGACCGCAGTACCATCACAGGTCTAACTTCTGAAGATGAAGGCGACCGTGCTCGCGCATTCAGTCTCTCGGGAAGTGATACAGATGCATCTCGTGCTACGGACAGTAGCGTGCGAAGCAGGAGAGCTAAACATCAAAGCGCGTTGCCGAAGGCGTCAGCTATGAAGCGCCCAACCCCTTTGCAGCGTGTTCCTTCCTCGTCAGAGAAGTTATCCAGTGGCCCTCCTCCTTCTGTCCCCCTACCTTCTCCACCGCCCTCAGCTCCTTTGATATCTAGGACACCGATAGGCCCGTTGCCAGTCATCCCTCCTACCAACAACGTTCCTTCTACGACTGCTTCCTCCCTGGGCATATCAGCACGACCGCGAGCTAGCACTTTGTCTTCAACGACAGCGCTGAGTTCAGCTAGGCTTGCGGCGTGGATGGCTCCCAAAACAAACCCGCAGGATAACAACGTACCTGCAGATATCCAGCCACTCGCATCCGTGGATGAACTCAGGAATTCGCTTGCCTTGCAGAATAAAAAGTATTCTCAGCTCCAAGAATATGCTGTCAGCATCACCAAGAAATTCGAGGACGAGAAGGCGTCTATGGCTAAGACCGTTCAGATGCTGGAGCGAGAGATTCGAAAAAAGGTTAGAGAGATAGAGGGTCTGCGCTGGCTCGTCATACACAATGGTGGTGCAGACGATATTGATGCGGCAGCTAACCTGGCTCGAGCTTCTTTGATTACACTGGATGATGGGGATCAATTCGATACTGCGCGGTCCATGGACCTACGTGATGCAGGGATAGTTAGCCCCTCCCTGCGCTCCCGGAGAGGACTTGGCCTTGATTATCTTGATCAACCTGGCCCATCTGGGGCGTCCCTGGAGCCACCTTCGCCAGAATTTGGTACCACTGCCTCTGCCTCGTCTTCGCGCTCGTCTCTGTCCCTGCCGGTGCTGACACCATCGACAACCTCATCCTTGTCAGCCATCCCTGAGCAGCCACTAGGGAAGGGCGAAATCAGCCGAGTAGAACGTCAAAAAGTCAAAGAAGAACGGCGTGCTTCTCGGGCCCTACGTCGGATCTCATCGTCATCGATGTCCTCGGCGGGATCTGGAGCGCTCATGGCACCTCCTCCGTTGCCTAGCGATCACACGTTCGACTCTCATCCCAGCATGGAAAATGTACTGGAGAAGCTGCGTCCGTTTCGAAACACTTGATCGGGCTGATCTTCGTGGTATGTACGATATACATGACGTATTTCATTATAAAAACCCTGACGGATCATCCGTTTCAGCAGCGCTCTGCATGCTTGGTATTGCATGATCGCATCAACTACTTCCGCTGTCAAATCGCATTGCGGCATTCGACCTTTTGACACCTTCCATTCTTTTTCAACCACTTAGCTAATAATTCACCTCACATTTCACGGTCAGGGACCGATTAAAGATCGTTCATCGTTCACGGACTCATTCGCATCATCGCAATTTACAACTACATTTCATCGCTTGGCAGGACGTCCACATGAAGTTGGATACCTCGCATCGTCATTCGCTTATTCGTCTTCGCATTCGCATTCGCATCTGCATTTTTGGTATATCATTTGATATTCACCGCAGTCGTTATCCTCACAATTCTTTCGTTTTACATACCTCTGATCAGCATAAGCTCATACCATCTCTTCGGTCTGAATCATACACCACAGCGTATTTTGGGGCATAATACGGGAAGCCAAGGAGTGGAAAAAATATTATTATTTTGCATGGTTCAGAAGCAGGTTTGAACGCCGTCGCTCTTCAAGGTGATATCTATCCCTACCGCATTAAGATGGCAATCGTTGTACTGGAGTCTACTATTCGATACATTGGCGGGCCGTTTGTCGCATCCGATGTGAGATCCGTTTCAATGAATAGAGTCTTGCAACCGAGCTGTGGGTATGCAAAGTTGACGCCTTGCAATGCCGCCGACTACTGGCATTTGATGAGAGCCGTATCACCGATTACCCGAAAGCCTCTAACTTTGTGTTAGATGGAACGAGCATGCGGTTGGGGTCATGCGGGGCATTAATAAGGTCATGTTGTACTGGAGTCTACTATTCGATACCTTGGCGGGCCGTTTGTCGCATCCGAGGTGAGATCCGTTTCAATGAATAGAGTCTTGCAAGCGAGCTGTGGATATGCAAAGTTGACGCCTTGCAATGCCGCCGACTACTATCGGTTATCACAACTTCGGTCAACCACTGGTTCGGACACTTTGCAATATCTCTGCTTCAAATCATATTCTGTCCGACCACATAGCATTTTACACTTATAATACACTACTGCGAAGTTGAATAATTGAAATTGGTCGTAGCGGAGTTTCAGATCTGCCGAACCATTCACCATTAGCAGATTTGTGCTCGTAGGGTCTTGGACGGCGCATGGGACGCGTTCGGGGTAAGGGTGCCCATACCCCAACTCCGAGCAAAACGATCCAGTGCGAGTCGCGGATTCAAGAAGCCCTTGCTGGAGTTCAAGGAGGAACGTATAAGAGCTATAGGGCGCAGCAAAGGCTCACCAGGTGAGATCCGGAATAATCTGTGCTTCGATGAACTAGTAAGACCCCACATCTTTTGTTTAGGTTTCTTTCCAGACTCTACCTACATGATCGCGCAACCGGGCGCCACCAATCAATTCAAAGTGCTGCCAGGAAGGGCCAATTGTTAAGCCCGTCACAGGAAGCTGGATTGCTGGATTGGTGCCGCCTCAACTCAAGTTTTACCACTCCTTTCCATGCTCGTGGCCATCTGTAGGACTCGAACACATGTGGCATACTCCCCCTCCTATCAATCACACTATATTATGTCCCATGGATCCGATCTTACACACCACCTACTTACTCCTTTGTATCATACTATCCTAGTCATCTAAATAGTTCGTACGGCTGTTACTATTGTGTGACTATCCGAACGAGGTTGTGATAACCGATAGTACTGGCATTTCATGAGCTATATCACCGATTACCCGACTTCGTGGGGCATTAATAAGGTCATGCTTGGAATCCTGTGCCATAGCGAAAATGACGCCTTTTTAAAAATAAACAAAGTGCTGATGGCCGAATGTAGATCTGAGAAGATGTCTAGCGCCATAACACTGGGCTTTGAAGGCTGTGGTAGCGGGTCGCATTTGTTGGAACTGCCACCAATTGATGAGGCAGTGGAGACGTAGGCTCAGTTTGAGCAGAATTGAAGCGAGATGAGAGATAAAAGAGATGAACTGGGGAATATGATTACGCCGTGAAGAGCGTGTGCTGAAAAAGGGCAAGCGGACGCTGGGAGTGGGGACTAAGCTCCAGATTGGTCCCTCGTGTGCCTGGGTGCTATAAAACACCAACTGGCGAGCGCATGGTCACTGGGAGAGGTAGCGCTCCGTAGTATCAGAACATGATATGGACGAGCAGATAAGTAGGATAGGTAACACTGGCTGTGATATGATGAACTTCCAAGGCCCTGCAAAGCCGCACCGGTGATCACCAGAGTAAGAGCAAATAGGAGCAAACATGTATGCCTTGATGCTTTGATGTGCAACTGCCAGACGTTGCTATGAATGCCGGAATGTACCTTGGGCAAATGTATCAACTTTTCCCTTTCCTCCTCGTCCTCCACCTTCTTATCCCACCACATACAGGGCGCCTTTTCGCGCCCGGGGACACCGTATTGCTGTACATTTTGGTTTAACCCTCTTTAAGCTATATATCTACCACTCGTCCCTTGGCGTCTTACCCTGGAGGCCATATAGAGCACGGTGTTGAGTGCGGAGGATGATTCTCACACATTTCATGCGAAAGAATGTGAAACGAAAGGCGAAGGTGGCAAAATCTGATATCCATCCTCCACAACGCCAGTCCCCCGTCTCAACCGTTGCATCCACTTCTCCAGAAGAGATCTTCGATATTAATGAGCGGTCGACTGATTCTCGCATGATCGAAGACTCTCCACAACCCAGAGACGCGTCTGTCGATGGTCCTTCTTCATCCACTTCTCCCACTCCATTGAATGTTGCATCTCCTTTCGTCTTGGACTACAACCCAGAGCCTTTCGAAAGCTTGTTCCCGCAGGAACTATTGAATGGAAAGTGTGGTTCCCATGGCTCTACATGGAACCTTCACCTAGGCCCGGTGCCAGAACCAGCGATTGCTGAAGCTACCCCCCTGACCACCGCGAAGGACCATTCAATTCGGGGTCCTACATATCAAGTGGGTCTTAGAACGTCTCACTTGGGGGCGTTTCATTATCTCATAATGTCATCCAGCAGGCCAATATATCTCACTCTCGGGAGCCGTCTGATCGCATGGTACGTCTTTTCAAAACTGGCTGGCTCGTTGCGCCAGGAAATTACGTTCTATTTCATCTCAAGCAACTTCCAGAGAGAAATACATGAACTGATTGTATTCTTAGGCACCTTCCACTTCGAAGAAGTCAATTCCTGCCCCCATCTTTATACCAGAAGTCGAAGGTCCTCCCACAAATGCTCTCAATGGGCGCCCTCCAATGAGTGTGGTTAAGTCCGCCCCTTCTCAGGTCTCGAATCTGCAACCGTTTCCAAGTACATCCCCTCCATCCCCCATGTCTTCCGAAGATATGTCCGCTATATCCGGCACAACTCTTGCCCGTGCCCTGATAGGGAACTCCTTCATATTATCGTCGAGTGATCGAGGCTCGCGATACCGCAGCGGTATGACGCGTCAAGATTCTGCTACTCTCCCACGTGGCGAACATCTGCTGGCGGAGTTTGCCCGTGCACCTGACTCCGGTTATGAGTCAACTGTGCCCCCTGTGCCCCCCCTGCCTCTGAGCGCAGGAGCACACTTGCTGGATCAAGCGAGAGCATTTACCGATAAATCACCGGCGTCTCCAGGTGCTAGCGCATCGACCACGGAAAATTCACCCTCCGGAGCTTCCTATGCCTCTCCTGATATAATCATGCATTCAAGGTTGTCAAGACGCATTTCTCGAATATCAGAGGTTCCTTCGCCTGTGCCGACAACCCCAATGTCGCCACAGTCAATTCGCGATGCTCAGCCAATGAAGAGTGGTAGCTCTATAGCTGCAAGCAGTATGCTCGCAAGGATGGACGAGACTGATTCGGACGTTCCAAATAGTGCTTCTCATACGCCTCCAACAGCGTCATCGCAGCCGTCATTTCACCGAACGGAAACAGGCGTGTCTAGCACTTCATTCCAATCATCCGAACCTTCTCCTAGTCCAACGGATGGTTTGGATGGGTATCACTTCGTTGCCCCTGAATCCCCACAACCTGCTGCATCCATTGGCTCTGACGTCAGCACACCGCTTGTCGGTAATCTGCAGACGAAATCCAGCGAGGTCAGTCTGAAGAAGCGCAGTACAAAAGCGCTGAGAGCAACGCCATCATCGATGGGTGGGAGAAGTAAGCGTCTTTGAGTATTTTTTTTCGCTGTTCTCATTCAACGTGCTCCAGGTTTCAAGGCGTCAGGTGTACTGCCTAATAGTATTTTCCAACGCAATAAGAAGCAAATCAGACTTCCCATCGGCGAGCGCCCTCGTTCTATCATTGTCCCACAAACGCCAATCACTCCTGCATTGACTGCTTCTGCTACTGCGCAACATTCCTCTGCGCTGTCCCAGTTCCCTCTGGTACCCACTTCTGCGGTTCCTGCTGGCCACATTGAGATGCCATTATCGGCCTTTGCAGATTTAGATATTCTTGCGACGAGCCCCCCGCTTTCTGGTATGGGAATATTTGCACAACGTCAGCGTGCGGAACAAACCCTTGGGATTCCTGGACAAGTCGCTATCGGGCAGGAGTATGACCTCCTTGATTATGCTATCACCGTGAGCCCCAAGTCACAGGGTTCACCGAATTACCCCTCTCCAAACTCTTCCACCGGGGAACAGACCTTCCCCGAGACTCCAAATGTTTTCACCCCATTATTCACCCCCCACTATCCTGTACTCCAGCTTCCTGACGGACGCCCTCAGGCGCTTAGGTCGGCGACCGATCCAGCACCGCAGGACGTCGCTGATAAGGGCACATTGTCTCGGGCGTTGACACTGGGCGTTCCAGCGCAAAGAGAGGGCTTGTTGAAAGATGATAGTTCTTCTGCCCCTCGCAGGCCGATGTCTGCCGCTCCACTCGTGAAGTCAACACCTTCGCCTGAACCTGTCCCTCCTGAGATCACTTCTGAAGTTCCACCTGTTTCAGTGTCTCCTCTTACAGGACAGAAGACCGATACCACTGACCAGAAGGTTGATATCACGATACCGCCGAAATCATCTCCCGTTGATCCTGTGATATACTCCCCACTCTACCATCTATCCATGAGCAGCGATAAGCTGCAAGAGGACGAAGTTTTGCAACAGCTTGGACACTATTCTGCATCATCAATCCCTTCAATTAGCGCATTCATATCTATGCCATCAAAATCACACTCTTTAGTCAAGCAGCCTGATTTATCCCCAACATCTATCCCCCTCCCAGGATCCAAAACTGCATCGCCCTCCCTTTCTTTTACCCGCTCTGGAAGCATATCCTCACTGACCTCGCCATCCAATTCGCCCAACCTGCAATCATCTAGTCCTAATCTTCAACATTCTAGCACTAATTTATTCAGTCCTAGCGCATTATCACCGAAGCGCTCTCAGCTTCTCAGCCCTCAGCCGCAAGCGGCATTTTCAAAGGCCATCTCCTCCGTTCCAGATCCTCTATCGCTTCGCCCTGAATCCGGTTCTCATGTCGCCGGTACCTCATTTCTACCCTCCGTATCACCGCCCCCTCCGTCGACTCCTTCAAGGAGTCCTGCCCCACCATCACCGGTTAACTCATTGCCATCGTTCACGCCCTCATTCGTGCCTCCTCCCCCATACCACAGCGTGATTCCAAATGAGAATGATACATCATTAGCAAGAAGCATCAGTGGCGGTACATCGTCGCGGGAAACTGCCTCGTCGGAAAACACCGACCACCATCCATCCGTTTCTGTTACCCCAAGCCATCCTCCCAATGTAAGGAGTCGAGCTAGGATTCGACCTCCACTGCCCATTGGTCCGCGTAAACCCAGCGGTCCTGGTCAGCCGCTTGGATCATTTGTGCCTGGAATCAGGGAGCGTGGCGGATCTGTCTCGTCGGTGGGCAGTGGTTTTGCTCATGGATCTGGATCGGGCTATGCGTGGCGCAAATTGACCGCTGCTGCTTCGACGCCGCCGCCGAAATTCCAGACGCCACCCCAGAGGTGGCGAGGATTGACCATGGAGGCAGCTCAGTGGACGCTCTCGCAGCACGAGCTTCAGACAATGGTCTCAAGAGCCATCAAGCAATCCGCGGAAGCCTCGTCTATCCGTCTTCTTAAATCAGAGGTGTTGGATGTGGACATTCCTGACGAAGTTCATCGCTTGGAGTTGCAGCGCACCGATGTTAAATCGAAGTACAAGTCGCTCGTGCGCAAGCGGTGGCAGCTTATGGGCGTGCTTGCTGGGCATCTGGATGGTCCAGACTTGAGCGATCCTATGACTGCTGCACGCACTGTGGAGGAGCTTTCTGAAGTCTCCCTTGCACTTGACCAACTCACGGACGAGCTCCATACTATTGTTGAGCAACTGGGTCAACTGAAGAGTTTGCGTGACGTACACTCTGCTAGTGCCCTTGCCATGGCTTTGAGGAAGGTCAACACGACCTTCCTCAAGCAGGTCGCCGAATCCCAGACACTTCGAGAACAAATCGAGTCGATGGAGGCCGAAAGAGATGAAGCGTGGAAACAGGCACAGGATGTTGCTCAGGACTTTGATAATCTTACGGATCAGGTCATGGAGAGTCGCGGGGAGCAAGCTGAAGGGACTCCATCATCAAGGACATCAAGTAGACGATCTGCGCGAGTTTCGGCGGTTCGGAAGTCAAGTATACGACAATCTAAAGCGGGCTTGCGGTCGCTCAGCAGGTGTCGAAGTCAGCGTTCTTCTGTCAGTAGCTCGGGTACTCGCACGAGCCTGATGATGTCGATGTCTGCCACCTCTGATGATATTCCTCCGGTTCCGCCGTTGCCTTTACATAGACCGCTTGGCATTGTCACGTCGAACTTGTCTGGCCGCAGCTCTCTAGGTAGGCTATATTTTTCATTCACGGCTATGTATCTCACGACATTCATCGATAGTTGGCTCCACTTCCAACACATCAGTTTCTAGTGCTCGCGCCTTGGCGCAAGCTCAGAGAGAGCTGTACGAAATGCTGGGACTGACTCTTCAAGAGACTCCTAGCGAAGCAGCATCTTCCAGGCCCCGCTCTGTGTCTGGGCTGCTTGGTTCCAGGCACATACCTCTTAACCCAAGACCAATGTCCGACGTCATCGCCGTACGACCGAGCCGTGCTCGAGAAAATAGAGCTATCCACAGTGTGCTCTATGATGACGTGCGTCTGGTTGCCACTTTATGAATCGCCCCTTACCTTGATTCTGGACAGCGACAGATTATGTTGGCGCAGCTTGGGATGATGACCAACTGATGTATACCCAGGGCCTATGATATTTATAATTTATTTACCTTTCTACGTCGCTCGTTTGTTCATGATATTATGTGATTGATACGATCTTGCGAGTATACATGGACCCGTTTACTAACAATCTACATGCGTGGAGATGTTGTGCGTTGTAGTTGGATATGTAATTCACGATTAATCCAGTCCTCGTCGCCCGCACTCTTTAGGTATGGAGGAGACGTTGGTCTCCCCGGCATTTGCCGAAACCTTATCCCTCTAAACTGTACAGCACCAAATTAGCTACTCACGTGCGTGTATTATCGATCCGTCATCGTCAAGCACCATGGGCAAAGGTAAGGCTGCTCGCACTCGCAATCCATGTCCGTTGACCATTGAATCATGACCAGTTCACGGATCTCTCGCGCGTGCCGGTAAGGTCAAGTCGCAAACACCAAAGGTTGACAAGCAGGAGAAGAAGAAAACTCCAAAAGGCCGTGCTAAGAAGCGCATCTTGTACAACCGCAGGTGTGTACCACCCCATCCACTCTTGTAGCTCAAAGCTAACTGGTCCGGCAGATTCGTGAACGTAACGACGCTCCCTGGAGGCAAGCGGAGAATGTGAGTGCTGCGTTCTTGATGATATCGATGAGCCGATCCTATCCTTCACACGCCTTGCTCTCTCCCATATTCGTATTCTCTTCATCGTCGTTATCGCCAAGTACTGATGCCAATGATTTTATTTCCAGGAACCCCAACCCCGAGAAATAAATGTACTCGCGGGGCATTCTCTCCCTCGGCCAGAGAGCCGGGAGGCTACTGTCATGATAGAAGTGGAGGATGGGAGGGGCCAATCATCGTTTCGCAATACTCGCATCTTTTTTATATCTCGTCTCCCTTTCCCCTCGAGTCGCAAGCGCACTTTTCAATATCATCCACTCGTCGTTGGATTTTAACTCAGGTCGTGCACTCTACGGCAAAAATTGTAATTCCTGCATCATTCTTATGCTACGATATGCGCTATGCCCAATCCAACACTATGACAGTTGTACAACGGGCGCTGTACATTCGACTTTGATTAAGGAGACTTGCAGATGCCCGAAAGTCTGTTGTGGATCGTAACAATATGTTTGGTGAAACCTTTTGCACCAGACTTAATCTGCATTTGCAGACGAATGAGAACGTTTGTTAATCGGACACATGTTGGGTTCTAATCCTGGTGACATGTACTTACAGCATAAATGCATAACGGTGAAACAGAGCAAGATAAGGCACGCCCGACAAATAAGTATAAAAATTCGAAAAATCCTGTCTGCCACTAATGACGAGCACGTTTCCTCCTGAAAACGATTCCATTCGATGGGCTCTCTTCTCGAGGGGCCTCATCTCCAGAGGTGTTGGCGTCGCCGTTAGCTTCAATAGCTTCGACTTCAATCTTCTCTCCAGCATCCTCATCATCTTCGTCCGTTCTCGGTCGTTTTCGCGTAGATATGGGGGTGACGCCATTAGATACATTAGGGACAGATGGTGTCTTCGTCGGTGACCTGCCATATGTTGCTTGAGGACGAGGACGGTTCTTTGGGGTGGCCTGCTCTTCTTCAGGCTCGGCCTCCGGCTCAGCTTCGGGTTTTTCAATTTCTTCTTCGGCGAGTTTTTGTTCTCCAGCTTCTGGGTCGCTCGTTTCAAGCTCCGACAAAGGCGAGGTAGGGCGGCGTACAGGAAGCGGTTTCGGTGCGGGATCTTGTTCAGCTGGTTGAGGTTCTGGTTCGCTCTCCGATTCATCGCTGGTGACCATTGCTGTACTCTTTGCGCCTTTTGCCTTTCTACCCTTTGCGCCGCCTGGTAGAGAAAATCTAAGTCGACAAGCCTGTTTATAAGACGTAGTACGTGCCTTTATCCTTTGTCATGATCGAAGAGAGCTTCTTCTCGTACGCTCGCTGGGGTTCCCAAATTTTGGACGATGGTGGAACCTCGATCTTAGCCTGAGCAAGAACCTGATCCACATGTGCTTTGCTATATCATTCTGTTGGTTAATTCTTCTTCCTTTAAAAGCGCTTGCAACTTACATCTTTAAGGCGTCTCTGCTATCAACAGCTGCCAGAAGAGGTTGCAACACCTTGAAGAACAAGATAGCCGTTTTTCGCGCCTTCTTATTCTTGGCAGCCTCGTATGTGCCAATGCGCTTCACAATCCAAGTCAGGAGGTTTGTGTGCGTTTGTACTATGTATTGGCTGTCAAGCTTCTTGATGATCGAAAGCTGTGCACCTCGAATCATGAAACTTTGTCCGAGCTGTTTAGCAAGAGCAACCACACGCTCTTCCCCGCGAACAATGGAGTCAAGGACAAGTGTGAACGACTGCATTAATTCAATTAACAACTGTCTGCAAACAGAACACATGAGGCATACCTCCTTCAGTGCCTGAGTGACAACATTGACCACAAGATCGCCGTTCTCCCGGTACATCCCTTCTTCGCGCAGAGAATCGATGATTACCTTCGTGCAAAGATCAAACGCAGGTCCAAGCCGTCCGTAATGCGCTAGCAGTACCGCACTATGTCTGACATGCACAGCGCCTGCGCGAATAGCCCGTAGGAATGTAGAAATCGTTCCCATGAACACGTACTCCTGCTCGAGGCGAATGCGTGTCAGCGGTTGTTCTGCATGTCGCAGCCGAAAACTGTTAGCAATCGACAAAAGTCCCCGGCACAAAGACTGACCTTTGACAACAGGCGATTTCGCTTTTGTTTTTCCCTTCTTGCCCTTCACAGGGACATTCTCTTCGCCTGAACTCTCTCCGCTGTCACTTGCTTCTTCCTCCTCCTCGGGCGCTTGTCCCTCTTCAAGAAGCTCGGCGTACTGCTCGATCGCAGCTTGGATGAACCCTGCACAACGGTACTGCACCTCATCGTCAAGCTCAAGGGGCAATGCAGCAGTCGGTAGAACACGCCCGTCCGGCGTCGTCGTCTGCTCTGCGCAGAAGAGAATGTGCAATGTCATAAGATTTTGGAAGGCCTAGGAAAGTATCAGTATCTCAATGTCCAGATTGGAAAGCGACATGGACTAGACGTACGGCACGCTTGACAGCTTCGGCAGTGTTCGACTGTGTACCAACTGCGTATTCTACCAACTTCTCGAGAAGAGAGTCCCGTTGCTCACGCAGAGTTTCCATGTACTTCTCATCTTCGGGTGTCGCCTCCTTGGCGTCGGGCAAGCTCCGTGTCTTCCACATGATATGTAGCCCGAGGACCTGCAGTCCCTGCTCGATCATCTAACCATCCCTATCAGCCACAATCCAATGAAGCGCACGAAATCGAACTCACCCTCTCCTCTTCTCTATACCCCAGCCGTCCCCGCTCTCCGAGTGCAGATACAATATCCCACACACAACTCTGCTTCCCGCCCTCGCTCTCCTCCATCCACCCGCACATATCCCTCGTCCCCATCAGTGCACACACTCGCGCGCACACAGCACCTAGTGCGAGTACTTCATCCTCGTTAAACCCGGCGACCTCGATCTCCTCGCGCCCACCTACAGCGTCGCGAAGCTGCGCCGCAAGCTCGTCTTCGAGTTCTAGAATCTTCGTGCTGTTGGTGTTGCTGAGCGAGGGACAAGAGAGGAGGTGCGCGATGCAGGCGACGGCAGAAGTAAGTACGGTTTGAGCGGAGTGGGAGAGGAATTGTTTGGTGATGTCGTCCCAGAGATTGGCGTAGGCCTGTGGGTCACAAGTAAGTGTCACCGGATAGACAGATAAGTAAGAAAAGTAGAGAACGAGTATCGAAGAACGAAAAAAGAAAATGTTTGAGGGATACATAATCGCCGAACAGAAAGGAGTCAAATGTATCGAATGTGCAACTTACGGTCATCATTCGCATCTCCAGATACAGCTCCGTATTCATTAAGGGTGGGATTAACAGTACATTCGCAATCCTGTTGGCGTCCGTCTGGTACTTAATGAACAATCTCGGGAGGCCCTTAATCAGTGCACGTGTGAGATCTGAGAGCAGCGTCTCGTCCTCGCCCTGCCATCGTTAAATCTAAGCCTTCCAATCAAACTTAGCGACAGGAGCCACTCACCTTTTTTGCGGTGCTAGCAAGAGTTCTTGCTCTTCGGAGCGACGCAATGAGCACCTCCAGCAGTATGCTTTCCTCTGTGTCGGTCAAGCGCCATGCACCGTCTACAGTGCTTTTCGCAGAAGCAGCGATGGAGTCGTCTGCGCCATCCAAATCTTCCTCGCCTCCTCCAGCAGAGTGATCGAGCAGTAGCATCTCAAGGAGCCCCTCCCACCCACTCGCAGAATCCACGTCATCCCACAGAGCCTCCACAGCAAGCGCCGTACGCCCCTTGATATCTGTGCTCACAGCCACTCCTCTCTGCACGTCGTCCTGGTTCCCTTCCTCTTCATCCACGCGCTCGCGATCCCATCGCACAAGTAACATCGCCAGCGCCTTGGCACCCGCCCGCTCTTTTCCTTTCTCGCCCACCTTCCGCCCGGCTAGCCGTTCCTCCACAAGTTCATTCCAGACGCCCCCTACGAATCCTGCCACAGCCTTTCTCACGCGCACCTCACTATCAAACACGAGCTGGCACATCTGTTCCCGCTCCTCATCTTCCAGTAACCCGTGCTGGTCGACTGCACCCAGGACACCGAGCACAGCGGTGCGCACGGCGAGCTCCGTATCACGCGCTGCCATCTCGAGCAGGCGGGGCTTGAATCGTGCAGTAAAGTTCATGAGGCCGCCAATGTACTCGGCCTGTGCGTAGACGGCTGATAGGGCGCGCACAGCTTCAAGACGGACGGGTGTGGCACTGTCGGAAAGAACCCATCCGACGTAGCGTAAGTAGGATGCGTCGAGGAAATGGGCGGGATAGTGTGTGAACCATTGGCCCATCGCGCGCACGCACTCAGCACGGATGTGCGGGTCAAGATCGCGGTACCGATGCACGAAGACACTGGAGAGCAGGTATGAGTAAAATAATCCACAGCAGATGCAGTAAATAAGACGCTTACCCGTCCACGATCTCTTTAAGGTACTCCGCAAGGGCAGCACGGCGTTTTCTCACTTCCGCCGCCTTACCGTCCAAGTCCTTTTCCCTCACGCTTTGGGCTTTATTTGCTGCACGTCTTTTCCGTTCTCCCTCGCGCTGTCGCCCGACTATTTCTGCCTCTTTCTCGACTGCCGCTGCTACTTGACACAGCGCGGTCTCTACCTCCAATGCCACTGCCGTAGCTGTATGCCGGAACGCTCGAATCTGTGAACTGCTCATCGCAACGACCCATGTCTGCAACGTCGTTACCATGTCACTGGTATATAGCGCCCCGACTTCAGCCGCGCTCAGGACCAAACGTGAGATTAGCTCGCTCAAGGACACTCGGAAACGCTTGAAAACTGGCAGCTTGGATGTCAGGGGGTATATTGGTGAATTTTCCTGGGTAGTGTGAGCGATAGCAAATCATTCAAAGTGTTGTTCGTACCTGTTTGAGTCCCTCCGTAAAGTTGTCAAGAGAGTCGACAACACCGTCATAGTCTAGCACTTCATCTGCATCCACTGAGTCATTACACCCGCATGCCCGTAGAATACAGTTGATAAGCTCAGCCTGAGCAGCACCTGGGCTCTGGGATAACGAGTCCAAAAAGTCCTCTGCGGTGGACTGCAGCGCTGCGGACGGGTTCATGATAGCGTCTACAAAAAAATGAACGAAGTAAATATAAGTAGATTGGTTCCAACGTACTGAAAAGTGGATTGTCTGAAGAAATCTTGGTCTCAGTGGCCAGCTTGTCTGCATCGAAGTTTCCGTTGGCTTTAGCTTTGCGTTTGGTCGGTTTAGGGGCTTTCTGAGGCTTCGGTGCTGCATTTTTCGTCGTCCGTGGTTTCTTTGGAGGTGGTGGGCCCTTAGTTTTGACCTTTGCTTTACGTGGCGCAGTGGTCTTTCCCTTTCGTTTGGCTGGGCGGGTGTCTGGCTCGTCGTCGGCGTCATCGTCGACCCCTTCGGCATCCTCCTCATCGTCTGCTTCAATATCAGCGTCTTCCATTCCTTGTGCATCTACTTCTTCGTCTTCCTCCGCATGACGCTTGCGCTTGTTCGGGCTTTGGCTCCCTAATCATGAATCTCTAATCAAACAGTACGAACGAGAAAGATGAAGGAGCACGGACCTGAAGCAAAGGGTTTGACTTGTTTTCTCTCGCGTTGAGAGCGCCTTTGGACTGGCGAGCCCTCGACATCAGTCATTTTCTGTGAAAAGTAGAGCTTGCTGTTTGAGAAGAACAAGAACGCGTCCGAAGTCGCGTGGACGCGTCAATCGACTCTTTTTGCCAGGATCCTCCTAAATTATAACCCTAACCCTACGTTCAAAACAATCGAATCCTTTTGTTCGGTCGTTTCCAAGTTTCCAACAATGCCCTCAGAATATCGCCCCGACAGTTATGCAAAAGGGCTGTTTCAGTAATTTTGGTGGTCGACCGTCGAACGTCGACGATCTGGAGGGACAATGATTTTTGTGATTGAAAAGTCACAAGACCCGCTCCCAACCGAGTCGACCTTCGCCCATTACACTTGCTTCTTTCATCTTACCGAAGATCAGTCACCACAGCCTAGTCCTCCATGACGGTGCTCAGCATACCCCAGCGGTACCTTGTGTGTTGTCTTGAGCCTGATCCCGTCCGACGGGATCAGTATTACACACAAGGTCCAACTTTTGAGGATAGATCTTAGCCTGAGCTCTTTACACTGCAGCACCGTGACCGTGCAAATCGTACAATGATAAGTAAGGGTCCGCTACGCGCTTGTTGACCTCATGTTGATGTTCTGTCATGGATAAGTACTTGTTCCAGAAACCTTGCTGAACTCTCAGGTGATATTCTTTTCCAGGGTAAGAACCAAGAAGAGTTCCTCATTCGTGCTCGTGTGTTTCATTGTTCATATCAGTTCTTATCGATCATCATAGCTGCGATGCAGGGTCCCAGAGTTACAAATAGACCAATAGGCGCCTTTCCTTCATCTAAAGTCACGGCGCTGCCATTGCTGCCAAGCTTACGCTTTGCACTGTTCAGATGGATCCCATCACCAGCGGTCTCACCATTCTTCAGGTCGTTCAAACAATGGCGCAAGCTTCAGCTCTATTATATGGATATGTTACTTCCGTCCACAACACAGACTCGTCCTGCCGGAGCCTGATTAATGAATTCAGTTCAATCAGTGGAGTTTGAACCACGGTCATGGGGATCGCGGAAAATTACTCTCTTCCGGCCGCACTCCGCGGTGCACTTTCGCTTTTAATGGCCAAAGATGGACCAGTCGTGAAATTATAGGCAGAACTGAAGAACCTTCTGCCAAACGAGCAGGCGAGCAAGAAACTGAGCACGAGAGCCAAATCGATGCGGCCATTCAAGGAGAATAAAGCTGCAACGATTGCTGATAGATTGAAACAATACTATCGCGACATCACAGCCATTTTAGCAGTAGACTCGTGGTGAGCTGACTTGTTCGTGTAAATCGCAGATGCTGATGAGATTAAGGCATACGCTCAAGGGAGTCACTCGGACACTCCATGGAATAGAAGAGCACGAGAAAGGTGAATAGTCGACGGCCAGCTACCTCCTCATCATGTTCAACGCCCATAGACAAGGAACGTCGAGAGTCACTTCAATGGATAAACCCTGTGTCTTGTACTGAAAAACACGATGCCTCCTGCCGCCAGCGCAACGCCACGACTGGTCGGTGGATTTTCCAGGCCGATCTATATGTGGACTTGAATACGTCCGATTGTGCATTCTTATGGTTGAATGGCCAACGTTATTTTTCATTTGCTATCAATTACAGGTTGCTGACAGTCGAAACAGCTGGTAGCCGGAAGACCATCCTTGCGTAACTTTGAACAGGTTTGGAGAACTTTTAGATAGCCTAAAGTGACCCCTGAACCTTCAGTTCCGCTGTCATCGACGAGATTCAGGGTGGCGCGCAAGTGGGGCGAGAGACGCTTGGTTATTTCTATTGTGATTTCCGAGACGAGCAGACGACAATCGCAGCTGCAGTATTGCGTTCCTTAGTTGTTCAACTCCTCCGACAATCTAAAGACGACCAGATCACCAAGATACGCGCGCCAGAGCAGCAAGACTCGAACGCAAAAGGGGATCTTATTTTTCTGCGAAAGCAGGGCAGCAACAATCTAACGGAGAGCGGTGTCCCACAGATCTTGATTTTCTACGAAACCTTCTTGTTGACGTGTCTAAGCTAGTTCCCCGACCGGTCCTCGTGATCGACGCCTTGGACGAATGCAAAGACCACCGTGACCTGCTAGGATACCTTGTAACTCTTGCTGAAGACGCTCGGCTACGACTTTTCGTCACCGGTAGAATCGAGCCTGACATCGAAGACGCCCTCCATCATCTCCCCACCGTGTCGCTGAAGAACGAAGCAGAACAAATGCAAGAAGATATACGTGTGCACATCACTGAGCAGTTGAAGACTCAGAAGCGTTTGTCACGCCTACCCTAAATGCTTAGCACGATGATTTTGGAGAAACTGTCGAAGAAGGCCGAGGGCATGTAAGTAAAGCGGCTTTTGTTTACTTCTTTGCAGACCTTCATCATATGATTGCACGAAGGTTTCGCTGGGGTTCAGTGTCAACTAGACGAAATCATGGCTTGCAAAAGACGTATCGATATTGAGACGGCCCTCGACAACTTTCCAGCTGGACTATACGAAACATATGACAGGATTATTCGCGCCATCGAGCAAAGAGGGCAATGCGACGACCAAATTGCTCAGAGTTGTTTACTTTGTCTCGCTAGTGCACTCCATTGACGCTTGATCAGCTCAACGAGGCGACAATGATTGAAGCTGGGCGGCCATGTCTTACCCCGGACCTTGGAGTCCTAGACCCTATGGATGTTGTGGTTCCATGCGGGAGCCTTGTGACCTATGACGAGGCAACCGGTGTCGTTGCTCTATCTCATTATAGCGTCAAAGTATGGTTTATCAACCTTCTTAAAACTCGTCGACTGATGCGCTACGCAACCAGGAATACTTGATCATTTGCCGCGTTAAGAACAACCCAAAATACCAGTTTTCGATCTCAATTATGCATGCACGTATTTCCAGCTTTTGATCACGTATTTGTTATGCAACTTTGTGGATGAGATATGCGCATAAAGTTACCATCTTTCACGTATGAGCCGAGAAACTCAAGGTGGCTCTATAATCACAAATCCTGATTTCTATTTTATCGAATGTCTGGCCGATTATAGCGAAGACCATCCATTGCTGAGCTATGCAGTTCAAGGATTGACGCAACTTGGACATGTTTTGGATGAGGACCCTCGCGTTATCGACGCCCTGTCGCAGCTACACTCGGAGGTTCTTCGAAACGCAAAGAAACATCGGTTTTTTTGAACTTCAAGTTCCATTGCACATTTGATTTGAATTTAAGTGGGTGAGCGCCACCTCGCCTTCACTCCTATTCATCCCTCTTGAGCTCGGCAAGCCATGGATGGTCGAATTCCTTGTCAAGCGGCAACCCCATCTACTGGATGTGGATATTGCCACTGATTGGGGTTCTTCTTTGATTTTCACCATAACCTCGAGTCAATAGTTCATTTGATGCTATGTCGGCAGTCTTTGGCCTTCTTCGATATGGTGAGCATAGCATACCAAACCAGCTTCACGCTTGCCGTGCACAATTGTCGATGCGCAATTACGTGCAACCCCGAGACGGTCGGACGCGAAGCATTGAGAACCAGTATAACGAAGCGACGAGACAAACAGAAGCGAGTCTATGTAGATAATAATGCTCGTATAAATGGACAGTAAATAGACACACGAAAAGCAACAAAAATACAGTGCATCGAAATACACAATCCCATAGGAAGTCTACGCGTCGTAGTCAATATATAAGACGCAGAGCGTCGCCGGTATGCTTCCATGACTTACGCTGGATAACAGCGGCATGGGAGGGTGAGGCGGAATGCAAGACACCTGGCCCATCCCCTTTGCCTCTGTCCGGAACGCGAGTGGAAGTTCTGGGAGCCGGTTGCTGCGTGGTCGAGGGATATCAGGACTGAGGAAGAATTTAGGGAGAATGGTAGCAAGGTGCGGGATTTGATGTCCTTTACGAGCTGTAGCGGTCTGTAGTAACAGGGGGCAACTATCAGCGATGTGTGGGGGTGAACGGGTAGGTGAGTATCCTCACCTAACTCTCATCCCATACCATCGTCCTATAACCCCCTTTCCCCGTTGGACTTAGGAGAGGTGTAGACGTACACGCGAACGTAAACATCATCTCATCGACATTAAACGGTAGGGCGGGTGCTGAACGCATGCAAGGGGATGAGCGGAAAACCGTGGGGAGATAGGTTAGCCGTGTAAGAAACGAATCCTATCAGTTCCGCAGGAGCTTCGGTAAGATTAGTTACTGGAGCTGTGGAGTGCGGCACTGGCGCTAGGAGCGCTCTCTTCAACCAACGAGTGCGAACGCACCGCAAAAGACGCGAATGAGGCAAGGGACAAGTCGTTTGTAGAGCAGAATATGCTTTTACTCTCTACCCACCCCCGTGTGCCCCCGCGCGTGCTCTTCAGACGCGTCAGTTGAGGGATCATCCTTAGGGCTTCTTCTGCGTGTTTGTACATAGGTAAGTGCGACGGTGTGGGGGTGAATGGGAGGAGGGAGTTTGTGAAGAGGGGTAGGGAGGATGAGGAAGGTTGCGGTGTTGTAATGCAGTAGTAGTAGGAACGGGTTTAGAAGGGTAAGAGGATGCAAACGCTCGAATTTGATATACTTATCTTATAAGTATCCTATAGGGTATCAGGAACCGGAGGATTGTTACTGCTAGCGGCCGCTGGATGTCGATCTGTTTCATCCATATGGTTTTAATGCAATATGTTCATTATATAAAATTAATGGGTTCATGAGAGAAAACCAGCACCTGGCGCAGACATTTGCGCTAGCTGGGACTACCGACGTGTTTGTTCTTGTGGGAGTCGACTCGGAGACTCGAGGTCATGACAATTATGCGAACGAGGTGTTGAATTTAAAGGAAGCGAGGAGGAAACATACACTTTCTCAGCGGCAGCGGAAGTATACACTATGCAACTGTCGCTCAAAAAGTGTATGTTTCCCATATGGTGACAATATTGCGCTAGCACTAAGACGTGCGGGTGAGTGAGATAGCATGGTAAGACCAGCCCTCGCACAGACGACGGTCACACGAGTGATGCGAGACCCACTCGTTTCTCTCATTTTCCGAAGGGTCAACGCACAATCCGCCATTGGTTGACTAGTAAGTAGTATGCTAAAGAAGACCTTTATTACAACTTTTAAGACTAGCCTGAGCTCGAGAAAGAATCACTGTGATGGACTTGCTAGTACTTAGCGTGGGTGCGTCGAGCCTCCTTAGACCTTCGTCGACTATGCTTGATGCGTCTGCGGGTTTTACATTGGAGTGGGAGCCAGATTGGGGTAGAGAGGACGAATGGGTCAGCAAACATAGAAGGTACAACCCCATGGCGAATCGGTATGCTTCCGTGACTTGCGGTGGATGGGGAGGGTGAGGTGACATGCAAGTCCCCTGGCCCATTCCGGAACGCGGGTGGAGGTCTGAGTGTCCTGCTCGACTCCACAGTACGCTGTGTGATCAAGGGATAGAGGATCGAGGGAGGTTTTAGGGAGGTGCGGGAGTTGATGTCCTTTACGAGCTGTGGCAATCTGCAGCAACTGCGATGCGAGGAGGTGAACGGGTAGGTAGATATCACTCACCTGACTTTCACAAGCCACCGCTCTATAATCTCCTTTCCCCATTGGACTTAGGAGGGGTGCAGACGTACACGCGAACGTAAACATCGTTATCTCATCGACATCCAGCAGTAGAATGGGTGGAGATCGGTTAGACGGAGATCTGTGGAGAAACGAATGGGAATGTGAAAATTCTCGAATACAGTTAACATAAAATTCTTCAATACAACCACCCAGGAACAGCGCCAAACCCTTGGAAAAAACCCAAACGGACAAAAGGGGACTCACACCAAACCTCCCGCCACGCCCGTCGCTCTCATACTTACCATACCTCCCCAGAATGAGATCAGGAGCGATGTCGAGCCTCATCGCAATGTTTGACGAGTTTGCTGACCTGTGAGGGGAGGACTTAACTGAGGTTTTATCTCATGCATTGGGTTGGAAAATGAAGTAGGGAAAGGACAGTGTGGGGAAGGGGAGTACTTTGTGGAGATACGATAGAAGAGAAGCAGATAGACTCCCCGACGGAAGATTCCGAGGAGGGAAATTCGACTCGGGCCGGCGGCGGGATTAGTTCAAGTCGTTCTGATCTTTTGAGTTCATCCGACCGTCGACGACGTCCAGAACTTGGATTGTGCGTTGCAATTGAGAGAGTCGAGGGCTTGCACTATTGCTCTTTCATTTCATTTCACTGATGATCAGTAAGCGCTAGCAGCACCGCCTGGTCTCCTGTTACGGTGATCAACATAGACAGGCGGCCAAGGTTCAGCTTTTCAGGCTACTTAACCTGAGCTCGTGACACTTCGGACGGTGACTGTAGCGCCTCGCAATTGGTACGATGATAATAAGGGTCCGTTGCTCCCTCGTTGACCTCATGTTGATGTTCATTCCTAGGTTACCCACCAATAAAAGCTCCTCATCAGTGCTTCATACATAATAGCATATCGGTTCTTATCGATCATCATAACACGTCGACCAAATATCGACATTATATAATTCCTTATGTACTATTGCACAAAACCTCTAGACATTCTTCCGCCGTTCTTTCTTCGATTCTTTCTTGCGAACCATCATGTCCCAACAGCAAGTGGACGAGGAGACACCATTGTTGCGGCCCGTGCAGCAGCAGAAGAAGGCTAGGACACCATTGCCTTTGCGGCAATTCTCTATCATACTGTTCCTCCAGCTCGCAGAACCACTCACTTCACAAGTTATTGCCCCCTTTGCACCTCAGGTATGTTCTTTTTCCACAGCTGAATCACCTGATAAGTTTTTGATGCTCACCGTCTGCCAGTTAATAAGAGACATCGGGATCACCGATGGTGATGAAACCCGTGTAGGACACTATGTTGGACTGATGGTGAGTTTGACTTGAAAAATTTGTATATCCTCATCCTCAAAATATATGCAGTTCTCCCTATTCTTTGTCGCACAGGCGGTCACCGTTCTCCATTGGAGTCGCTTATCGGATCACATCGGACGCAAGCCCGTTATTTTGATAGGCCTGTTTGGATTGTCTATCTCGATGTATTGTTTCGGCCTATCTAGAACCTTTTCGGGACTCGTACTAAGGTTTGATCACTCCATTCTCTCGTGACAGTTTGAACTAACACCTGCTAACACTCAGCCGTGCTCTAAATGGTGCTTTGAACGGTAACATTGGCGTAATGAAAGGTATGATGGTGGACATCACCGACTCTACCAACTTGCCCCAGGCGTACGCGTATATGCCAATAGCTTGGTCAGGGGGTGCGACCATTGGGTATGTACCTATGTGATAATTCATATCGCTTCTAAAAATTTGATGGCCTTCGCAGCCCCCTTATAGGCGGATTGTTATCGCGACCGGTCGATCAATTCCCGAACGTCTTCGGACAATCTCAATTCTTGAAGACCTATCCCTATTTCCTCGCATGCGCTGTACCTGCCACCTTCTCTGTACTGGCTTGGGTCGTGGCCTTCCTTTTCCTGCGAGAGGTGTGTTATTTCGAGCTAGCATGCAAGCTTGGCAGGAGGATGAGAGGTTGATAATGTTTGTTTGACAGACTATACCTACCAAGGTGACCCTCGGGCGCTGGCTCAGGGAGAAATATCACAAAGATTCCACCCCTGTCGAGGGCCCCGTGACCCGCTCAAGGTCAACTGATTCCTTCAGCGCAAACGCTGATGACTCCAAACCACTGCCTCTTCGCGCGCTCTTGATACCCAGAGTGATCATAGCTTCTGGAAACTATGCCGCTCTGTCACTTCTGGATATCGCATTTCGTGATGTGCAACCTCTGTTCTTCGCCACACCGCTAGAACTTGGTGGGCTGGGACTAGATCCCCCGCTCATCGGCAAGATTCTAGCTGTCTATGGTGTGATCAACGGTTTGTTCCAGGTCTTTTTCTTTGCCGATCTCCATGATCGTTTCGGCTCAAAGACACTTTATTCTGTGTCGATCGCTGCTGGAATTCCGATGATGATCACTTTTCCCATCATCAATGCTATAGCCAGAGTACAGGGTTTGAGCCTCATGGTATGGGTGATTGTTGGCCTGCAAATCACTTCCTCGATAATATTAAATATGGCGTATGGTCAGTTCACCGCATTCTATCATTTTTTTTTGCATTGATTATGATTCTCCTCAGCTTGCGTATTCATTTATATCGCCGCGGCGTCTCCGAACCAAGCGTCTCTTGGTGCAACGAATGGGATCGCTCAGTTGGGTGTTTCGATCGTACGAGCGATCGGCCCTGCATCCGCTACGTCCACGTTCTCACTATCCATCAAAAATCCCCACCACGCGTGGATCATCTACTATTATATGATTGCCCTTGCCTGCATTGGCATCTGGGCGTCGCTGTTTCTTCCTCGGCAGTTGTGGAAGAATCAGCGTTAACGAATCTTACGTCCTGTTGGTGGTGTCCCCGAAGTCGTTGAAAAGTGTCCAAACGTATGTTTGTAAAATTGAGTAGGTCCCACTATAGTACATATATGCATGATAGGTGTTCTTATCGACGCTCGCGAGTACGGGTTATTATCCGTCAAGAATCAGTGTGCAATGCGGTCATGGCAGTGTTAGTGATAGAGATGGATGGACGTACCAAATAGAAAAGATAAGCGGGAGCTATTAAGCGAGATATGGAAGCATGGCGGGCATAACGAGCGTATTTTGTACGTAGGCGAAGAGGGAAGAGCAGGGAAGACGAACGAGTAGGGAAGATCATCCCGGGTATCAGCGTGGTTGAGACTGCGCAAGATTGATATGACCTCCAATACGTACGCTATCGCTCCCTGAACCCATGCCTGCTCCATATATCCCTGCTTTTCCCTAGCATACTCCATGCTGTGGCGAGAGGTGGCAAATGCGGATGTCTCGAACGGACGGTTACGAAAGGTGCATTGTTGAAAGTGGGAAGAGCTGATGTGGTTCATGAGAGTAATGAAGGAGGATGGTGAATAGTATGTACATCGACCAACCTTGATCAATGTTATACTTCCCGGCATGTTCCGGACAGCAGAGCAGACTCGGCTTGCAAGCCCCCAGCTCGGACCCAGACTGGCATCCGACCGGACCGACCCCAAAGTCTATGGCAGACTTTCCAATAAGCTAGACTTTCACGACGGTCCGGTCTGTGTACTTAGACTCACGCAACCCTGCACTTTCTGACCCCGTCGCCCAAGCCCGTCGCGACATCTCAATTTGGCCTAAGACTGGCAGACTACAGGCGCACTGCGCAGACTCCTTCGGCTTCATTGACAAAATGGTCATGCCAGAACCTTGCTTCTGGACTCTCAGGTGATCTTTCTGTTTCATCAATAGGCTACATACTCACGATAAAATTTTAGCTAGCTCAATGCTCATGTGCTTCATATCAGTTCTTATCGATCATATCAATGGACCGAGTAGTACTAGAGGGCCGAGTCAAGGCTCAGTATTGCAAATGCGCTGCTGGGCGCCTTTTCATTCCTTGACTATTTAAAGTCACGGGCGGCTGTCAGGGCTACGCTTCCCACTGTCCAGATGGATCCCATCACCAGCGGTCTCACTATTCTTCAGGTCATTCAAACCATAGCGCAAGCCTCAGCTCTTTTGTATGGATATGTTGCTTCCGTCCACAACGCTGAATCGACCTCCCGGAGCCTGATAGACGAGTTCAGCGCAATCAGTGGAGTTCTGGCCACCGTCATGGGGATCGATGATGATCCTTCTCTGCCAGCCACACTCCGCGGTGCACCTTCGCTTTTGATGGCGAAAGATGGACCAGTCGCGAAATTACAGGTCGAGCTGAAAAACCTTCTGCCAAACGAGCAGGACAGCAGGAAAATAGGCACAAGAGCCAGATTCACGTGGCCATTCAAGGAAACGAAAGCAGCAGCGGTTGTTGATAGATTGAAACAATACTATCGCGATATCACAGCCATTTTAGCAGTAGACTCATGGTGAGCTGCCTTGCTTGCCACGATCGCTCATGCTAATGCAGCGTAAGGATCACACTCAAGGAAGTCAATCGAGGACTCCAGGAATTAAAAGGGGATTCTGCCGCACAAAAGATGCGCGATAAAGGTGAGTGGCTCACTGCTAGTTACCACCTCATTCTGTTTAACATGCATAGACGAGGATCGACGAAAGTTACTTGAATGGATGAGCCCTGTGCATTGTACTCACAAGCACGACGCCTCCCGTCGCCAGCGCAACGTCGCGACCGGTCGATGGATTTTCGAGACCGATCAGTATAAGGTCTTGAATACATCCGAGAGCGCATTCCTATGGTTAAATGGCCAGCGTTAGTTTTATCGCATTCTCCATTAATCGCGGGTTGCTGATATTCAACGCAGCTGGTGGCGGAAAGACCATCATTGCGTAAGTGTGGACTCTTCTCGAGAGCTTTTAGAGAGCCTGAATTTGACTTCTGAATCTTTAGTTCCGCTGTCATCGACGAAATTCAAGGTGGCGGGCAAGCAGAGCCCCAGACGCTTGCTTATTTCTATTGTGATTTCCGAGACGAGCAGACGACAATCGCAGCTGCAGTATTACGATCCTTGACTGTTCAACTCCTCCGACAATCTAAAGACGACTGGATCACCAAAATTCGCGAGCCAGAGCAGCAAGAATTGAACACAAAAGGGGATCCTGTTTCTCTGCGGAAGCTAGGGCAGCAACAATCTAGCGGACAGCAGTGTCCCACAGATCTTGATTTTCTACGAAACCTTCTTGTTGACGTGTCTAAGCTAGTTCCCCGACCTGTCCTCGTGATCGACGCCTTGGATGAATGCAAGGACCACCGCGACCTGCTAGGACATCTTGTAAACCTCCCTGAAGACGCTCGACTACGACTTTTTGTCACCGGTAGAAATGAGCCCGATATCAAAGACGCCTTCGGTCATCTCCCCACCGTGTCACTGAAGGACCAAGCAGAACAGATGCAAGAAGATATACGTGTGCACATTACTGAGCAACTGAAGACTCAGAAGCGTTTGTCATGTCTACCCGAAACACTTAAGAAGACGATTTTGGAGAAGATGTTAGAAAAGGCCGAGGGCATGTGAGTAAAGCAGCTTTCACTCGCTCATTGGACATTCATCGTCGCATGATCACATATAGGTTTCGCTGGGTTCAATGTCAACTGGACGTCATCATGGATTGCAAACGATCTGCCAGTATTCGGAACGCCCTCGACAACCTTCCCAAAGGACTTTATGAAACATATGACAGGATTATGCGCTCCATTGAAGAAAGAGGGAACGACGATGGTCCAATTGCCCAGAGTTGCTTGCTTTGGCTCGCTGGCGCACTCACCCCATTGACGCTGGACCAGCTGAATGAAGCGATGATGATTGAAGTCGGGGAGTTTTGTCTTAATCCAGACCTCCGCGCCAATGACCCCATGGACATCGTGGTCGCATGCGGAAGCCTTGTGACCTATGACGAGATAACTGGCGTCGTTGCTCTATCTCATTATAGCGTCAAGGTATGATTCATCATCCATCTTCATCATACCCTTCCACTGATGGGTTGCAACTAGGAATACTTGATCAGCCGTCGCCCCATTAACATCCTAAAATCGATCTCAGACATGCATGCACGTATCTGCCAGCTTTTGATCACGTATCTGTTATGCGACTCTGTGGATGAGATGTGCGCAAAAGGTGCAATACTGTCTTTCACATGTATCAGCTAAGAAGCTAAAGGTGTTTGTATAGTACCTACATATGCTGAATCACTTCGTTACGGATCCTATTTCAGCAGTCCTGCTCATGTCAATGACTTCACCAAAGACCGTCCATTGCTCATCTATGCAGTTCAAGGATTGACGCACCTTGAATATATTTCGGATGAGGATCCTTGCGTCATGTCCGCCCTGTCGCGGCTACATTCGGAGCTTCTTGGAAACACACAGAAATGCCGTGTGTTTGAGGATAGTACAGTTAGATCGACCGGTTCATGTCGCGGGTTCATGTGGTGGAGCGCCACTTCGCCCTCACTTCTGTTAATCCCTCTTGAGCTCGGACAGCCGTGGATGGTCGAATTCCTCGTCAAGCAGCAACCTCATCTACTGGACGTGGATATTGCCACTGATTTGGGTTCTCCCTTAATTTTCGCCATAAGATCGAGGCCTGACTTCCTCGATATTCTCCTGAAACTGGGTGTTGATCTCAACAAGCCCTCTTCCTTCAGTCCCTCCGCATACCATGAATCCTTCATACCTTCCCGCTCCCACGCTCCAATTTCGTGGGCAGCTGCGATTGGACGCGAAATCGCCCTGGATTTCTTGCTGTCACAAATGAAGGTCGACCTACCTGATGACATTCTGCACATGGCCATTATACCGTACATGCCATCTCCCAAAGCTGTTCGCAAATTTCTTCAACGCGGTGCTGATATCAATTTCACTGTCAATGGGTCCACCCCTGTCCATTCTTCCCTCTCGAAATTAATGGATTTGGATTTTAACCCCCAGTATGACGAACGGCATCTACCAGCCGTAAAAGAGCTCGTTGAACCACCCTGTAATCTTTCTGTGCAGAACTGGACTGCCAGAACAGCACTGCACATTGCTCTTGACGAACATCTGCCAGCTATCGTCACATATCTCCTCGACCAGAACGCGCCGCTGTCAGCAACATCGACTCTCCATCCAAATATGTGGAGCTGGGCTAGAAACGAGACGTGGTTTGCCAAGATTCAAGCAACGGCCCTCGCTGCCGATCGACCATCCACTAGAATTCAGGGCAAGGTCATTGATGTTACTACCGAATCCCACCTCGTCGAATTTCCAGGTGCAGTCACCGCCGATCATGAAGACCCTAATCCGATTTGTGCTGTCGTTGTTTCGGCGATAGGCAATGGCAGTGAGCTAAGTAAGTAACCGCTTTCTCCTAGCCATACGAATTTACCGAGTGGCGAAGCCTTCCGCCAGTGGAGGAGCCACTTGCTGCAGGCCGACCTTTCGCGTTGTAATCTGTCCGTTCAAAACAAAACCCAAGACTCTTCGAAAGAGAAAGAATATCCCAGCCTCAAATTTCAGTTTAGATGGCACAATCGGCAGCGTGTCTCTAGTCGCTTGTTCGACTATCATCAAGGAGACAACGTTACCGGCATGCTACGACTGTTAACCGGAGAGAGGGACTCCACTGACACTTCCCTTTTTCTTCAGATGCCTCTAGCCTCGATTGCGGATATAGAACTACAAATTGGGATGGAGTACATACTTGACATCTACCGAGGTCCTTTGCATCATTAGCTTTGACGTCCCTCAGACGTTCGCATCTTTAGGCGGAGGATACTATATGCAAGTGGTCGTTGATTATCTGCAGTCGTAAGGAGCCATAATAGTTCATTTTATACTGTGTTGGCAGTCTTTGGCTTCCTTGGATATGGCGAGAATAACAGATCAAGCCGGCTTCGCACTTGCCGTGCATGATTGTCGATGCGCAATTGGAATACACAATTGATATCTACCGAGGTCCTTTGCATTAGTTTCGATGTATATAATTTTCTCAAATGTTTAGTCGCATCTTTACGAGCGGGATACTATACACAGGCAGCCATGTGCTGTCGTGAAGAGATGCTGAGTTACTCGAGTAGCCACCCGTTATGTTGGCGGATTCTTTGTCCTCATCACGCAGGCTTTATTGTCGAAGTGCGAGTAAGTCTGCATTTATGCAACCCCGAGATCCCAAGAGCCCCCATATTCAAAACCATTCGCATTAACATCGATATAGATGACGATGCTTGTACGACGGAGAGTAACATAGATACACGAAAAGCAACAAAGATACAGGACATCGAAAATACCGAAACTCCACCCATTAACCAGAGCGGCAACGTGATGTGACAGAGACAGAGGGCTGGCCCTGAATATTGGGGAAATTGGGTCGGGGGAGCGAACGATGTTGGTGGGGACGGGGAACACCGAACTGCGCGTATTGGGGCGTGTCCATATGAAAACAGTGAGGCGGGGGAGCTAGCGTAGTCATAGGAGTTGAATTTTGGGCAGGGTGAAAGAAAGGACATGATGCAAGAATGGCGCAGGAAAAGGGGAAGGTGACTGACTAGGTTTAAAGTTGGAGGCAGGGGGAATTGCCGGAGAAGAAGTAATATATGAATGGCAGGGATCAACGTCAGACCAGGTGCCTCCCGGTAAAAGGCTAGACGGACTTGGGAGCAGACCGTCGGGTCGAGAAGGTCCCGACCCGAAGTAAGGTCATAGAAGAGTTCGATGGCTACATCAGCAAAAGGCAAGATAAGTTGGCGTCCGGGAGGGGCCGAAGAGGAGCAAGAAACGGAGGCAGTGGGCGGAAGACTTACATTGGATTGGAAGTCAGATTGTGGTGACGAGGGCGAATGGGCAGCAAAGATAGGCCTAAGGGACAACCCCATAGCGCATCTATGACGAGCATATTGGGTACGTAGACGAAGAGGAAAGAGGAGGGAAGGGAATTCAAAGAGAAGATCACTCTAAATATCAGCGTGGTTGAGACTGCGCGAAATTAATATATATGACCTCCCATCGCTCACCTAAGTCCATTTCTGCTCCATCAATGTCCCTGCTCCTTCCCCAGCATACCCTTGCTGTGATGAGAAGTAGTGATCTATTGATTTGACACTATAAGGAAGGAAAATGCAGATGCCTCGAACGGGCGGTTGCAAAATGTGCATTTGGGGAGGTCCATTGTTAGGGCAATCGACTCTAGTCTCCCTTAATCGAACCAAACAGAAGGAAGACGATCGTTCTTTTAGACCGACTCAGACAAACGCAATGCCTCGGCAAAGTCCGCGACCGGTAACTTCAGCTTCAAGAATCAAGTTGACTTGCAGTGTGCTGTACATGGTGAGTGCCAATAGTACATGTACAAGACCAGAACAACGTGGAATTGGAAAAAATGATGGAAAGGCTGGGCCAGCATTTGAAAGCACTCGCAAACTGGAATGACCACTCCAATTGACTGCGTACCAGCAGCAGCTGATCTGCCATCAGTGCACCTTTCGCCAATACACTGACCGCGAAGGACCAGCGTCTATCTTCCCGACCAGCCATCGACAGCATCATGCATGAAAATATTTGCACCTAGAGTATGCCTTGCCAGCCTCACTTCACCCATTTCAACTCATCGCCCTCTCACCAGCTTCATCCCCGTTCATATTTTTACCCACCACTCAATCTTCGATGCTCCGTGTCGCTCGTCGTTTGCTTCATTGCGCCGGCATGCCCAGTGGCTTGGAAGTCAAATATATCAGGCTTGAAGGTGATCCACTCTACATCACCGTGGTATTTGTTTCGTGATCCATCACCTACAGTCATTGGCGGAAAACATCTCGGAGTACCCTCCTGCCACATACCTTCAGACATCTAACTGTCCATCAAATTCGACTCGAAGAGATGCTGGAATTCAGCTATCCGAGTCCTGTCATCCGACGGTGCTGTGGCGTGGGGTGATACTCTGATCGTGTAAAGACTTCTACAGAGACTTGCGGACGTGATTCCAGTACTTATCATTAGTTTGCAGACCATCAGATGCGTCACCTAGATTATTCTTGGAGATCTGAACATCGCATGGAAAACTCGTTGGGAAACCCGAAACATCGTGAATTTCACACCAGTGTGGTGAATCTGAGGGCCTCCGGGCGCACTGTGAATTTACCCTGTGAATCTCGGACAGTTCGAAATTCACCGTGCACTAGCGCCGCCGCCTTTCTTTCATTTAAAGTCACAGTGCTGCCAGGTTACGTTTTGCGCTCTCCAGATGGATCCCATCACCAGCGGTCTCACTATTCTTCAGGTTGTTCAAACCATAGCGCAAGCTTCAGCTCTTTTGTATGGATATGTTGCTGCCGTCCGCGACGCCGACTCGTCCTGCCGGGATCTGCTGGATGTGCTCAGTTCAATCGGTGGAGTCCTAACCACGGTTATGGAGATCGAGAAGGATGCCTCTCTTCCAGACAATCTCCGCGGTGCACTATCCCGTTTGATGACCAATGGACCAGTTGCAAAATTACAGGTAGAACTGAATAAGCTTCTGCCAAACGAGCAGGAGAACAGGAAAATGGGCATGATAGACAAGTTGAAGTGGCCATTCGAGGAAAAGGAAGTAGCGGTGATTGTCGATAAGTTGAAGGAACATCATCGCGACATTACAGCAATTCTAGAAATCGACGCATGGTGAGCCGACTCGCTTGTGGTGATCGCTCATTCTAATGCAGCGTAAGGATTATACTCAAAGAGGTGGAACAAAGTGTGAAGGAAGTTGATCGAGGAGTTCAGGAATTAACACGGGTCTCTGATACGCAACGTGAGGCGCGCATCATAGGTGAGTGGCCGACTGTCAGTTGTCTCTTCATCCTGTTCAATGTACATAGCCTGGGAACGTCAAAAGCTACTGGAATGGATGAACCCTGTGCCTTGCACCGCAAAGCACGACGCCTCCCGTCGCCAGCGCAATGCCGAGACCGGTCGATGGATTTTCCAAGCCGATGAGTATGTGGCCTGGAATACATCCGATTGCGGATTCCTATGGTTGAATGGCCAGCGTTAGTTTTATTATATTCTTCGTTAATTCAGGTTGTTGACACTCGAAACAGCTGGCAGCGGAAAGACCATCCTTGCGTGAGTTTTAATAGGTTTGGAGAGCTGTTAGAGAGCCTAAATTGACTTCTGAACATTCAGCTCCGCCGTCATTGACGAAATGCAGGGTGGCGGGCAAGCGGGGTCACAGACGCTTGCTTATTTCTATTGCGATTTCCGAGACGAGGATACGACAGTCGCAGTTGCAGTATTGCGCTCCTTGGTCGTTCAACTCCTCCAACAATCTACTACAGAGGAATGGGTCACCAAGACACGCGCACGACAGCAGCGAAAATCTGACGCAGAAGATAATCTTGTTACTCTGCGAAAGTTACGAATGCAACAACACCACGTAAGGTGGTGTCCCGCAGACCTTGGTGTTTTACGAGACCTCCTTGTTGAGGCGTCTAAGCTAGTTTCCCGACCAGTCCTCGTGATTGACGCCTTGGACGAATGCAAGGACCACCGTGACCTGCTAGGATACCTTGTAACTCTTGCTGAAGACGCTCGGTTACGACTTTTCGTCACCAGTAGAATCGAGCCCGACATCAAAGACACCCTTCATATCCCCACTGTGTCGCTGATGGACAAAGCAGACAAAATGCAAGACGATATACGCGTGCACATTACTGAGCAGCTGAAGACTCAGAAACGTTTGTCACGCCTACCCGAAATGCTTAGAACAATGATTTTGGAGAAACTGTTAGAGAAGGCCAAGGGCATGTAAGCCACACAGCTTTCGTTTGCTTCTCGGAAAATCATTGTTGTATGCTTACATGCAGGTTTCGCTGGGTCCAGTGTCAATTGGACGTCATCATGGATTGTAAAAGACACGTCGATATTGAGATGGCCCTCGACAACCTTCCAGCTGGACTATACGAAACATATGACAGGATTATTCGTGCCATACAACAAAGAGGGCCAGACAATGACCAAATTGCCCAGAGTTGCTTGCTTTGGCTGACTGGCACATTCACCTCGTTGACGCTTGACCAGCTCAACGAAGCGATGATGATTGAAGTTGGGCGGTCAAGTCTTAATCCGAACCTTGGCCTCATAGACCCTATGGATATCGTGGTTGCATGTGGCAGCCTTGTGGCCTATGACGAGGCAACTGGTATTGTTGCTTTATCTCATTATACCGTCAAAGTATGATTTATTAACCTTTTTCATCATATTCGTCTGCTTATGGGTCACACCACTAGGAATACTTGATTGGTCGTCGCCCCAACCACATCCTAAAATCAATCCCTGATATGCATGCACGTATCTGCCGGCTTTTGATCACGTATCTGTTATGCGACTCTGCGGATAAGGCGCTCACAAGAGGTGCAATACTATCTTTCACATGTACGAGCTAAAATAACTGAAAGTGTTTGTATAGCTGAACAACGTGCTGACAGTAGTGTCAGATGTCGTTTAGGTCGTGGAACTCGTGCTGCTCCTCGTCGTGCTGCAAATAGTGGCAAAGGCCATCCATTGCTGAGCTATGCAGTTGGATTATTGACGCACCTTGGGCATGTTTCGGATGAGGATCCTTGCCTTATGGCCGCCCTGTCGGAGCTTATTGGAAACCAAAAGAGATGTCGTGTACTCGTAGGTCAGACTGGTCTATGTGGACCGTCGATTCGGCATGAAGGTCTCCATTGGTCGAGCGTCAGATCGCTCTCACCTCTATTCATCCCTATTCTGCTTGGCACACCATGGATGGTTGAATTCCTCGTCAAGCAGCAACCTCATCTACTGGATGTGGATATTGCCCCTGGTGTTGGTTCTCCTTTGGCTTTCACCATAGCCTTGAGGCCTGACTTGCTCAGTATTCTCCTGAAACTGGGTGTCGATCTTAACAAACCTTCTCACTTCAATTGCCAACACTACATGAAACTTCGCTGTTACTTATCCTTCCGTGTTCCAATTTCATGGGCAGTTGAAAATGGAAGAGAAGTCGCCGTGGATTTCTTGCTGTCACAAACGGAGGTAAACTTACCCGATGACATTCTGCACATGGCCATTCTGCATGTGGCCTTTCAAGTCAAGACCCCAGTGGTTATAATTATTGGCAAACTCTGTCAACGCGGCGCGAATGTCAATTTCACTGTCGACGGTTCCACCCCTATCCATACTTTACTCTTGAAGAGATGGAAATCCAGCGACGAGCGGCTACAAACCGTAAAGGCGCTCGTTCAATTGTCCTGTGATCTTTCTGTGCAGGACTGGACTGGCAGAACAGCACTACACATTGCTCTTGACAGAGGCCTGGAAGATATAATCACATACCTCCTCCGCAAAAACGCACAACTGTCAGGAACAGCGACTCTCCAACCAGACATGTGGAGTTGGGCACAGGATAAGAAGTGGTTTGCAAAGGTTCAAGCAGCAGCTCTCGCTGCTGATCAACCGTGCACCAGAATTAAAGGGAAGGTCATTGAGACTACTAGGGAATCCCAACTCGTCGAATTCCCAGGTGCAGTGACCGCCGCTCACGAAGACCCGAATCCTATTTGTGCTGTCGTTGTTTCTGCGACGCTCAGTGAGCATGAGGGACCAAGTAAGTAACTGCTTTCTCCCAGCCATACAATTTACTGAGTGGCGAAGTCCCGACTGGTTATAACACTTGCAAACTGTGGGCCGAGCTTTTGCGCGATACATTGTCGCTTCAAAAGTTCACGTTGGAATGGATGGATGCTAGTTATTATCAGCGTGTATCTAGTCGCTTGTTCGACTATCATCAAGGCGATGAAGTTACCAGAATGCTACTACAGCTAGTCGAGGATAAAGACTCGCCAGGTGCTTCCCTGTTTCTTCAAATGCGCAGCCAGCCCGAGCGCCGCTTTGGGCTTTCGGCCTCCACGAGAGCCTTTCCCATTGGAGTAGAGACTGTAGAGTACACACTTGATATCTACCGAGGTCCGGTCCATTGATTTGTTACATACTTGAGTATCATATACGCGCAGCCATATACCATACGAGGGGTTATGGTACCGTGATCTGTGTCGTGGCGTTATACTAGTCGTGTTTCGTTGTAGTACTTTCGATGCGGTTTACATTCAGCTGGTGTTCTGTACAAAAGACAAATTCAAGTAATACTGCACAGCCTGCAACTGGGTATACACAAACCTCACAGAACAATTCACATAAATCAACGCATTGAACCAGAAACATGAAGCAGCGACATGAGGGCATGGCGGGGCATAACAAGCATATTGTTTACGTGGGCGAAGACTTCGAACTGGAAACTGAGGAAATAGCAGGAAAGAGGAAGAGGAAGAGTAGGGAAGGGAAGGAGAGACGATCACTCTTGATAACACGGTCGAGACTGCAGGATATGTAAGCACCATCGTTCCCCGAGTTCACATCTGCCCCACATACCCCTGCTGTTCCTTAGCATACCCCTGTTATGGCGCGAGGTACTGGGCTATTGATTGTTTGATACTATACACACCTTGCTGCTCCACAGAATAATCCTGCTGATACGCCTTCCGTTAAGGAGGCTGCTTCTCCTGCGTCCCATAATACTCCCCACGAGTCCAGTTTCAGGGTACTGTAGTCCGAAGCTGAAACGATACTCGTGTTGCTGTCGTTGAAGTGGAAGAGGGTGCTCGCTGTAAGACGCCTGAGACGAAGGATATTGAGGTGCATATATTTATGCAGGGAAGACGGTCGGAATTGCCTCGTAATTGGGGCGGAGGAGCGAATGATGTGGGCGTAGAGGAGAGAACACTGAACTGCGCATATTGGAGCGTGTCAGGATAGAATAATGGGGAGGTGGATGAGCTGGCGTAGTCATAGGAGGGGGATTTTTGGACAGGCTGAGGTTGCGGTGGGGTGTTGAGCGAATGTGTGATAACAAGAACTGGAAACACCTGAAATTGAGGCTGTATATCTGCAGAGAACAAAATTAGCAATGCATTCTTGTGTTTTGGAATATGTGAAACTCTTATGTAAATGCAGCCAGCAATTGTGCTGTAATATGGTTCCATTGTTACAAATGCTGTAATGAGCGCCTTTCCTTCATTTAAATTCGTGGCGCTGCCAGGGTTAGTTTTTGCACTATGGATCCCATCACCAGCGGTCTCACCATTCTTCAGGTCGTCGAAGCCATAGCGCAAGCTTCAGCTCTTTTATATAGATATATTGCCTCCGTCCGCGATGCCGACTCGTCTTGCCGGAGTCTGCTTAATGAGCTCCGTTCACTCGGTGGAGTCCTGTCCACGGTGATGGAGATCGAGCAGGATCACACTCTTCCAGACAACCTCCGTGGTGCACTTTCGCGTTTGATGATCATAGATGGACCGGTCGCGAAATTACAGGTGGAATTGAGGAACCTTCTGCCAACCGAGCCGCAGAACAGCAAAATGGGCATGAAAGACAAATTTATGTGGCCATTCAAAGAACAGAAAATAGCAGCGATTGTCGACAAACTGAAACAATATTGTCGTGAGATTACAGCAATTCTAGAAATCGACACATGGTGAGCTAACTCGCCCGTCATATTCGCAAATACTAATACAGCGTAAGGATCACCCTCCAAGGAGTCAATCGAGGAGTCCAGGAAGGTAATCGAAGAGTCCAGGAAGTTGGTCGAGGAGTCGAGGAGTTACAAAAGGATTCTGCTGCACGAGAGGTGCGCGACAGAGGTGAGTGAATGATAACCACCCATCTCGTCCCATTCAACGCCCATAGCCGAGGAACGTCGAAAGTTACTTCAATGGATAGCTCCTGTATCTTGCAAGCCACAGCACGACCAGTCCGCAAAATACCGCAGCGCTGAGACCGGTCAATGGATTTTCGAGACCGATCACTATAAGACCTGGAATACATCCGATTGCGCATTCTTATGGTTGAATGGCCAACGTCAGTTTTCTTAAATTCGATATCAATTGGTTACTGACACTAAAAAGCTGGAGCTGGAAAGACCATCCTCGCGTAAGTTTGAACTTTTCCAAAGAGCTTATAAAGTGCTCGCCTGACCTCTGAACATTCAGCTCTGCTGTCATCGACAAAATTCTGGAACACGGGCAAGCAGAGGCGCAGACGCTTGCCTATTTCTATTGCAATTTCAGAGACGAGCAGACGACGATTGCATCTGCAGTATTGCGCACTTTGGCTTGTAACCTTCTCCAAGAATCCAAAGACGACTGGCTCACAAAGATAGGCGAGCCAGAGCAGCAACAATCGGATGCAGAAGGGAATCTCGTTTGCCTGCGAAAGCTAGGGCAGCAGTACAAGAACGGAAAGCAGTGTCCCACAGATCTCGCTTTTCTACGAAAGATTCTTGTTGAAGCGTCTAAGCTAGTTCCCCGACCAGTCCTCGTGATCGACGCCTTGGATGAATGCAAAGACCATTATGACCTGGTTGGACATCTTATAAATCTCGCTGAAGACGCTCGACTACGACTCTTCGTCACTGGTAGAATCGAGCCCAACATCAAGAATGCTTTCTATTATCTCCCAACCATGTCGCTGAAGGACAAAGCGGAACAAATACGAGAAGACATACATGTGCACATTGCAAAGCAGCTGAAGACCCAGAAACGTTTGTCGAGCCTGGACAAAGAGCTGAGAACGACGATTTTGGAGAAACTGTTAGAAAAGGCTGAAGGCATGTAAGTAAAGTGGCTTTCACTTGACGCTTGCTCCCCGGAAATTCATTATCGTATGATCACACGTAGGTTTCGCTGGGGTCCAGTGTCAGCTGGACGAAATCCTGACTTGCAAACGATCTGCCAGTATTCGTAAAGCGCTCGACAACCTTCCAAAAGGACTATACGAGACATACGACAGGATTATTCGCTCGATCGAAGAAAGAGGGGACGATGATGGGCCAATCGCCCAAAGATGCTTGCTTTTACTGGCTGGCACATTCACCCCGTTGACGCTTGAACAGCTCAACGAAGCAATGATGATTGAAGTTGAAGAGTCAAGGCTTAATCGGGACCTTCGCGTCAATGTCCCTATGGATATCGTGGGTCGCATGCGGAAGCCTTGTGGCCTATGACGAGGCAACTCATATTGTTTCTCTATCTCAATTATAGCGTCAAGGTATGATTTTTTATTCTTCTTCATCCTACTCGTTCCGCTGACGCACGACGCAACTAGGAATACTTGATCGGTCATTGCCCTGAATTATGTCCTAAAATCGATCTCTGATATGCATGTGCCCGCATCTTCCTTCTTTTGGCCACATATTTGTTATGTGACTGTGATAATGAGATGTGCGGAGAAAGTTACCATTCCCATCCATTGCTAGACTATGCAGCGTTCGGATCGACCACCTTGGACATGTGTCAGATGAGGATCCTTGCCTTATGGCCGCCCTATCCCGGCTACACTCGCAGCTATGTGAAGACACGAGCGATGAAGGCAATGTGCCCGTTATGATATTTTTATGTGACTCAGCAAGTGCTTGCGATAATCAGTGGTTGTTCGTCAGTTCGCCCTCAGTTCTTTTCATCCCTCTCGAACTCGGCAAGCTATGGATGGTCGAATCCTCGTCAAGCAGCAACCCGATCTACTGGACAAGGAGGTTGCCAATCAAAATGGGTTCTCCTTGTTCTCGCCATATCCCGGAACCGTGATCTCATCAGTGTTCTCGTGGAGCTGGGTGTCGATCTCAACAAGCCTTGGTACATCGACCCTGCCGCTACTGTGAATTTGACATTCCCGAGGGCTCCTATGCTCCAATTTCATGGGCAAGCTGCGGTTGGACACGAAGTCGGCTGTGGATTATTGCTGTCACAACCGGAGGTCAAGCTACCTGATGATATTCTGCACATGGCCATTATGCCGGAGGACATGTCGCCCGAAGTCATTCGCATGTTTTGTCACCGCGGGGCGGATGCCAATTTTATTGTCGACGGTTCTACCCCTATCCATACTTTACTCCTCACGTTATCGGGATTCGACGACGAGTGGTTACAAGTCGTAAAGGCGCTCGTTGAATCGTCCTGTGATCTT
>JABCPV010000113.1:0-125133 GCA_016584345.1 Suillus ampliporus | reverse complement strand
GGCTTGGCATACGACATGTAGTATACCTGTTTGTACCTTTGTACCTTAATGTGAACACTCCGTTTGATGCAGTAATGTGGTCCCTGAGATGGGGGAATGGTTCCTTAGATCGTCTACTAGATCCGGCCATCAAGATCAGTGGTCTTTGTGGTCCAAAAGCTCCAAAACGGCGACCAGCTGGCAACATGGAGAGATACTTAACACACGGGGGGGCTGAGATAATATGGGGGGGCTGAATTACTGATAGATAGTTACACAGAGGGGATATATCTTAGGTGTGGATAAGTAGGCTGGTAGATGTATGAGGGTTTTAGGCTTATTAGCCACTTTGATATATCCTTCCCCCAACATGAGGTGGCACTCACATCATTCAACACATTCAAGGTCTCTAGTTCGATGTTCTATGTCACCTCCTAGACACACATCTCAGTGTCCTTCCCCTCACATGCAGTCTCCTCGTCGGCGTTCTCCATCTCGGCCAAGCACTTCCTCCAGTCATGCATTGGTATCCTCCTGGGGATGCTCTTTGCCAAATCCTGCTTCTCGGTCAGACCGTGCAAGATCGCCTGCTCATTCGCGCTCTCATAGCACTACACCTGATGAGCCAGATTCATGCAGCAAAAAACAAAAGGTCAAAACACTACAGGCTGTTCTAATGCATCCTATTCCACAGCATCGAGATGCGCTACAACTTGCACAAGAAGTCCTCGACGCTGAATTGTGGGTGTACCATGAAAACCAGATCAAATTGGACAAAGGTAAATAGGTTCCTCACATTGCCTAACTTCCTTTGCAAATCTCATCTTGCACCTGTACCTGTAGTGATGAAGCTTAAAAGTATCCAATTAGACATAAGGCTTGATGCACAAATGCCTCTAAACCTCTGACCGTGAAGCATGAAGCCAGAGACACAGCCTGCCCTACTAATCCCTCTGACCATAAAGCATCGCGTGCCAGATCATTGTCAGATCGATCTCAGCCCAATTCCCTCATTCCCTCATTGGTGCTGGTGCTTCTCTCCAGTCCCTGGTTGATGTTCTCCCTCACTGGCGCTACCCTGATCAATAGGAACGAACATCAATATTACCATATTCAGTCGACACATGCTATGAACATTGCAGGAACAAAACCTCCCCTATGACACTGACAGAGATATTGCGGGTGACGTGGACTTGAGAAGCGCTGGCACGACACTCCACATCTTCTGGAATCGGTCCCGCATGGCTCTACGAAGAGTGGCCTGGCATTTCGCATATCCCTCGATCCTCTCCTGTTCGGGTGCAGCTAGTGCGGTCCTCCAATTTGCCTGCTCCTCCCACCACCCTGCATGCCAGGAAAGAAAGTCGGCTACACGGCGCATCTCCTCTTGCAGGAGCTCGACTTCTTCAGCCCATCGGTTAGCGCGTGCCCGAGACTTGCACCACTCAATATGCAATCCTATTCGAAGGATTAGGTCAATTCCTCGTGCCTGTCAAGGACGAGGACCCTACCTTCAGATAGGACAGCCTCGCCGTCTTCGCCAACTCCAGCTACACCGCGGGTCTTCCAGATCCAGGACAAGGTGCAGGTGCCTTCGGATTGCCTGGTTTCTCCCTCCGCCATCCCCCGAACATCAGCCGGTTGTAACTCTGGCAGCTTGACTTCCCAGTTTGGCTTGCCCAGGACCATGGATAGTGTCTTGACGGCTGACCAGGCTCTGTGATACTGCGCAACAGTGGTTTTCATAGATTGTTCCACTTTGTTAAGCACTGTGGACGCCCTAGTATTAGCTCGTTGACCACGGATGTGCGCGTCCTTGAACTTGTAGAGGTGAGTGTGAAGTTGAAGTTGTCGGTGAAGCTCGTCCAGAGCTTCGTGTGCCTGTGCACGCCGCAACTCCCACTCATATGCACAAAGCGGCCCCTCGCATGGCTCAGCGATCTCCTTGACCTTCGATGGAAGCCACAGCTTAATTTCATGTGCCTTCTCCTCACAGACAGATTGTACATTTGCAGCTTCAACTGCACGAAGGCGGCCAACTGCAGGCATGTAGAGCACCTGAATGTTGCACCACTGCTCTATCTTCCGCAGGAGTGCATTTGAGCATTCCTGCAGCTTTGTCATTTGCAGATCCATCGGATGGGAACTGAGAGCGGCCAGATCTTGTTGTAGGTAGTATCTGTAGTCCATTAGAAACCATGAATAAGAAACAAATATCAAACACGTACTGTTGTTCTTCGAGGTCCATTCCAGATGATATCAGTACGCTGGGTGAGATATCCATATGCAATGAATTGTTGAGCCCATTTTCGAGGTCTTCAGCTTCCTGTTGAGATAGTTTGAGGCGCACGGCAGCCAGTGTCATGGCTATACATGGTCAGTCAAAAATCTAACTTACAGAGTGAGTCACACTTACAGACTGTCGTTATCCTGAATGGATTTTTGCTTGAATGGTCGAACTCCCAGTTTTCAACAACCTCTTTCCACTGGGCCACTTCACTTGGTCATTCTTTGGTCAGTACACGATTGAATTCATCAAATTCATGTTGGTGTTGTTCGCACTTGGGAATTGCAGTCTTTATCTTGCTCAATAAACTGATACCTATTGGCCATTATTTTCAAGGTTTGCTGCACTGAGACAATGATGAACATGTACCGAAGTTAGTCACCTTCTTCCAATTGTAGTAACTGAAATGGTCGTCAAGGGTATCTCTGCGTGCGCCAGGACCCATCTTCCCGTGTACTCATAGCGACGGGATTGATGTTGGCCCATCCTCACTCCGGAGCCTCGCCATCAGTGCGTCCCATCCCCTTGATAAGGTTATGCAAAAATGATATCTGACAGGCGGTGATATGGGCTGGTAAGTGAAACTTGGGAATAAGGAACGTCATCGTCTTTCCATCGTGCTCGAAGTGTAGACGCGATGGGTATTTTGACATGCGGTCCCATAGATGTTTGCTCCACTGACAGGCGATATCGTAAGACACATTAAGTACGCTGACTTCGTCAGAGTGCTGCACAGTCGAGAAAAAGAGATAGTCCATGTTCATATATCTGGTTCGAAGTTGTAAGTTATGCGATAAAGATCATTTAATTAAATACTTACTTTTCTCCTCGTTGAAGATCTCCCACTCCACATGGCCGCTTGAAGTTGTGATGAGAACAGTCCACAGTCCCTGCTCCCGTTGCAGCCAGCCCTCGTGAGTTCTTTGTTTCGGCAAGGTTCATGGCGTTGTGACTGACACAAGTGCTTTTCTAAGTTGTTCTGTCAGCGATAGCAATGTAAAATGAAAGTGCTCGCATACCTCTTGTGAGACCTTTCCAATATCCTTCAGGAATAGTTTGAAGCCGGTCTCCTCGACAAAATAAGCCCACCCTTTACTCAAACCAGGGTCAACGCTATCAGAGGACACGTTCTTCCGTACCAAGCGAAAATTCGCGTCAATAGCAAAATATTGTGTGTACAGCCATTGCTTGTCAGGTGGCGCCATTCTCCAGTCATCTGGTAAGTTCTTGCCAGGGTGAGGGCAGGTGTGACAAAGGACCGCACATCCTCCAGGTTCAGTCGCATCGACACCGGCAGGATCGTGACCTCGGCCGAAGCGTTTTTGTTACGGACTTGGATAGTGCTTCTCTATGAGCTCTATAAGAGCCTATTTGTTGTAGAGCGTCTTTACAATGGATACAATCCAAGGTCAAAGGTTCGAGGTGTAGACCAGACCCTGAGGAAACTCCTATGGGTGTGGTATGCAGCAGAAGCTTAGCGAAGCTTCTGAGAAACAGAGTAAGATCCTTAGCAAAGGATTCAGGTGGAACCAAGTAGATTAAGTTAAAGAATACAAACGACTGAAGTCTACTATATATACGTTACTACTGGTTGAGGGCAGGTAAGTACACATGGGGTCAATCATAGGTAAGATCTGCTGCGCAGCAGAAGGGGAGGCGCATGACCTGTCGCCAGCAAGGTAGGGTATAGGGTAGCGAACGGGATAAAGGTAAAGGTCATGGGTGACTACCAGTTGAACGGTAAAAGTATCGATCGGCGCAGCAGGGTCAAGGGATAGTTACCAGATCGTCAGTACGATCTGCTGATAAATGAAATGAGTCAATGATAACGAAATGAGTCATGCAGGGATTTGATATGTCAACCAGATAAGCGGAGCAAGGACGACGATAAGGTTGATCCACCTGATCAGGATCACTGGGTTGACATAATGAAAGTAAAATAGAAAGAACATGAAGAATAAAATGATAATTGGGTTATCTGGGTAACCGGCGGGAGGTTTCTGTAACAGTTTTAGAAGTGTGATGTTTCACCATTGCTTGATCATATGCAATAAGCTTTCATAGTGATCCTATCAATTCAACGTTAGTAAGTCCAACTTTCATAGACACACAACATGCTTACCTTGCAGGGCTTGATTCCCGTGTTATCTGTGAGACGGGCAAGTGTCTGCCAATATTCGAATGCGGACGCTTTCGACTCGAAAGTCAACATCTGGAAGTGTTGTAGAAGTTGGAAGGTGGCAGCTGATTCAGGGTCAGAGCATGTTGCAGGATACAGACGGGCTCGAAGAATTTGGGTTGCATGACTTTGTGCGCACAAGCACTCGCAAAAATCCAGTGTGACCTCATGAACATGATTGATGTCCAGAATCACAAAGTCGTCGTCAAATGCCCTGGATCGATTGAAGCATCATTCACCAACTGCATGGCCAAGCTGGATTCGGAGTCCAAGACATTTGAGGGTAGTATCCTTGAAGTAATAAGCATTCCAGTGCTAAAATAACGGTTAGTGCACCTAAAGATAGACAATCTAGACTACGTGCCTCGATCCTGTGCAGTGGATTATCACGATGCCTTTCTACCATGCAATCCTTGCAGTACAGTTCAGTGCCGAAACAGTCCTTGCAACGATACTCCAGCTCGAATGTGCATTCATGATGTCCATGACAAGCTTCACGGGTAGCGTAATCACCACGGCCTTCGAGTCTAATGAGCTCCATAAGATATTTCTCTCGCTCGTTAACCCAATGGGCCATGGCATGGTCCTGTCTAATTCCGATTAAAGAAAAAATGTTGTACAATTAGAAATTATTGTACACCAATTGGCCTTATACGCTTCTTAGGCCCCAGAGTAGACTCAGCCAAGTAGCTCTCATATGCAGGATCAACAAAGTCGCCATCAGGTGTAGATGAGTCGAAATCAAACTTGAATTCCTCCATCGGCATCTCGGAGACCAATGGAGGCGCATGTGAGGTTTGTGCAGTGCCTTCAGCTGCATGGAAGAATTCGGTCTCAGTGGAGATCCTGCCTGAAGCCGTTCGAGAGAAGCAAGAGTGCTTATGATAAAGCTCATGGTCGTTGGCCACACAAGATGAGGACGAAGCTTGGCATTGTGCTTGCTGACGTGCTTGCTGTGCTTCTGCTCGCTGAGCGTGGAGGTTGCTATTGAGTATGTACCAGTCTCTCTTTAGTTTTTCCATTTCACGTCGATGTTTGCCGCCACCCATGATGGCAGTTTGTAGTTGAGTAGAAGCTTAAGCTTAAGGCGTGGATGCTGTGTTTCACATCATGTACTCACGTGATCAACTGCGCCAACAATGAGGACAAGTGCAGGTTCAAGTTGTAGATAAAAAATACTATGAAATATGCTGATCTACCTTAACACCTTCTGTCACACAAGTTGGTCATGCTGGAGACGCTCGAAGTAGTTATCCATACTGTTGTCCATCAATGTCAGTCCCTCTTCCAACGCATCACAGTGCAATTCCACAGCATCAACAGCAGCCGCAGAAGATGTAAGAAGATACTCTGTACACGAACCATCCACCCGCAGTGAACTTGCAAGCAGCTCGCGGGCTTCGGAAAGAAGTCCTTGCACCTCTACTAACATTCCTTCACAACATGGCCTCACAGCTTGCCATCCTTCATTATCAGCATCACGAACCAACTCGAGGCTCTGGCACTCAAGGACTGCATATTGGGAAGGACCTGGCTGATACCCTAGGCTAACACATAGGTGGTCTAGTTTTAGTAGAAGTTGTTGAGTAACCTGAGTCGCTCATTAGCCTATGCACTGTTGGTGTGAGGTGTAGAATATATACATACCTTTGTGGCTCCAAGACGTTTGCACCAGCGACATCTAGATTTTAAGTGTTCGTCGAGCTTGTGCCTGTAAAGATGCAATCCATTCCTATGCAAATCGACTGATGTCATGAGGACGTACCTTTCATAGTATCTTTGCTTTGATTGTTGTTGAGCCTCAAGGCGCTGTTGTTCAGTTTTGTATTTAGGTGGCATGTGAAGCTGTGCAAAGGATTACGGTGTCGATCGAGAGTGAGCGCTTGAGCAATGAGTGACATTGGAAAGTAGTGATGAATCGTTGGAAAGTGTATCATAGGGTGTGACTTACTTGAAATGTAATGGTACTTAACTGTGCTTTGAATTGCTGCGCGCACAGACACTTCGGGACAGATAGAGCAAATGCTCAAACACTCAAGGGTCTGCATTCACAACTACACACAGATAGTTCAAACCTGCACGCACGGACACTTCATGACAGATAGAGCAAACACTCAAACGCTCAAGGGTCTGCATTCACAATTACACACAGATAGTTCAAACCTGCGCACACGGACACTTCGGGACAGATAGAGCAAATGCTCAAATGCTCAAGGGTCTGCATTCACAACACAGATAGTTCAAACAATAGATTTCAATTCAAAGGGTCCACGTTCACAACTATACGATGTACTGATCAGTCAAACAATAACAATTTAAATGTTCAACTACCGCAGACTCGGATATGACATAGTCTAGCTTTGTCACATGTCACAACACTTAGTGTGACCGTCAAATTTGAAGAAAAATGTGCCAACATCACCTGGGCTTCCCATTAAGTAAACCTTACTATAGTGGTTTGTTATGTGCTGTGCTTACTATTATTAGGCTTAGTTGCAGCAATCCTCAACACCAGCATTAAATGCTGTCCCAAATAACCCAGGACCTTTGGGTATTTGGCGTAGGTAAGTAGCTCGGCACTGTCAGCACTGTCTGCCGCCTATTTATGCCTAATGTGTCATCCCGACGTGCCCCAGCCATGTGCTAAGCTTCCAAACTAGGTGAGACTATTTTCTCATGTCCCTTGCCCTTCTCCATCACCACCAACATCGTCTACCACCCGTTCTAGCCAGTTGACACAGGCTTCCTGCGCCCCCAACAGCGTCGTTCACCACCATCTTACATGGATCTGTCCATTGGACCAAGTACAACGGCTCTGGACACCATCTAGGTGAGTCTTTTCTCGCACACCCTTTGCCCTTATCCACCACCACTAATGTCGCCTACCACCCATTCTAGCCAGTCGACGCAGGCTTCCTGCACCCCCAACAGCGTCTTTCACCACCTCCTGTGTGGATCTGCCTGCTGGACCAAGCAGCAACGGCTCTGGAACGCCACCCTCATCTCTCAACAACCATCTACCACCCTTCGTCGGTGCACACTTTCTACGCCTCCATAGACCATTGCTCTGGACGCCACCCTCACCTTTCAATCACGCTATCTACTGCATACACCTCCATAGACCTTGTACCACCACTATGAATGCCACCCTTGTTTCTCAAGTAGACCACCCACTTTACTCAATATCATTGGCATTCTACGAGACCCAGTGTATTTCACAAAGTTAGCTTACTTGTAGTCTGACTGGACTTTGCGCAATGAAAAACCCTTGAATTTATTCAAATGAGTGACAGACAAAGGATATCTATTGAACTAGATTTGGGCTGCCGGCCCAAAAATAGTATCTAATGTAGCCAACATGGCATCTGGATCAAAGAACTCGTTAGAAGGTGACACAGGAGTGCTGCTGATGGCTGGAGGAGTAGGGGTACAAAAGAAGTCGAAGGCGGCAGGATTGATGGAGTCGAAGGCGGCGGGATTGATGGAGTCGAAGGTGCCAGCATTGGCATTGTTGAAAGCCTTGGTATTGGTGAAGTTGGTGGAGGCACTAGCCTCAGCGTTGACATTGCTATTGGCGCTGGCATTGGTATTAGTGCCAGCATCATCATTGGTGTTGGCGCTGGTGGAGTTGGTACTGATGTTAGCGCTAGGGATGTTGGCACTAGGGGAATTGGCATTGGCAGCTGGGGTGGTCTTGTCTTCATTGTCGGTCTCAACGGTTTCCGTGCTCTTGTACGTCTTCTTGCGACGACCCGATCCATCTGTAGACTGTGCCCGCTTCTTTCCCTTGTCTGAGCGAGTCCAGCGGCGATGGTCCGTGATCTCACCACTTTCAAGCTTCTCGTTGTGCTCTTCGAGGAGTTGTTGAAACTCCTCGTCGTCAATTTCTCTCCAACAGATGGCACGAGACTCCCACTTCCGACAAATCATTTCAAGGTCAGGAAGGGCGCTCGAGGCTTGGCTGAGGTTGACAAAAGGGATGTTAGCAGGCCAGCCTTCGATAACGACTTGATAGCGCTGGACAACATTGCGGAAATAATTCACCCAGTGCATCTTCGCGTTTTCATCCTTAGTGATTGCCACTACATGGTAATAGTAATTAGAATTGTAGTACGAAAAATATATTGAAAGAAATCTCACCAAGTCCCTTCTGAATTTCGTGGCGGATCACTGCACGAACATCGGAACAACACTTTTGATGATTTTTTGCAGCACCTGTTGAGTAATGGAATTTAGTGTGCTGAGCAAAGGTACAAGCAAACATACCTTTCATGCCCTGGACAGCGAATCCTTCCATCTTGCTAATTAAATCTTGATTGTTGACATTCATTACAGACACCATAAACTCGTCCACACCTTCAGTAGCAAAAGCGACACCACGAAGAGGGAGGTCCGTGGACCCATGCGTCATGTAGAGGATCGCCTCGGCTCCCGTACGGCTCCTCAAATTGTTAAGCTGTAAACTGTGTCAGTGAATCCCAAAATGAAGATGCGTGGAGGACTCGCCTCATTCTCAACGGTCTTGAGGGTCTGGGTGACATCATTAACCTTTGACTTCGTTGAAATTCGGATGCCTGTGGCTTGTGTCTCCTTGTGCTCACTGTACTCGAGCAAAATCTCAGCCTTCTCGTCATCCGTGAGCTCTTGATATTCCGCACAGTGGCTCTTGACGAGTTCTTGTAGGACGTCCTTGCCTGTCGCCCCTTGACGGCACAGTAAGTACATTGTTCGTGTGTTGTCAAACCACGTACCATTCTCTTGATTATCCTGCCGTTTTTTCCAACAGAATGCCTTCCACACATTCAACTTTGAGTGCTTGAATCTCATCATCCCCCGGCCTAAACATAAGTCATTTTGTACGCGACGGAAACTCTTGTGGTGAGAAGATGCAATTTCCTTTACGGTCTCATCGAGACCGTTCCAAGCACCACCAAGAGCTGATCTGAATTGATGCGCATTTTCACGACGTCGAGCAGTAAGGGCAGCGTGGGCCTCCTTACTGAGAGTGACCCTGGTGCGACGAGTAGGCAAAGCCTGGACGCGTTTGCGAGTCTGTGTTGCACGAAAGGTCTGGGTGGCCATTGACCTGGGTATTTCAGCGGTTAGTAAACACCCGCGCAGCCAATTTATACGCAAACGGCAAGCACAACGGAGCATGTATATTGGTGTAACTATTCAAGAACGACATCGGTGGCTTTTGCCACACAATCGGGGATCCAGAACAAGAACAAGAGAAAAAAACAAGTAAAGTGCGCACATAAAAACTAGGGAGCCAAGAAATGTGAATATTTGTGAAAGGAACGAAGACGGCGGCTAGAAAGTGATTAAATTGTCAATCAATTCAAATCACGGTAGAAATATAAAATACCTTAGTGTTTGTGGGCATAGCTTGGTTGCTGTGAACGTCAGAATTGAGTGCTCTACTCAGGTTCGAATGCCTGTTCATAAGTCAGGTTCCATTTCGGTGATTGAAGCACAGCCTCCCAGCGGCTGCTGTGAATGGAGCCGATGAGCTGATGAAGCTTGGGAAGTATGTGATCGTCTAAACCGAACCGAATCAAGCACAGCATCGGAGTGCGGACCTATGCTGATCAAGGGGGGTCCCAGCTTGGAAAGATGCTGCTGCTGGCCATTTGACTTGGTCATATTTTTGGTACCGGGGGGCTTTGGGATAGTTGCAGTATGAGTGGCATTCAAGAGAAATGCGTCAGCATTTTGACGCTGCCGAACGTCTGACTTGCTCTTGCTAGGCGATGCTTTCGCCAGGGCTTGACCCATCTGAACAGCAGCCGAAAGCGACTTGTTGCTAACTTCAAAATCATGTTCGAACTGCTTGGTGGGACAAGCGGAACACTGAATATGTGCACCTGTGGCTACCAAGGTCCAGGCAAAAATGGGGTCCAGAAGGATTCACTTGACTTGCCGGGTCTTTGAAAAAAGTGAGCTTGTGAACATGGAAACAGAGGAGACTCACAATGCTGGGGAGGGATGATGCCCTCAATGCGACAACGTTCTGCATAGCGCTGCAGATGGGGGATGACAAACTCCTCGCTGAAAGCCTGCACTAAGGCCGATAAATCTCCCCCAATCGCTCTGGTGTTTCACGATGTTCCGTGGCATAATGTACAGATCGACAGTGAAGTGCTCCGGAGACAGCGTTTCTGAGGCTTCAGAACCGGCACAACGCATGAGGATGGAAATTCCACCATCAAGACGATCTTGCATTGTGATCTAACAATTTATGTCATTAGTATTATGAAGATAGAAAATAAAAAAAGCTCACCGCATCAAACAGGTCTTGTAATGCTCGCATTAAGGAAATCTTCTTGTGTGATGGATCGTTCATTTGATGACGTGTATGAATTGAAGGCAATATGGAGACGGATGGAGGGCCACCAGGCTTTCAGGTATGACAGTGAGTACCGTCAACGTGGGCTTCATGCTTGAGTAACGTGCGAGCTGCTGCCTGTCATTCTCCATTGCTGAAACCTTGAGCGAACGAGCTTGAGTGTAGCGCTGCTAAGCTGGACAGTGAGAAGCGAGCCACCTGCACTGGCTTGTCCATAACATCAGACACAGTTTCTGGAGATCCTGCACGAGCTGGAAGTGTCTGTTTGGAGTGGTGGGGAGGGGGCATAGACAGAGTGAACCATGGTTGAAGCGCGAGGTTGAAGCACAAGATTTGGGAGAGCAGTTATGAAAGTAATGAAATTTGAGGCCTTGAGGCATGTATTGTTACCGATTATGTTAAGAGTGCGCTCCTAAGTCATAAGTAGTAGCAGGTAAATATCAAGCGCAGATCACAATATGTAGTAGCAGATGATATGTAGGAGGGAATATGTTGAAAAACAGCCTAAGTATATAGTAGCAGATGATATGTAGAAAGGGAATATGTTAAAGAACGGCCTAAGTATGTAGCAGATGATATGTAGAAGGGAATATGTTAAGCTTGAGGATCATCATATGTATATCGAGCGCAAATCACACTACACCGCAGAGGAATATCTCCCATTCAACTACAGTTGACCACTAGCATTTTGCGTGTCTGAACATCTCGAATTCCAATATCAACACTACTATTGTATTTTCGATGCAACATTTACTCTACAACGGATGCCAAAAAATCAGCGAAATCTTCTACATTCTGTTCTTGCTCCTCATGCTCGAGATTATCTCCACCACTTTGTTCATCAGTCACTGAAATTGTCGAAGTTGCCATCATCCGCTCAGATTCTGCATTAGAGATATGTAAGCTGCAAATAATGAAGAGCGGGGACATACCATGGCTAGATGTGCCATTGAGTCGAGTTCCGAGGCCTCTTTTACCTGAAAAGCCTGCCTGTGACATGATTCAATCTAATCTAAACAAATGCGCTGCATTGATGGAAGCGCAACTGCGCCATTGACATTGCAGTTCAAGTCCAACAGGTTTATTTGAAATGAGAAGGGAATTGATGGTGGCGTTCACAGTGAGTTCCTCGTCGTGTATGGCTGTATGCAACCGACAAATTTCGATATTCAAGCGTTGAATCTCTTCATGGGCACGTTGAAGTTTGAAGTACTTTACCGTAGCTTCGCAATGCACAGGTTTGGTCCAATCCAAGGTGTGAATGTCAGAACGAGACTGGCGCAAAAGATCAAACTTTCCCAGAAGGCTGTACTCCACTATATCTTTCCAAGTGAGCTGTGGACGCGGAGGTACAAGAGCAGCAGCCTGCAGATTGAACTGGCTAAGTGCGTTCAGAATTGCCTGTGATCGACGTTGTAGAGCCTTGCTGATTTGTTGACGTAGTTTGTAGCCTAAAATAAACAAAATAAACACTTATGTGAGTGCGCAAAGACAATGATCTTACCCATGCCTGAAAGCGAGAGTTTCGACAACTCAAATAGATGCATCACGACAAGTCGTTCTAATTTATCGAGTGCTGTGCGGTAAGTCAAAAGTGAAGCTTCTTGGCGAAATTGACGGTAGGGTTCGCTGTCGATCTCCCATCGCTTGTCGATCCCAAGTTGAATTTCTAAATGCGAAGCCATCGCTTCCGCATTTTGAAGCTTTGAATATGATCCATCAACTCGGATCCAGGCTTGATTGATGGTGGTGTGCATTTCCTGATAGCCGCCGACATGAATATCCACAAGCGCCTGATTGGCAGCTTCTCATGCTGTGTTCCATTCCTTTCTGTCATATACATAATGTAAGCGTCAAATAAATACAAATTAAACTATATGACTTACTGGCGGACGACAACTTCATCAAGAGCTTGAACATATCGAACACTGACACGATCCTTGACAGGGGGTTCCTTCAGGCCGTCAAGGTATGAGCACTCTTCCTTGTGAAAATGAACGAAGTCGGCATGTGTGAGATTGAGGACACCTTCCAGAGAGGAAAGTTCACTGGTGAGAGTTTGAATGGCAGCAAGTGCCTCTCGGTAATGATTCTGCAAAAATGTACCTACACATCAACTCGTTAGCTTAGGATTTCGTAAAATGAAAATAACTTACTAAGTGCTGCGTACTTGTCATTGTCCCAAAAGGCAAAGTGTTGCTCGATCGTTTGATGCCGGTGAAATGGAGTAGCGTGGCGAGTGCTGCGCGCAAGCTCATTTGACGACGAAAAAACATGCTCACAGCCTTCTCCCTCGGTATGGCCAGTACATTCTATGTACATCGGATGCCAGTCAATTTGACACCGTCGGTTGTGAGCATGGCCATGAAAAGCTCCGACCATCATTCATAAATTGAGCTCACGAGCTCAGGGTCCAAGGCAGCTATTTTCCAGCGTCTTGGAAAATGCACAGCCGATATCGTATGCAACGCCACCATTCTTCCCGTAGACATTGAGCAGATGATCTAGAATAGCGAGCGGGTATTTTGAGCTTGAAAAATCAGTCAGTGATGATGACAACAAAATCAAAATCAAAATTACATACAGTTCACCACTTTTCACCATATCACACACTAAAAGAATGAACTGGTGGTGACAGGCCACAATAAAAATGCCAGATTTGTCAAAAACTGAAAACATGCGTTTACGTGCTTCTGGACCAGCATTTCGCCAGCAGTCAATGCAGTTGAATGGTGTCGAGTCTGACCGTACCACATCCTCCCAGTCATCAGTGGGATCTTGCTGATCAGAAATTAGGTTTGTAAAGTTCATATCAATTGAAAACTTACTTCATGAGGTTGAGCACCATTAAGTTGGAATTGGTCAACTTTCACGTGATGGAGCCAGTAGTCAGAACGTCGAGTCCGCGAATCATCCCTCGGAGATGTGCCATAAATAGAAGACGACCATCTTTTCAAGCTATTATTACCGTCGATGGTGGCAAGCCACTCAAAAGTCATGTTGTCTTCATCGTCTAGTTTGTAACAGCAACAGGGACACGAGTTGAGAAGGCACCAATCTTGTGTATCACGCTTCAGTGCTGCTTTAATGAGGCAGTCTACCCGATGCAAGATCTCAAGGTAAACATCATATGCATCCGAGAATTGTGTATTTAGATATGGTTGGTAAGGGATCTACGAAGCAACATTGTAATTGATATATCACAATACAATTGAATATTGCACATTGTGGAGGTGGCATAGGGCCTTACACTGCGCTTGAATGCTAAACCAGGGGCAAGTCCTGTGAGACTGTCAATAAGCCGCAAGCGTGCGGAGAGAAATGGCGACGGTTGGGTGCAGCGGAGAACAGCCAAGGTAACCATGGTATACAAGGCTTTTGTTTGGAAACCTGTGAAAGGCAAGGGGTTGCAGCAATGCAAATTTTCGGCCTAGAATACTGTTGAACAAAGTCTTCTGACCGGAAAGAAATATATTGCTTACTAAAAACGTCGACCAGCTCGATATTCTGCAGGATCAGAGTGTCAGCATCATTATGTAGAAGGTCATCATCGCTCAAAACACTTGGCATGCCGTCACCATTATCGCGGGTGCGATAGTCCAGATAAGCCCTGACCAGGCCTTCCATCTGAAGATCCCAGTTTGCATTCTGAACATTATGCGGTCCCCACGTGTGCGTGGATCAATGTAGTGGCTAGCACGCGTAAGCGCATGCTAGTGGGCATGAAATCAAATAACTTACAATCCAGAGAGGTCTGCCATTTGCTGAGCTAGCCCCTGGAACACCTCGTACTCTCCACCCTCGTGGCTAAACTCGGCTCCCTCCTTGCCAGGGGAGCAGTGTATGGTATAGACTCAATATCCGCGTCATAATCGACGAGCATAGTCTCAACAGCCGCACGATCTTCAGCTGACATCTCTGCAGAAATGAGAAGACAAACATCTAAGAAAAATGGACACCGTACCTTGTATGCGTGATTGCCGCTTGGCGTTCACATGTTCCCTTCGTTGGGTTTGTTGTCCTGCCCTCAGTACATCAACCATTTGCACAGAGCATCGAAAACCATGTTTTATGGTTGCCTTCGACAGCCCTGTGATCCTCCTCACTGATGGTCGTGAAATGGGTGGTAGAGAGTATAGTAGGCAGAAGATAGCGTGATTGAAAGGTGAGGGTGGCGTCCAGAGCAATGGTCTATGGAGGCGTAGAAAGTGTGCACTGACGAAGGGTGGTAGATGGTTGTTGAGAGATGAGGGTGGCGTTCCAGAGCCGTTGTGCTTGGTCCAGCAGGCAGATCCACGCAGGAGGTGGTGAAAGACGCTGTTGGGGGCGCAGGAAGCCTGTGTCGATGGCTAGAATGGGTGGTAGGCGACATTAGTGGTGGTGGATAAGGGCAAAGGGTGTGCAAGAAAAGACTCACCTAGACGGTGTCCAGAGCCATTGTACTTGGTCCAATGGACAGATCCACGTAAAATGGTGGTGAACGACGCTGTTGGGGGCGCAGGAAGCCTGTGTCGACGGCTAGAACGGGTGGTAGACGACATTGGTGGTGATGGAGAAGGGCAAGGGGCATGAGAAAATAGTCTCACCTAGTTTGGAAGCTTAGCGCATGGCGGGGCACGTCGGGATGACACATTAGGCGTAAATAGGTGGCAGACAGTGCTGACAGTGCCGAGCTACTTACCTACGCCAAATACCCAAAGGTCCTGGGTTATTTGGGACAGCATTTAATGCTGGTGTTGAGGATTGCTGCAACTAAGCCTAATAATAGTAAGCACAGCACATAACAAACCACTATAGTAAGGCTTACTTAATGGGAAGCCCAGGTGGCCAACATGTGAACCTCAGAACGTATTGGAGGGTGACATGGTCAAATTCAAAATGGCCCAAACATATCTTTACAGTATGTACAGTATGGGCAAAAAAGCTGCTGGAATAAATTCACTGATGGGCCGAGATTGCAATCAACCCATCTGCTCAATCTACTACAATAGTGGCGCTAGGAGACGAGCCATCATTCTGTGCAGTGGGTGTATGTGCTAAGATAAGGTACATTAGAATCAGAGCTTAGCAAAGAGCAAACAACTCACCAGTGGTACCAGGCTGGGACTCAGATTTGCAAGGTTCGTTGAGTTTAGCATGGCAGATATAGCACTGGCAGCGGTGTGCACAGAAAACGCAAGCAGGGCAACCATCTGTATGAGGAGAAGGCAGTTCAGCAGCAGAATTGTCATGCGCTTGAAATATTTCTGTGTAGATAATCAAACGGTGAGTATTAAGGAACAGAATTAAAATTTACTCACCATCCTGGTCCCTGATGAGTTGCAGAGCGGCAGCAAGCTCGTTGATGATGAAGGTTAGTGGCTCCACCAAGGATGGAGTGCACAGCTGGATGCAGACCGTACAAGTACAAGTGTTATTATTGGAATCGCTCATTTGAAAATGAACCAAGGATCGATAACGTGTTGCTACTAAATGGGGGTGAGGCGTAAGTGAGGGCGGTAGCTTTTCATTTTGGGCTTGTCATGGATTATATGATGTTAAATTTAACTCCGATCCAATGTACTATAGGAATAGAGGAACATGATTGGTCCCTTGTCGATGGCTGAACCTTATTTTGAGGCTTGACTGTATGTTTTGTTTGGTCAGACGCACCTGAAGCTGCCCGAAAACCTTACAATTGGCCAACCAGAAGCAAAAAAAAGTAAGCAATGTCCAAAATCCTATTGATATGCTGTGAATGATCACGGCACTTTAAAGCCTTCCAGCCGACGTACCGGACACAGACCAAAAAAAGACGAGGTAAGCGGTGACACATGCCTAGTAATATGCTGTCATTGATGACGCTACTATTATGACAGATGGTTGGATCCCAATGGACGAGCGCTGAACAAAAGGATTACCTGGAGTCTCAATTTAGCGAGTTCCTGAAACAGCAACTTCAGGGTACTTTGTTGAACTTCTGGTCCACTGTTAGTGTGGAGTTCCTAAAGCGATGGCCTGAAATCAATGTGTTGTACCCAGACAAGACACTCTCGCAGCTCAGCAAGGCTGAGAACATGGAACTGGGAAAGGCAGTTGAGGCGCGCAAGAAGGTTAATAAATTTTGCAATGATGAATTTGATTTTCAAGGACGACACTCATTTCAAAAACAGCAAATCAAAAATTGGTTCAATTATAGATCTCGCAAGGGTGGCCGATCGCAACTCAATGCGATGACGAAATCGATTACCAAGATGATAGGCAACAAGGCCAAAGGAACTCAGATCCATACCGAGGTGGAAATATTTTCCAAAATGAACTACAACACTGCCGTATGGTCCCAGATTAAGGAGAGAATTGAGTCCAGGTTGCTCGTGACTAAGAATGAGAAATTGATGGCAGTCAGGGAGTTGACGAAAGCAGCATATGAGGTGGCGCCGCCAGAAATTCAGTCGTTGTGCAAGGCGAAGGCTGCCGAAGAACATGAAGCTAAGGCTTCTGTCATGCTCTCCGAAGCTGCAACTGGAACACCTACCAATGCGCAGTATGCAAAGTGAGTGAGAATTGTCTGTCTCTATGTCTTGCTCACACTATCACATTAATTAGGGCACTGGAGGAGTGCATCAGCCCAATATCGCAATTTTAGATGAGATAAGACAGCTAACAGGTTGGGAGTGGACAGTCATTGGTGGAGGCCCTGATCCTCGCCTCGGCGGCATGCTTAATGTATCGAGGTATGTAGAGTTCGATCTGTATGTTTTCCATTCTTAACGCTGATTGTTTTTAGCTACCACACAGGTGTGAATCAATCTGGCCTTACATGGAAGCAGGCGACTTCGAATTTTACGGACAAGCATCTCAACCCATACCTGAGTTATCTTGGGACGGTTTTCAGTACATATTTTTATTTCTTATAAAGGTTCATCTACTAATGTAATGTACAGCTGAAGACGACAGGAAGAAGCATGCATTAGACTATGTGCCCCCTGTGGAACGAGAAGAGAATTCCTGGCATCAAGACGCTGAGGCTCCGACGATGTCGGATGCGAGCACCTCATTGCAGGTGGCTCTCTCATCACCTGCAGTGGCCACGTTTGATCGGGGGGAAGAAGTGGCTACTGGAGTGCCTGCAGTCCCTGAGAGCCTGCTGCCCTTCGACTCACCAGGGCCCTCACGCCGCTTCAGCTCGCAAGGACTCGACGACCTGTACTCTTGGGATTTCGATGCTCCCCTTCTCAGCCAACAACCCTCATCATCGGTACCTTGGCCTCAAACACCCACACTCCCTGCATTTCCATCAATGTCACCGGTATCTCCCCTTCCATCGACTTCACCTGACACTCCCATTACATCGTGGAGGAAAGAGTCTGAGCTGTGGAATACAATGAGGAACGCGCCTTTGACAGCGCCGACATTCAACTTCGACGGGTATTCCTTTTCTGCTCCTGGTATCATGCCCAATCCACAGCAAATCCTGGTTCTTCCTCACCCCATAGCAACCAACCAACCGACTGACGAGTTCATCGGTCCCGCCGCTACTGTAGCCAGTGTGAACTTCACTGACACACCTACTGCAGCAGCACCTACTACTGTCATCGGTGCTGACCTTGCTGCTGCTGCACCGACTACCTCTTGTGTTCACCCCATTGTCACTGCTATGGACACAACTACCATGGATGCACCTGCTACCACGGACGCACCTGCCATGGACACAGCAGAGGATGAACCTGTGAATGGTGTCAAGCAGAGGCATCCGCAAACTGCACCCATCGAAACTGCCACTTACCCATCCCCCTCAGTCGATATCCCTCTTTGGAAGACAGGTCGGGTTCACCAGGAGTCCACGCGCACAGCACAAGCAAATATGATAGGTCAGAGCATGAAGAGACTCAGGACAGGCGAGGTGGAGAAGACCCTTCAAAAGAAGTATGTGCTCTTTCTGTCACCATTGTACGGCGCTAATTTTATGACAGGAAACGCAAATCCAGCACCTGAGTCACCCACCCATCAATATAATATTGTAGTAATGCTTTCATTATACCAGTCCATACTATACTGCATGTATTGTAATCCCCCCCCCACGGGGGGCCACCATTGACACATTAATAATATCGACTTCTTGCTGCAATTCTTCGGATATGAAAGTATTTTCACAGTGACAGACTTAGTAGACATTTTGTGCGCACAGCGCTTGTAATTTCATTGTAAATCAGGTGGGACTTAGTGAAAATTTCATGCACACAGCGCTGTATACATACTACAGACGTGGGACTTAGTGAAATTTCAAGTGGCGAATCTCAATCCTTGTTTGGCATCACGGACTTAGTGAGAAAAATTGTGGTATAAACACTGATATACACTACAGCAGTATCTAATCTCGATCCTTGGCATCAAATCAATGGGCTAGCCGGGTCAAGAAGGGGGGAGAAGCCAGGAATGTAGGGAAGAAGCCTGAAGAAGCAAAGAGGGGAAGCCAGGAAGGGGGGTAGGAAGCCAGGAAGGGGTGTACCTGCCAAAAAGGGTGAAACCAAAGATCTGAAACGTCATGGGAAAGCATGAAGCTTCAGCACAGAGACACAAAGAAGCAACAAAGGCACGTACTGGTGAAACCAAAGATCTGAAATGTCGTGGGAAAGCGTGAAGCTTCAGCGCAGAGACACAAAGAAGCAACGAAGGCACGTACCTGCCCCAAAACGGTGAAACCAAAAGATCTGAAGTGTCGTGGGAAAGCGTGAAGCTTCAGTGCAGAGCCACAGAGACTTGATGCTTCATGAAGCATCAAGCTACAGACGTCAGGGAACTAGACACATTGTGCATCAAGGTGTGTGTCTTATCACACACCTTGATGCTTAAATATGACACTATAGCCTGCATCTTGTTCTTTAGGCTATTTCCCGCAGTATGTGGCGCAAATGTCACGGCTGGTAAGTATGTCATTACTCAATGTACAATTTTCACTGTCAGCTCTGCGACGATCTATTTACGTTCCGCACGGAGCTGAAGAAAGTTGTTATATCCATCACGAAAACATCATACAAGATCTTCCCGAAGGGCATGGTAGCACGCAAGGATGAGATGCAGAAACATGTCATTGTGAATGCCACTAAGTTACTGAAGACTGGTGAATATCTTCGTATTCCTGATTCATCTGATGTATGGTTACTCGTTTACTCCTCCTGAGGTGGCCACTCACTATTGATTTCATAGGGCAAATGGAAGAATTTTGTCTCGCAAGCTCTCAGGGATAGCTGCCTTGATTTCTATTACAGCAATAGCAAGAAAGCCCTCAAGAACATGGATGAATTTCAACATGCGATACCTATCAATGGGCTGCTCCTCGTGGCCATGGTGGTGCGCATGTTTTTTTTTTTTTTGCTTTTGCTTTATTTAATCACTGACAAGTCAACAGATGAAGGGCATCATCACTGGGTTTCGCGAGACCGGCACTGACAAAGTCCCTGACCTCTCCACAGATAAATGTAGGGCCGACTTCAACTCATTGCGGAAGTCGGTAGACACACTTATGGAGTCTGGACAATATTGACCGTTGTGTGGAGCTCGAGGAGATGCTGCAGCAGTGGGCTATGATTTGGATGGGTGACCTTGATTTTGATGGAGGCAGTGTTGGAGGCAGTGATATGGAGGATGTCAATGTCGTCTTATAATCTAGCATACTTGTCATCCAGTGTTTTGCAGTTTGTGACAATCAGCATAGTTTTTGCATCCCTTACAAGCCTGTGCAGTGTCCAGCAACTACATAAGTTTATACAACATGTCTTGCCTGCACAACATATCTTGTCTGTACAATATGTCTTGACTTCACAATATGTCTCATCTGTACAGTGTGTACAAAGGCACAGATTGTACATATTGTCAGACATTGTGAACATTTGTACTCATTGTCGGACATTGTGACAGGACTGTAAAGAGGGGACTTCCTTGTGTGACTGTAAAGCTTGTACAATCTTGTACAAGATTGTACAAAATTGTACAAGTACCGACTAGTTTGCTGATGTGGCATTAGTGTGGCGAAGGAAAGTAGGATTTATACAGGTTGATGGAGGCAATCTTGCATAGGTGTCACAGGTGGGATATCCTCGCATAGGCAGGACCACCATGCCCACACAATGAGGCCATCCCGGATGTTCCTCAGTGCTACACTGCACATGATCTGACACTGGCCCCAGAGTTAGAGACTGATGTCGGAGAATCACACTGGTGTGGTGACCAGTTTTTTGAGATGATAAAGAGGGGGTTGCAAGTAGAGACTCTTACAATTCCGTTGAAGACACGGTTGGAGGATTCCGATACTTTGACCATCTCCCCAACAGACGACTCATTTTACGACACCATCGCGGCCTGCTTCGACATCGACATCATGTCTGGTTGCTGCTTCAGCTCGATACATCTGTGAATATCAGGCGTCTGAGCCGGAAATGGGTACCGATGAGGGATGTATTAATTATCAAGAAGAGGCGGGAGCTCGAGGCAGATCGAGACAATTTGGCTGTAGCTCTTGGAGATCTGTTGTATTTTATACGAGTATAATGAGGTGATCGTACGGTACACCTACAAGACACATCGTAATTTATGCGGGAATATTGAGTCTGCTTGTACCACGCCTCAGACCTCGCATACATTCTCTCCTAACATTCCGAAGTCCTGAACATTCAATAAGTCCAGTGAACCAGGTCGACAAATGATCTAGGTTGTGCGCTTGTGTTACCGTTATGTTTTGTGGTCAGAGAGCAAACATCAGATCTAATCTATGAAGAACGTAAGAGATACATGTAAGTGTGATGGACTTTCTGCGTTCGGGAGCGATGCTTTGCAAATATTGTGAATAATAACTTGTAAATTCTGAAAAAAGCTTTGTTCCGTGTTAGTTGCGAGATGCATGTGCTGCTGAGGGTGTGGGCGAGAGCGAAAGAACGATTGAGCAATACGATTAGAGTCGTGGAGTACGTACGTACGCGAAGAAGAGATGTCTCAAAAAGGGGCGTGGCTATTTTGACGCGGTCCTGCCGCGGTCGTGACGCGGTGTCGTGCTTTCAGCCTGGGGCTAAAACAAACCGATTTTCCAAAATTGCCCATTATTGGGGTGATACATGTGACGTGACACGTTGATCGTGACGACTACTGCACCATGCCAGCAGGATAATGCTACCCTATTGCGTTAATAACGCATAAAATTTGCTCATGCCATGGCCCAAAGCACAGTCGGAGTGGCACATGCGTCTGAGCGTCTGACATAAATTAACGTCCCAGAAAGTGATATAACATGTCCAAGCACTCGCTCTACTTTTCATCCAGACTTATCTCCTTCCTGACTCTGATCACCATCCCACTCTTCACTTGGCTGGTCGACCATGTGGACAATCACCAGCGCTCCTTGGTTGGACTTAGGTCTTGCTGGTGTCGGAGTGTATCTGGTCAAGCAGGTATTCACCAAGAAGAATCCTGCACCATATCCCCCTGGACCGCCGGGGCTGCCTCTCATCGGAAACCTCCGAGATATGCCTCATGTCAAGCACTCGCTCACCTTTGCCGAGTGGGGCAAGAAGTATGGTAAAAGCCTCCCATTTTTCTAAAAACATGATTTCGATGTCTTGTGCACAGGTAGTATCACGCACATCAACGTTCTGGGTCGGCACATCTTTGTGCTGAACTCTCTCAAAACTACGGTAGAAATGCTGGACAAGAAGAGCAACGTGTACTCTGATCGTGCTATTTTTCCTATGACTGGCGAACTTATGGGCTATAAGCACACTTTGGGTCTTCTCCGTTACGGTGAACGTTTCCGCTTGTACCGCAAGAAGATCCATCGCATCATTGGCAGTCGCGCTGCCTTTTCTGTCTACAACCAAGTAGAGGAGATTGAGACCCACCGATTTCTGAAGTCCGTACTCGCGAAACCCGACCAACTGCAAGCACATATTCGACGGTATGGTTTTTGTCTTCATAGTACTGGCTTGATCTTTGAATTTTTTATAGCACCGCTGGCGCGATGATCCTGCGCATCTGCTATGGTTATGAAGTAAAGGAGGTCGATGACCCCCTTGTTGTCCTTGCAGAACGCGCTTTATACCTATTCGCGCGATTCAGTACCGGTGATTTCTTGGTTGACTTCTTGCCATGCTGTAAGGCCATACATTTCGACGTGTTCTCGCAATGGCCTGACTATGTTTTAGTGGCTAAGGTCCCCGAATGGTTCCCCGGTGCTGCCTTCAAGCGCATAGCCCGTGAAGGTCGTGAAGCACTCGAAGAGATGGCTGCTGTACCCTACAAGTTCGTCAAGGATCAGATGGTAACCAACTTTTGCAGTTTTGCGACCATGCGCTATAGTTTGATTTTTCAGGCTGCTGGCATTGCTCCCAAGTCTTTTATTTTAGATATGTTGGATGGCCGTACTTTGTCTGCAGAAGATGATTACATGGCGAAGTGGTCTGCTGTATCCCTATACGCCGGCGGTGCCGATACGGTTGGCCCTTCCCTGGATTTTCGAAATATTTCACTAACACCTGTTTGCTCAGTCTGTTTCTGCAGTATATTCATTTTTCCTGGCCATGACACTTTTCCCTGAGGTACAGAAGAAGGCTCAGGCTGAAATCGATGCTGTTGTTGGTCCTGACCGTCTCCCCACCTTCGCCGACCGGGCCTCCCTCCCCTACATTGAGGCGCTTACCAAGGAAATTCTCCGCTGGAATGTTGTCGTCGCTAGCGGTATGTGTATCTCGTTCATCACAAACTTTAGTTGACGAATGGTATGTCAATGATAGTTGGCCACAGCACCAGTGAGGACGACATACATGACGGGTACTACATCCCAAAAGGCTCCGCGGTACTCTCTAACATTTGGTTAGTACTTCATTGCTCTGCATACGGTTTATTGAATGCTTTGAATTGCGACAGGTTCATGCTCAATGATCCGCAGACATATCCCAACCCCTCGGAATTCAAGCCTGAGCGTTTCCTCACCAAGGATGGAAAGGAACCTGAGACCGACCCTCGTACGATGTGCTTCGGCTTTGGTAGACGGTAAGGATTGAGTTGCTGTTCCATTATGAGCGAAATGCTAAGTTTCGGCTCTCCAGTATCTGCCCAGGTATGCGCAATCCACAGAGGGCGCCAACGAACAAGGCAATTTTCTGACGTTGCTTGCTTCAATTGTACAGGTCAGCTCCTCGCTGATGCGTCCATCTGGATGTCCACTGCGATGTCACTTGCCGTGTTCAATATTTCTAAAGCTGTCGAGAACGGTATGGAGATCACCCCTGAAGTTGACCCTTCATCCGGTGCTATCAGGTACGTCGTGCATCCTATGGTGCTCGCGTTGCTCTGGACATACACACTCTTAGCCACCCGAAGCCCTTCAAGTGCTCGGTTAAGCCTCGCTCTGACAAAGCCCTTGCACTCATTCAACAGGATGTTAAGCAATGTTAAACAATAGTTGTCTTGTGGTTATGAGGCTAGTAGCGAGTGAGATCTTAGAGAAGGGATGAAGATATTATTCGGACTAATCTCTATGTAAGACACTTGCACAGTATTTATACTACTATCCGCTAATACATGTTGTATGACGTCCGTAAGTCATGCAATAGATCCGCATGCCATCCGATGCGATCCGCACCTGCATGCGATACGGGATAGAGTGGATGCGCACTCAAGCGCCCGCATCGGATATCGCCGAGCTAAGGTAGTGCGAGCTCTAGCTAGCTGCATGCTTGACCTAATTAGGACGTAAAAGTGCCGGTAAAGGTAGGGACCCCAAATTTTGAAAACTCGTACTGCAATTTGATATGCAACACACTGTAAATGCAAATCGAGCTATGGCGGATAGCTTCACCAACAAGATCTATGTCAACTTGAAGAACTCGATACAAATGAACATTAGCCAATGGGACGTCACCACGAATGTAAGGAAATCATGTTCAATAAGCAAGGAGAAGGCAGGGACTGACACTAGGATGGAAACAGTGCGAAGCAGCGTGCTTAGAAGGACAACGACTTGACTGAGAGGATGGACATGCGAAACGAGAGATTCCGCAAGACGAAGTGGACAGAATGGAGTGTGATGTGACCCCTGGTTGTCAGATCGGAAGCGGTGAATATGGGCCAGAGTGAAAGAGGGTGCGATGACCGAGGACAACGGCCACCAGTTCTGCACAGCCAATGTCATGCCCATCTGACTGCGAGTACTAATTCACCCATGCTGAGCTGCAAACACTACCACACAACATCTTCGAGAACCTTGGACGGAATGTGATGTATGAGGAGAGGAGAAGAGGATAAATTGAAGGAGGCTTGTAGGCAATAGACATGGGATGCAGCAAAGGCACAGCTGCGGTTCTCGCTGGCAGGAAGGCATGAGAGGGGTGGAATACACTCGTGGTAACCCAAGGACAGAGAGTGATATGGTAGTTGGCAAAAGCGGAATCAGCCAATGCAGCATCAAGGGCATGAATGACTCGGCTGCGAGCGAGCATGGATAAATCAGATAAGAGAAGAGGTCTAGGTGGGGAAGGAATGGCAGCGAGGGCATCTGCATGTTTGATACAGGGAGTCTGAGCAAATGGGCACCATGGAAATAGTGAATCAAGTCCGAAACCACTTGTCCGTGTGAAGACAAGGGTTTGGTATCTTGAGGGTGGATGCAACGAGAGTGATGAGGACTTGGTGCGGAAGGAGACACGGTAAGGGCGGTTTGCCAGTAACAGTACTTCAGACAACAGTAAAAGTGTGACAAGAGGAGGAATTCTTGAACATTGGTTTGATCCGCCGTTGAGACTGTCGTCGTCGTCGTCATTGTTTTCGCCGTTGCCGTACTAGCAGTGGGCATCACACGAGTGACGCAGGGAAGCGTTCCAGACAAGCGCAAAGTCAAGGCAATTTCCGAGTCACTCATTCAGCAACTCCTCCCAGTAGTCAGTCGCGGCTTATGAGCAATATGACCTGGATCTTTGAGATTACAGGATGTCTAGTCATACAATTGACGTAGTGCCGATCAAGTACGACTTGATATCCTACTGTCAACTGTTGTGCGAACTACTTATATATCATGCTTCAGGTGTTCGCTTTCCTTACTTCATCCCAACAGATCCCACCTCAATCATCAATCACGCTGCTCAACCAGGCATGATGCAGCTGCCAGATCGCTCATATTCAATACTATCACCCGCGGCAACACCAATTCCACACCAATCAGTCATCCCAGTACACACGCCAAGCGCGCGTCCATCTCCACCATGTACCTCGCCGCCGACTTCTTCACCAATCGACTCCCCCAGGTACAACATCTCCATTCTGATTGGGTTTTCGAGCGGAGCATGCCGAAAAGTTCGTGATATACAGAAGAGTTGGAGAAGGATCGCGAGGTCCATGACATTGATTCTTTTTAATCATCTGCTCAGTCTTCACTTTCTGGACAGACACAACTGCTCTGTCCAGATACTACGAGAATCTGGCGTCTGCGAAACGCATGTTGTATATTCGCTGGCGTAGCTGATGATCAAGCTTGAACAGCTCAAAGAATGGATTTGGTCAGTGACTTATACATGTACGTTGAACCATCTGACGCGACTTTGTTTGCAATGCTGCAATTCTAACACTCGTGCTTCTACTCATCAAAACACACTGGTTCACTCGGGAAACAGTGGACGCGAGCATGGGCATCACTGCGTTGTTAGACCCCGGCGCAGAGGATGATTTTAGGCAATACTTATCTTGAAGGCGCTGCTTATCTTGAAGTTGTGAGCGACAGTAACTCGATGATCAATTTTTAGGAAATCATTATCATTGAAATGAACTTGTACCGTAAGTCGGACTTCTACTCCGCCATGAAGCCCTGCACTGGGTGTGATGATCTGGATATTCTTTGTTCCGCAGTGCCTTCTCATTTATTCATCTAGGGATCACGTCGTATGTTTACCAGATATCAATCACAGATTATGAAGCAGAGATGATGCATCTCAGAAGCTCTGAAGGTTCATGCTTCGATGCATCATGATCATCATACTACATGAGTGTAGAACGCCTTGTATTAGGTTCTATGATGTGATGGCCTGATTAATCGGCTATGAGCGAGACAGGATAGCGAGAAGGTGCACATGATGTGACTGACACTGGTGATTAGGGGCGGAGATTAGGGTATTTGGAGGTGTACTTGGGAGCCCGGGCGGGACAGGTGAGTCGTCTATCTCGTCTATCTTCCATGTCTGAATTTTCTGGCGCCAGTGTGGACAGAATGAGACCTTCTTCGATGTCCTTTTACACTCCCTGGGCCTGATCCAGCGAGGCGGAGAGTGCCGTTGTTCATCAGATGAGAATGATCGAGACAGCATTCTTTTCGATGATCACATTAACATAGGTCTGTGTTGGATGGATGAACTTCTTAACCGATGCACGTGTGGCAAAAAGATCTGGAGAACGGCATCGAACACAAGCTGCAGAAATCACACACAGTTCCTCGATCTTTCATGGTGTTCAAACATTCAGCGCGTGCAACTGCTGTGCAGTTTCACGACCAACATCCACTTTCATTCAACCGATGGCACTGGATTCACTTCCCCTTTCTACTTCACTTCATGCGAAATCACTTACTTCCGTCAATCGAGGCAGGAACCGATATCATCGCTATGATGCTCATTTTGGTCACAAAGACGCCGGATGGTGGTATATCTACTACGAATTACCTCGTCATACGTTCACCAAGTTTGCCACTCACTCACACCCGTCCTTCAACAGTATGACCCTAATCTCAAATGATCCCAGCTGGTGGCCGTCCATCAATATGTATCGGATCGGCAGCTATTCTGAAGGTTTGTGGTGCACCTGTTGGATGATGATCGTGGCGTGTCGATCTAACCTTGGCTGCGTTTTCGTAGTTGCCGCCTTAGCTGGACTGATCTACGATTGGGGTGAGCAACACAGTATCGATGAGCCGCTGATATCTTTATGATATTTCCAGTTCTCACATTTGGCCAAGAGGTAGCTTGATGTCATTACTACATCAGTCATGTCGCTAAGGATGGTTTCATAGGTCGAACTGATCTGGGTGAGCAGAGTCCCACGTCAGACGAACAACTTGAAAAAACACTTAATTTGCGGCAGAGGCAACGCTGGTCCCTGATGACCTTTCTTTATCTGAGTGTGTGTAGCTCGTGTTATAAACATGGTTGACAAGTTGTACTGACTTGAAAATATCGTAGGTGCGTTATCTTGGAATAATATTTGCTGTGTATGTTTGGAAGGCCAAGCAATTGGTGTCGTGCTAATCAGCCATCTCTAACAATCAGCTTCAACACTATTAGTATACCTCCTGACATTCACCGTGTTTGTGTCCTCTGACCAGCGACATACAGATGCTGTCCCGACGATCCCGTTGACTGATGCAGTGAGTATTCTGCACCGATGCCCGCCATTTCCATCCAATTGACTCCACTCCCATATAGGGGTGAGTGAGATTCTTGACTGGCTTGTTGGTTCGATATGATGACTGCCACAGGTGTAAGTTTCTTAGGAGTGCATCATCCTCCGAGGCTGATAACTAACTGGATTTATCAGGCCTTATTATATACCTCACACACAATTGGATCGGCGTCGTCGCAAACGTAATCCTGGGCGGTGAGCTACACAGCTGCAATATCTCAGTGATATTGACTTGACTAAAACATCATGCTAGTCATCATTATCACTCGGTTACACGCCATGTATCAGCGATCCAGAAAGGTGCTGGTACTTCTCATTATTGTCTTCTTGTTTGCCAATCTTTTTGGCGGGGTGATAACCGCAATATCGATGAGGAATATTTCAGGGGGTGAGCTTAATTATGGATAAAATAACCAAGCTCATTGGCAAATACCAGAGGAGCTCATTCTTTCCAGCACCTACCAGTGTGATACCACCTTTGAGGGAAACATCGCACTTCTCTATTCCATCAGTTGGATATTCGGCACCGTATGGGAGGTCCTCGCACTGTGTCTTGCAGTCTGGATTGCCATAAAACACTTCCGTGAACTGCGACGACAATCGGCTGGAGGGATTATTGGAGATTGTTTCACAGTGTTGATTAAAACTCATGTGGGTTACTTTGCGAGGTGAGCTCATAATGTGAATGTGATTCGCCTTTTCCGCTGAAGTTCCGCGCCCGCTAGCTTTGTTGCTGTTTCTTGCATCCAACTCATTTTTTTCTTTTCGCCGAGCTTAGATGTATGTCGATCTCTCACCGACCTCTGCATGTGACCACGGTTCATCATTTTTATAGGATATATCTTCCCTGGAACCTCGGATTTTTACTGGTATTCTTAGCATTTTCGATGTTGTGCAGATGTTTGTGTTGGGACCACGCCTGATCCTTGGCGTTCGAGAATATCACGCCAAGCTCGTGGCCGACTCCGACACAGCAACCGCCATGACTTCAATTGCTTTCCAGGAGCGCGTGCATGTGTCGACTAGCAGCAGTGTGTAGCGAGGGAGATTCTCGATATGACTAAAAGTGGTCGGGTACTCTGCAGGGGCGAGAGAATCTGTTTTATGTTCCAAGTTTCGTCGTGGTATTCATTACGTTATGCGGTGTTCCGGAGGGTACTTATTTAACGTTTCGAAGCAGATTTGAAAGAGAAATATGTCTTCACAATCCAATCACTTATTGCATTCATGCATTCATTTCTCTGTGACGGGACATTTATTCCTAAACGCGCGGACTGATTAGCGGAAGCGAGGTGCTGTTATATAGGAATTAGGTTCGTAGGCTTGACCGTGGTTAAGTTGTTAGAATTACACCCCGTAACCATAGCTGCCATCGCGCCGCTATTCCACTCGTCATCTTACTTCCATTCCCCATACAAGTGCCGTTGCTTAATGAGCTGAGAGGTACAGCAATTTGCCTGTCCTCGGTGTCACGTTCGATTTTATTTTCTTCAGCAGGCAGGACTTCAATGGTATTACCGACGAAGAAATGGCTCTTGAGAACTGTGTGAATAGCACAGTAGCATGAATAGTGAGACATGATGGATGCACATACGCAAGATCCGGGAGGCAAGGTGGTCTGAGTGATACCGCAAAAGCGGCATTTGGGATGCACATCGTCTAGTAGCAGGTCCGACTGGAGAGACGGAATATTCATGGGGGCCGAGGGAATCGAGGGCGTTGGAGGTGTCGTCGAGGCGGTCGTCGGGTACGAGATATGGGAAATATAGAGTAAGTGAAAGTTCAATCGGAAGGATGAAACAGGCTCACCATACATGAGCATGCGTATCCACTTATACAGTAGTGTGACCAGGTCAACAACTTCCCTTGTAACCTGGAGGGCGATGCCATGTCCATGACTCCTTCTGGTAGTTTTGACATCAATGATGCCATGCCAGACATCTTGTCATATTGTTTATCTCTCGCGATGGGGACAGTCGAACATTAGCCTCCACCAACTCCGCCACCCCCTTCGTCGCGGAACAGCTCAATATTCCCTGTCTTTCGGCCTATCTGAGCAGGGACTTACTGGCTACTCGGATTCGGATTTTGTGTCCGATAAATATGACAGCCGGTCAATTGGTGGCTACGTCTATTACCTTTTCGGTTCCCCCATCAGTACTAGTGTGATCAGCATCATCATGATCCTTTGTTGTTAGTAATTAATTACTTTTTATTTATTTTCCCTACACCTATAGTTTGAGTGCCTACTACCTGCTTGCTATCTGCGCTCACCAGGTAATCTGCAAGCAGTAGACCGTGCATCATCTACTGTTCAGTTGAAGTGCGGATATCTCGGGTATGTCATTACGATTCTGACTAGGGGGCGACTCTGCGCATTCAATTCTAATCATGACGTCGCCACATGTCTCACTTTAATGTTGTGTATACCTCGCATTTTAACTTTCATCATTGTCTAGCATAACTTGACATACAACTCCATCTTGCATATACTTAAACTCATTCAACTTCTCTTCATCCATGGCTTTTGAAATGCAGCAACTTCTCAGTTCTGGCAGGATCCAGAAGTGCGGCTTCACTCCCTCGTATTCCACCCATCAATCCACCCTCGTCTGCGATGCTGAAGTCATGTCTCCTTTCTCCATCGTCACCCAGGACATTTCACCAAACACCTCCCTTTTTTCTGTAGACTCCAGCGACTCGTCTACTCAGAAAGTTAAGCGCAGGCGCCCCCGGAATCGACACTTTTCCAGGCGTAGACGCTCTTCCAAACAGAAGGTGCTCGAAGATGTCAATGCTTTCGTTGATCCCTTGACTCTGGAAGCTCCTGCTAGCTTGTCCTTGAATTGGCTCAACCTGTCCTTCCTGGACCGCACTCCTGGCTACGCGGATTATTTTGTCAATTACTGGCGGCACGCAGTAGCAGTGCAGCAGGACCTTTTCATGGATCATTTTACTGGTGTCATGGCAGCGAACCATGAGGACTTATGCCCTGACTCAGCCGTCCGCTCGACTCAGCCCACGGGGCAAGGCAATGAGGCGTCCTCCAGATGCATACGATACGAAGATGATCTATTTGCAGTCAGCTGTCTGTGGGACGATGACGGTCAGACTCACCTAGACCACTGGGACGAATGGCGGCGGGAAGATGACGAAGTTCATATCCCAACCGGCGATCAGCATGATTACGGAGCTGTTGGCCAGCCATTGATATATCTATATCCGCGGCGCAACATGGGTACCAATTTCGAGATCGTCGCACCAAAGCCTTTCCGCGCATGGTACGAGCCAAGAAGCTGGATGGTCCATCCACCCGTCTCTCCTGAACCAGTAACCTGCACCGAAACGGGTTTTCTCCAAGTGTCAGTCGAGCTCGAATTGCCAGTCGTGGTGCATGACATCCCCTTGTACCATCTTCCGGATTTCCACATCGACGTCATTTTTGGAACCCGAAAAACTCTTCAAATAGAGAGGAACGCTAGCAATTCCTCTGCTACCACGGCTTACGACGCAGATGCGGAGTCGACCACCGACTCGGAGGATATGACCAAATGCACGTCACTTTCCCAACGCAGCGCATCTCCCTCATCCTACCTATCCGCGATTGCCGCCTCTTTCATGCCACGAGAAATGTCTCTGTTACCCACTGGCGGGTATGCGTCCCCTCTGTGCGACAATTATCCTGATCATACCAGTTACGAAAACTGGGAAGGCCACTCGTCTCGAAAAAATATATTCGAGAGAGGAGAAGATGTTGCTGGTTTTCACACGTACGTCCCTTCTCTTATTGTGCGTCAGCGGTCGAGGTGCTGATTATGGTGCTACGCAGATGTCTTACGATCAAAAGATTGCTGAGATTGAGAGATCGCTTAGATGGATGAGAGCTCATTCACGACGGGTATGAACTCAGACTTAGATGCATAATAATTCTCTGTATTATATTAAGCATGGATTGTATTATCAAGGACATTATTCTCTATTCAATTCACGCCGTCACGTCTGAGTCGCTCCTTTCCCAGACGCAACTTTGCCGAGAGGGAGCACAGTGGCCCAAACGCTCTGATCTGCAATGCACTTCTGGGAACACGGGCGTTGGGTGCAAAAATTGAGCGTAGTGCAGCGTCCGGAACCAAAGGTGGGGTCCGGAATACAGTACTTACTAGGAGGAGTTCTCCGATGGGTACCTCATCTGGAGCATTGGATCTGGAAAAAGCGGGTTTCGATTCTACTGCCAACATAACCTTCACTGTTAAAAACTCATTAATCATCCTGTTCGTTTGGGACACACTGTTTTGTTCGGTGGAGGGGGCTGGCCATAGTCGTTGCCCCTCATGTCCCAGCACAATCTAAACGTTCAAACGTTGCTTTTTGGCGATTTATGAACCGGATCGAACAATTCAATCTAAGACTACAACCTTTTCATTCTGACTCCGCTACCACACTACTAATAGATCATAGATGCCACTTTGTAGACCCGACCCGTAACTTCAAGTAACAAAATCCATGGAACTTGTAGCTTCAATTTCCTCTTCCCTCGCGACTCCAATGTCCCTAGTGGTCAGTCCGCTGCATATCACTTGCCCACGAACAGTGAATTCCCCCGCTACTAAGAGTAACGGCTTAATGATATTCACATCAACTTCGTTGACCGTCTGTAAGTCTATCACTTTGACGTTGCAAGATGCAGTGGCTGCAAGCGCCGCCATAACGGTATTGACTTCCTGTTCTTGTTGTTCCCCCATTATGAAAGTCGTTTTCTGCAGTACGGGAAGATGAGATTCACAGAATACGTCGATCAAATCGCAGTGAAAATCGCGAATGGGGAGGGTCATTGATTCAAGGCAAGAATGCGTGGCCGAACCTCTTTTGGCGTCAGCATCGAATAAAAAATTACATCCACGACGATGGTCTTCAGATGAGGGGAAATCACCGGAGAGTAGCGTATGAGGTTGGCGGAAGCAATATTGAGGTGGACATGACGTATGTTTCGGCAGGTAAGAGCAGATATGAGCCAAACATGAATCGATGACCCGTAGACGACAGAGTTCTGGTGCGTGAGATCTCCTGAGATCTGATCTCTGACACTTCAAGGTTCTCAACTGGGGTGTGACGAAGATATCCACGTCACCGTATATGTATGACGCACCAACCACCGTTTCCCAATGCCCCTTCTCGGCAAATAGGATGTCGAGCAGCCAACGGTCTATCTGTGAGAAACTCAACGCAAATCATGTGCCGCGTTTGATAACTGGAAGATTGTGTTGAATTTGAAGGGTGAGAGTTGGGTGAGAGGCCAACTTCCAGACAGGGCGAACCAAAACTGAAGCAGAGATGGAAGGGATGGCTTTGATTTAATGATCCACCCAGGAAGCTCCACTGTGATTCGTGACCAGACAAATGAGAAAATACTACAGTCCGGAACGTTGTTGACGATGAACAAGGATATCTCCTGCAGAAGTTCCGCCGGCAGCCGAAAGATGGAGGGTTCTGGATAGTTCAGGTTGAAGTGCCCGGGAGAGACGAGTGAATGAGATGCATCGATCCTGTGCATGACGCATAATCGGCGAGCCCTTCCATGACTTCATTGGTGGCTGTGCCACTGATCGGGATTCGGAATATGTTAGACGCAATCTCTCAAACGTCATGGCAGACCAAAGTGCGCGCTTTTTACAGCGCTGATATTTTGATGGCAGGTGAATCGCAATACGCAGCTGCAGCGCATGTTCCGCTTATAAAATCACCAGGTCTTCGTGTTCCTCCTCCTGTATGTAGCACCTCCTCTGCATCGCATCGAATACTGACGAATCTCAAAGGTACATCTACCACCCGACATCCACCCTCTCCCTGATAGCGTCACTCCATACGTACGTACCTCCCTCCCCCCACGCACCTCATTCATCCCCTCAAAACCACACAGTTCGTCTATCCATTCACTATAGAACCCCACATACTCACAGTCGAGTCTTCTCGGCGCACAACACTCGCTGCCCACACCGCACGCAGGGAATCATATCTCCGTGCTAGAGAGGACGAGCGGGAGAGGCGGAGGAGGGAGGCGCTGAGGCGTGTTGCACCGGGTTTTGATCCTGCGGCGCCGCTCGTGCCCGTTCGTGCTGAGCAGGGTGAGGTTAAGAAGGATGTAATGGATGACCTTGTCAATCAGCTCGCTAGGATGGAGAATGGGTCTTGAGGCTTGGGTACGTTCTTGTCTTTCAGATATGATTCATCGATGTCAGGCAGTCTTTGGAGGCCTCCTTCAAGGTTGTCATGCTAGTGTATCATTGTATTTCTAAATTCTAACATTCTCAATCTAATCTTTCTGACCGCCAAAAGCATCTTTCGCACCGACGAATTGGGTTACATCCAACGTTAGAAGGGAGCTGGACCCTCGAGGAGCTTCTCACACCACACACGATAAAGTTCTACCAGAAAAATTGGGAACTCATCAGTAATTCGCGCAATGACGAGGACAATGTGGAACTCGTCGACTACATCTCTCAGATTACGAAGACCCCCCCAATGATCTGCAGATGTTCACGCCCGGATTTACCCGTGTGCATGAAAAGATGACATAGGCATCGACTCGAAAGACGACGATGATCGAGGATAGTACTGCTTATTCCCTCATCTGTCTATTCGACCCGAGCTTGAGCGTGGAATTAGCGTGATGAAGGAAAGTAGGAATTCTACAGGTTGATGGAGGCGATCTTGCATAGGTGTCACGGGTGGGATATCCTCGCATGGGCAGGACGTCATGCCCACACAATGAGGCCATCTCGGACGCTCTCCAGTGCTACAATGCATATGATCCGACGTTGGCCCCCGAATTAGAAACTGATCACACTGGTGTGGTGACCAGTCTTTTGAGATGTTTTTTTTTAATTCAAATTTATTGCCCTTTGGGGTCGTAGACCTTATGTCGGACATAGCCTAGTCTATTCAGATGCGGGGGCTTGCTCCCGACTTATCTATCGTATAGTATGTATGTGCTGTCGTATGTTGTGCCACGAGTACTCCGTCGGCATATTGTGGGGCAAAGGCCGATGCCGATTTGTACAGGGGAAATGGGGTGGTATGGGATGCGGGCTTTCTGCGTCCACTATTCCTACTCTGACTCTCGGCCTGCGAGTGTCTTCCCTCCTAACCGGAGTGTTGAATTTTTGGTGTTGATACAGTTTAGTGTACAGTTAGTTTTGAGGATTACATATTCTGTGTGGATTTGCGTGTGCGTGAATTGTGATAGTTCTTAGTCTTTCGAAATCTCGCCGAATGTGGGAAGAGGGTGTTGCAAGTAGAGACTCTTATCATTCCATTTGGTACACCGTTGGAGGATTCCGATGCTTTAACCATCTCCCCAACGGACGACTCATTTTACGACACCATCGTAGCCTGCTTCGACAACAAGGCGGGGGATATATGGAAGCGGAAGTACACATCGTACCGGGCAATAGGACCGCAATGGGCAGTCGGCGGATTAAATCACCAGGCCCTCTATGGACGCGTGTACACTCACCAGGTGAGGATGCAGGCACATCGATATTATGTCTGTTTGCTGCTTCAGCTCGATACGTCTGTGAATATCAGGCGTCTGAGCCAGAAAAGGGTACCGACGAGGGATGTATTAATTATCAAGACGAAGCGGGAGTTCGAGGGGCAGCTCGAGACGATTTGGCTGTAGCTCTTGGAGATCTGTCGTATTTTATTATGAGTATCATGAGGTGATCGTGCGGTACACCTACAAGACACGTCATCGTAATTTATTGGATTTGGGTCTGCTTGTACCACGCCTCAGACCTCGCATACATTCTCTCCTAGCATGCCGAAGTCCTGAACATTCAACAAGTCCAGTGAACCGGGTCGACAAATTATCCAGGTTGTGCGCTTTGCGTTACCGTTATCTTTTGTGGTCAGAGAAGAAACATCAGATCTAATCTATGAAGAACGTGTAAGTGTGGTGGACTTTCTGCGTTCGGGAGTGATGCGTTGCAAATATTGTGAATAATAACTTGTAAATTCTGACAAAAGCTTTGTTCCATGTTAGTTGCGAGACGCATGTGCTGCTGAGGGTGTAGTGGGCGAGAGCGAAAGAACGATCGAGCAATACGATTAGAGTCGTCGAGTACGTACGTACGGAGAGTTTACAAGTGGTCACTACCTTCGCAAAGAAGAGATGTCTCAAAAGGGGCGTGGCTATTTGACGCGGTGTCGTGCTTTCAGGGGCTGCGGTGTAAAACAAACCAATTTTCGAAAATCGCTCATTATTGGGGTGATACACGTGAAGTGGCACGTTGATATTGACGAGCTTTGATCCATTTTATTGTTTGATTACCCTTAGGCCATCACAAGGCCATCACACAGTATTCTGGTACACGTAGATTGTTCACAAAAGTGTACAGACGCCTCATATGGGCGGCTAAGACCCGTGGGAATTATGGCGGCGTTGTAGCACCAGGCACAACAGGTTTTACGTTGACACGAAACGACCGTGAACGTTTTTGAACGAACGAATATCCATATGGCGTGTTGCTCTGCGGTTATGCCGCGTCTGCAGCTTGGAGCACTTGTGAATGTCTCACGGTAAATAATCCGAATCATGATGCGCCGAGTTTAAGCTAACGACTATCTTCATTCGTCTATGATCTGTCTAGGAAAGACTAAATTTAAGCGGTGGTTCAAGTCAGCAGGGCCCAGCCTGCACCCTATTGCGTTAATCGCGCAATGCGCATGAAAGTGAATTGATACTCAAAACCGTTCAAAACTATATAAACGGAGGCTTTCGTTTTCATACTACTGCATCATGCCAGCAGGATCATGCCAGCAGGATCATGCTACCGCCCTATTGCGTTAATAACGCATAAAATTTGCTCATGCCATGGTCCAAAGCGCAGTCGGAGTGGCACATGCGTCCGAGCGTCTGACATAAATTAGCGTCCCAGAAAGAGATATAACATGTCCAAGCACTCGCTCTACTTTTCATCCAGACTTATCTCCTTCCTGACCCTGATCACCACCCCACTCTTCACTTGGCTAGTCGACCATGTTGACAATCACCAACGCTCCTTGGTTGTACTTAGGTCTTGCTGGTGTCGGAGTGTATCTGGTCAAGCAGGTATTCTCCAAGAAGAATCCTGCACCATATCCCCCTGGACCGCCGGGGCTACCTCTCATCGGAAACCTCCGAGATATACCTCATGTCAAGCCCTCGCTCACCTTTGCCGAGTGGGGCAAGAAGTATGGTAAAAGCCTCCCATTGTTCTAAAAACATGATTTAGATGTCTTGCACGCAGGTGGTATTACGCACATCAATGTTCTGGGTCAGCACATCTTTGTGCTGAACTCTCTCAAGACTACGGTAGAAATGCTGGACAAGAAGAGCAACGTGTACTCTGATCGTGCTATTGTTCCTATGAGTGGCGAACTTATGGGCTATAAGCACACTTTGGGTTATATCCGTTACGGTGAACGTTTCCGCTTGTACCGCAAGAAGATCCATCGCATCATTGGCAGTCGCGCTGCCTTTGCTGTCTACGACCCAGTTGAGGAGATTGAGACCCACCGATTCCTGAAGTCCGTGCTCGCGAAACCCGACCAACTGCGAGCACATATTCGACGGTATGGTTTTTGTCTTCATAGTGCTGGCTTGATCTTTGAATTTTTTTATAGCACCGCTGGCGCGATGATCCTGCGCATCTGCTATGGTTATGAAGTAAAGGAGGTCGATGACCCCCTCGTTGTCCATGCAGAACGCACTTTAGACCTATTCGCGCGATCCAGTATTACTGGTGATTTCTTGGTTGACTTCTTGCCATTCTGTAAGGCCATACATTTCGACGTTTTCTCCCAATGGCCTGATTTGTTTTAGTGGCTAAGGTCCCCGAATGGTTCCCCGGTGCTGCCTTCAAGCGCATAGCCCGTGAATGTCGTGAAACACTCGAAGAGATGGCTTCTGTACCCTACAAGTTCGTCAAGGATCAGATGGTAACCAACTTTTGCAGTTTTGCGACCATGCGCTATAGTTTGATTTTTCAGGCCGCTGGCATTGCCCCCAAGTCTTTTACTTTAGATCTGTTGGATGGCCGTACTTTGTCTGCAGAAGATGATTACATGGCGAAGTGGTCTGCTGTATCCCTATACGCCGGCGGTGCCGACACGGTTGGCCCTTCCCTGTATTTTCGAAATATTTTACTAACACCTATTTGCTCAGTCTGTTTCTGCAGTCTATTCATTTTTCCTGGCCATGACACTTTTCCCTGAGGTACAAAAGAAGGCTCAGGCTGAAATCGATGCTGTTGTTGGTCCTGACCGTCTCCCCACCTTCGCCGACCGGGCCTCCCTCCCCTACATTGAGGCGCTTACCAAGGAAATTCTCCGCTGGAATGTTGTCGTCGCTAGCGGTATGTGTATCTCGTTCATCACAAACTTTAGTTGACGAACGGTATGTCAATGATAGCTGACCACAGCACCAGTGAGGACGACATACATGACGGGTACTACATCCCAAAAGGCTCCTTGATAATCCCTAACATTTGGTTGGTACTTCATTTCTCTGTATACGGTTTATTGAATGCTTTGAATTGCGACAGGTTCATGCTCAATGATCCGCAGACATATCCCAACCCCTCGGAATTCAAGCCTGAGCGTTTCGTCGTCCAGGATGGAAAGGAGCCTGAGACCGACCCTCGCATGATGTGCTTCGGCTTTGGTAGACGGTAAGGATTGAGTTACTGCTTCATCATGAACGACCTGCTAAATTTCGGCTCTGCAGTATCTGCCCAGGTATGCGCAACCCACAGAGGGCGCCATCGAACAAGACAATTTTCTGACGTTGCTTGCTTCAATTGTACAGGTCAGCTCCTCGCTGATGCGTCCATCTGGATGTCCACTGCGATGTCACTTGCCGTGTTCAATATTTCCAAAGCTGTCGAGAACGGTATAGAGATCACCCCTGAAGTCGACCCTTCATCCGGGTTTATCAGGTACGTCGTGCATCTTATCGTCCGCGGTGCTCTGGACATACACACTTTTAGCCACCCGAAGCCCTTCAAGTGCTTGATTAAGCCTCGCTCTGACAAAGCTCTTGCGCTCATTCAACAGGATGTCAAGCAATGTTAAATAATGGTTGTCTTACCTCGTTCAACACCGAAGGTCAAACCAAACCAGGAAATCAAAGGTTGGTATCCTTGCGTGATCTCGTAGCTAGTAGACACTCATTTGCAGGAATTTTTTTTTTTGTATTCTAGGAAATACCTACACTTCGTTCGTGTAAATGAGGAACTATAGTGATGGACCCGATGCGAGGACATGAATCCCAATCTAAGGCGAATGGTAAAATCGTATAACTGATAGGACTCGTTGTCCTTCGTCTCCTTCGTCTCTAGGCTTGGGTGTCAGGATGGAATGCAGTGCGTGACGTGGTATCGATCGGGCGGTACTGTCGACTCTTCTACTAGACGCCCGGTCATTATTGGACTAAGATAGCACACGTGCACTTTTGCTTCCGAGCCCGATGTTAATAAGGTGTTGATCCGATGATCGATGATCCATTGATCGGTGATCGGGTACACGGACTCTAGCAAACATTTTATCAAGTGAGGTTGTTGACAATCACCCGTTCGTCACCCGGCGTCACCGTCTCACCACCAGTGTAGTAGGTGAAACGAACAATTCACCGGCGCAGGTGGTGATAATAACCTCTTTCTGGTCTCATAAATGGTGAAAACTAGCCTCGAACATCATAAATTCAGCCATGACGAGTACTAATTGGATTCTTTCAAAAAAAGGGGTGGCATATGCGATATGTTTAGAGGACCTCATCATAATTTAGGGCTTCCCAGAACTCTTGGGAGCCACGAGAATGTCGTCGTCGCGGCCCTCTTTCCCTAAGAACATACTTCAGCTGACTATTTAACGAAAAATAGGTGAAACAACGTACAATATTTCTGCACCTTGGGAAGTTGCTGATCGACATCATCCATTTTCAAATGTTCCTTCGTCATAGTTATAAGGGCAAGCTCAGCCTTTTCTCCGGCATCTCCGACCCACATATAACATGGCTTCAACGCTCCCGGTGTCAGTTGGGCGGAGACACAAGTGAAGGTAATTGCGTCACGTTTGTCAGCATAACCATCCTCGGGTATGGGTACCAACGAGATTGGGGCACGCGTATCTTTATCAATAAAGGATACAGGGTTCCACACTTCCTTGTTCATCACCCGTTTCTGCGACAGACCAAAAAGACGTTAACTCTGATAGCAATTATCTCCGAAGTAAGATTCAATATACCTTAGTAGGTAAACGTCTTCCCCAGGTACCCTTGTTTTGACATCTTCCACAGCTCCACAGAATGGGGCTACCATGGGGAGATTATTGTCGGGGCTGGACGCGACCACAGCGCATAGACGTGTCTTTTTTGGTCCCTTCGTTGAAACGGAAGCAGAGGATACCGCAAAGACTTGTCTGTCGGCGGCAAACAGCACAACATCCCCGATCCCGAATCCCACTGGTTTCCAGACAGTATTAGTAGCTGGAGTGTTGACTTGGTTGTTAGATTCCATCTTGCCTGGATATCTTGAAGCTTGAAGATGGTCAATTCGGAGAGTGGCACTGTCTTATATATTCAAAATGATACGCTAAAAATAAAGGATGTACTGCTTATCATTATTCAACCAAAGGACCTGGGTGCTATTGGGTGTGAGCTTTGACTGGCCCAAGATGTGAAAACAACAAATGGCCGTGAGGCTCTTGACTTGTGCATCATGTCATTGGCCAGGATCGAAATAGCGATCTGAGCCAATGGCTGTCAATGCATAGGTGGCCTTGTTGTCGGCTCTCGAAATTTCCCGTTCAAGGAATGCGGAGTCTGGGAAATGCGAACTCTCCACACCCAGCCCTGGGCCCCAGTGGGCTTGGCTTGGGCTTGGGCTCGGGCTCTTAATTACATATGTAACATATAGTATACTGTGCTTCCCATCCCATTCTAAATAATGCAAGGTGTGGTCCGAGGTCTCCTTTTGCCGCCCACAGCGTACCTTAAATCCTTGCGAGAAAGTTGTTTTCATCAAATGCCTCACTCTTTCGTCGTCGCAAAATTTATTCCCCAGCGCTCAGCTACTTGGATATCGAACTATGGGTACGAAAAGGTCACGTCCTTGACAACTCTCCCTTTCCTAGCGACTGCGTGTTTCACGACCCGACATTGGCTTGCCAAACATTGACCCACGTCATGGACGGTTTCTGTTTGTCATCTCCTCCCAGAAGCCAACAGGAGTGAATGATGGGTGCTACTTCGCCCTGGGATCGTCTCTGGACATAGAGATGAAGATGTTGCGTGTTGAACCTCCCTTGCAAACAGGTGGTCCCACTCTCTACGTCCATACATTCCCGAGGCTTCTCGAGGATACACTTTTTGAGATCTCGCCAGTGACTGTGCCTCACCTCCCGCATCAACTCGACGAATCTAGTTACCTCGCATTCTGTCGTTCGGTCATGGAAGTTTACGAGAAATTCGTCCAACAAAAATGTGCCAATGATGCACACTGGTCCGGTGGAAGCGATCCCGTGGAGGACGGGTGGGATTCGTGGAGTGGCGAGTCACCTAGGGAGTATCTGAATAAACGAGCAGGTTATGTCTTCGAACATTTGGATCCAGATAGTTTCAACCTGTCTGCTGTTGAACCGACATCTATATATCAAGATTTACTACTGTATAACCAGTAAGTTGCCTCTGCTTAGTGACTTCGTTACCCTCACACGTTCCAGACTTACTGTAGACTACTCGTGGATGGGTGTCACCGCTGCTGTCAGCTGGGCTTTGAAGTCGAGAGACGTAGGTTATATAACATAACGCTCAGTGACTTCTAATGGAAAGTTGGATTATATAGTATTACAGTGCGCATGGAGTCCAACGAAGTGATATTCTTTTTCCACGTTCTTCGTTTGTAGGAAATTTACCGACCTTCGATAACAATCTCAAGGCTCATGTTTTAAGACTCTGGTCGACGAAAATTCCCTTCGACTGGGAGACCCCCAGTTGTTGACGACACTTCGCAGACGGAGGAAGGAACTGGACTGGGATGATGAGCCCGATGTCCAACTCGACTTCGTCTGCGACTACAACCCCCCTGTGCCCGCTCAGTCCACTAGAGTTATTGCCTTCGATGTCTTTGGTACCATCCTTGTGGGTTTAAATATGCGAGTCTTACACACGCTCGAGTTGCTCACCCAGAATCAGGATCGTGACGGTGCTGTAATTAACGCTATCCATCTGCTATCACCGACGCATCTTGACAAACGCCGATTGTCAGAAGTGTATCTCGAATGCGAACTTATGAGACACAGAGATGACGCCGATGCACCATATACTGACATTGTGCGGCATGCTTTGGAGGATGTCTGCACTTTTCTAGGAGCGCCGCAGAGTGAAGCAGTACTCCGGGAAGCCGTCCGGACTATCCTACAACCTGGTTTATATGCTGACGCAGAAGCAGCTGTGAAGACACTCCTGGATCAGGGTTATACGGTGGTTGCTCTTCCAATACCGGACGCGAAGTCATTTTCACTTCCCCGACTTCCATCTGGTCTTACTTTGGACGATCAACTTGCGCCTCTTTCGGATCTCTTCGGCCAAAATCCCTCCCTATTTTCAGACCTCCTGGAGCGCTGTCGCTTGACATGTGGTCCCGTCGAAAGGAGCCAGGTTATCATAGTGACATCTAGTTGTTACCGAGTGATAGAACCGGCAGGTGTGGCGGGTTTCCCAACCGTTCTGGTTCAACGTCCTGGATGCCTAGGAGCGGGAGTGAAGCTCAGGACGAGCGACCCCACCCTGGTGGTTGACGGACTACACGCTCTACAAGTACAGCTACAAAAATCTTCTGCACTTGATCCTTCACCAGTGGAGCGCACTCCGAGTCGCGTCAATGAATTCCGCGTTTGTGGCATGTATCAGGCGACGAAATCGCTTGGAGCGGGCAGCTTTGGTATATTCACATGCATCCCCTTTCCGTATCAACCTGGCTCATGCACTTTGACGTGATAGGACAAGTGTGGAGCGCTTTCCACGTTCTCACTGGCTCAGAGGTTGCGATCAAAATGGAGACCCCGACGAACGAGCCGAACGCGCCCGTCGTGCTGCCTTACGAAGCACTGGTGTATAGCCTATTGCGCGGATACCCAGGCATACCATCGTGTAAATGGAGTGGTATGCAAGGAGGGGCGCATTTCATGGTTCTTGACGAAGTAGGCGCGAATCTCGAAGGTCTCCGAAGAGTATGTAGGGGTAAGTTCTCTTTGAAGACGGTAGCTATGCTCGCTGTCCAAATGGTGAGTTACTGAACACCTGCACTGCGAGTTTAATATTGATTTGTTCGCGTCGTATCAGTTGGATAGGATCGAATTCGTCCATTCACGAGGAGTTGTGATGCGGGACATCAAGCCTCAAAATTTCGCGATGGGCCTTGGGGAAAACTTTAACACCGTGTATCTCTTTGACCTCGGTTTGGCGAAGCTTTACCTCGACCCATCTACAGGAATACATATACGATTCCGTGAAGGCCGCGCTGCAGTAGGGACCCCGCGGTATGCCAGCTATAATGAACATTTTGGACGAGGTTCGTGAAGATCAATTCAATTTATGTCGGCGCTAACAACCGAGGCGCAGAACAAGGACGGCGAGATGATCTTGAAGCATTGGGAAACGTCTTACTATACCTCTTGCATGGATGTCTGCCTTGGCAAGGCATCTACTCACCAAGCGTCGAGGCCAAACTACTTCGAATTGGCGAGATGAAAGCTGGTTCACCATTCCGCGACCTGCTTGCGCGCTCGCCTGCAGAATTCACGACGTACTTCGATCACTGTCGTGGTTTAAAGTTCGAAGATAAGCCCAACTACGTGTTGTTGAGACAGCTGTTCAGCCAGATAATGGACAGAGAAGGGTGCACGGGGGATACCATGTTCGATTGGATGGATGGAAGTTCGCGTCAAGGTACACTGGTGCATGAGGACTATCATTTGGACATCCGATTCACAGCAGGAGACGTGTCCACGTTCACAGAAGGAGATGTGTCTACTCTGCAGTACATAGGCCCTTACTATTTTTTCGCGCAACGTACTTGAATGCTGCTCCCACCTCGCCCACTTCGAGATTCAGACATATGTCGACTACTTAGAAATGATGTACTGTAGTAGTTTTCCTGTGAGTTTGACGAGTTTCATTAGCAGTGGTGCGCCGCTAGGACATGGTACGTAGTATGAGAAGATGTTTGCCTTCGGCTACAGAATAGCGTCGGTGCACTGGCTAGCGGAGTGTCAGATAGATAGAGCATCAGACGTCGAACTATCCGTCGCCTGAGCAGAGGGGGTTCCGAGGGAGACTTCGGTGACGCGCTCCGAGTCGGCACCAGCCTTGCGTTTTCTGTACCAGTTCTTGTATCGAAAGTAGGCAGATCGTTGGACACGTTGATAGCAGCCGCGATCCAGTCGAGTCGTAGCTCAGGCTTTGAGTTACGGACTTTGTCCAACGAGCTCTGCTGGAGGTTGAACTCCTCCATGACTGCAATCATGTCTGACTGGAGCGTTTCCTCACTTCGTTGCAACATGCGTGTTATTTCATCCATCTGGATAGGTTAGGGATGAGCATCTGTAGTTTTTAAGACAGTAAGATAAATGACAACGAATGTAACGGTACACGTAACACGTACCCCTTCGGCGAAAATAGCAGGGTCCTTTGAATCGGAATTGAAAAGAGTTCGACGCTTCATCCTTTACAAACAGCTTGAACCGAACCTCCTTCAAGTTCGACCAGTTATGTCCTTCGACGAGCGCGGGCCCGCCGTAATCCTTATCAGGAGTTTTCGCAGCCCGACTGACGAAAGTCTTGAAGTCCATCTGTGCGGAACCACTAAGTTTTGTCGCAGTATCGCCGTACTCGTTCGGAGGATGAAACGTGTTGTCCTCATCGATTGATATCATGAGAGCTAACGTGATGTCCAGATTACTCTCCGTCATGAGCCTGACTTCGCGCATGGTCAATGCATCATCCCGAATCAAACCTGCCTCCACGATCCACCGGACCAAGTCTTCCCTGCAGTAACTGATTATGGCCCCCATGATATCCGGGACCAAATCCATGATCTCTCCATCGGTATCAAGACACTGTTTGTGAAGAACTCCGTATCGACACGTGTACCGTGGCGATCGATTCGGAATATATGTTTGTTGAACTGCGTCCTCAGCCACGTAATAATGCTATTGTGAACGGGAGAGTAATTCCTGACCTGGAATTCTTGTGTGTCTTGGAAGTAGTTGTATCTGTGTTGATAACGATCGGCACGAGTTATACCAGTACTGGTAAAGCTTACTTGGTTTTTATTTATAGACATAGTTCGGACATAAACGCTAAAAATGCCAGGTGCTCTGCTGGTGTGATATTTAGGATAATCTCGAAGGGTGTTAGAGATGTTCTGAGTTGTTGGATTTGAAACAAAGCTTACAAATGTGTCGAGATGACGCTGTTGAAGTGCTTCAAGAATATTGACACAGTGTTCTGAGCAATATCACCGTCAGATCCAAGAAGAAAACTAGAAGATAAGTGCTAAGATACATACCTATATTCAAGCTTTCGAGATCACCGTCAAGGGAAATTGATGCTTTCAATGTTGCTCCGAGGTTGTCACCCACAAGTAGATCGGGCAGTTCTACAGGTGGAGAAGGCTTGTAGATGACCGACCCGCGAGCACCAACCTCCCTAAGTTGCAGCTGTTCGTCAGATTTGAAAGACACCTTGTCAGTGGTTAAAGGTGTTAACTCGGGCATCAAATCTCCCGAATTGGTTGCTGAATGAGTAAGGTTGGAATATGTGCTGAGGGGAAGAGACACTTTGGTGTTAACCCACCGTGACACGTATATAAGCCGGACATCCCTAAACGGTCCCGATCGAAATCTAAAATTGATGTTATGTGCAGTACTGGAACCTAAGTCTCCTCACTCATGTCGTCGAGGCTCCATGTTCCCCAGACTTTGCGGCGGATTGGCTGTCCTTGTGTTTCTAGCCACTGTCACCTTCATTACGGCCACCAAATCGACTACCCCTACCCCCACGTCATCCTCCTTGACCCCCTCGTGACTCGATCCTGAGACCGCGAGAGGGCTGAACGCGTAGCAAAGTTAGCGCGATAGGTCTGGAATTGTTTCTATTGTTCCTCTACGACACGATGACAATCGAGGGACAACAAAGAATTCCCAGGACCTGGTGGCGGTTCAAGTTGCAGAGTGACTGTAGGACATTGGGGTAGTCCGACTGCAAAGACGCTGAGGCGTATATCAGACAAGAGCGGTGAATATATCAAGGCAGGGAATGACACCAGAAGCACCGCATGTGATGATGTGTCATTGCAAAAAACCTTCAACCGCCTTAGAATCGAAGCAGGTTCTTCAACGAATAGGGAAAAAATATGCAGAGTTCCTGACATTCGTCGGTGGCGAAGGTGAGCTCGCGAATTTAATTCAGTCGAGGTACGAATTGTGCAGTAACAACTACCTCGTAACGAACCGGTTTTCAATCCTAAGAACGCGATGACAAGGATAAGTCACAGATCGCATACGATATGGACGGTGACAAGTACCTTCTGGTATCGAACTTCCTTGGAGTTTATGGTCTTCACGTTGGACTCCACGTAGTCAATCTCATCTTCCGTCAGGGCTTTGTCGACTCTCCTCGGACGAGACCAAACTTGAAGACATCTGCATTTGAGAATTGGATGTAAGACACGCGGGAAAAGCGCTCATTCAAAGGAGTCTATTAGTCCGGGAAGTCAGAACCTCAACCTACGAAAGTTCACTGTTAGAGTCTGCATCCGATGATCCGAGTGCAGCCACACGAACCAAATACGGACAACAACAACTCATACACCGGTGTTTGTGAAGATCGTCGAGAAGCGCTCTAACAATTTGGCATCAACTCGAATGGAAAATCTAATTCGTTCAAGTTGGCCTGTCCATACTAATCTTAGATTGGATGCATCCTGACCGCATTTGGTCGGCTATCTTCTTTCTATCCATGTGTAGTAGAACCAACACTCAGCCCGCTGCCTCAATCGCTTAATGGTTCTGAACCACCCCCTTGTGGCCAGTAAGTGTCACCGTAAGATAAGAAAAGCTCCTGTCCCCGAGACACTGCCTTGCCTTTGGATAATATCGTTAGTAGAGCGATTCGGTACTACCGTCTGGAAACCTCACTGATGAAAAACTTGATGTGATGCTCCCCATTAACAAGAAGAACTCGGGTACATATCATTCAGTTGACAGGCACAACTAGCTCAATGCGGTGACTTACCTTGTGCCCCACAATTTTCCTTTCCGTTTGAGTGGTTCAGGAAACGGGTGGCATTTCCGACTCGGGCAGCATCGACTAACTCGGCCTCATCGTGGTTCAAGAACTCAAACAGATAATTACGATTGCTAAATTTGATGGCATGTCTGCATGAAGTGAGTACGTTTTGATCGGTGCTATCAGTGTGAAGGCATACTCTAGATAGCTGGCGTGTTCGTGCATTAGGATGGTGCCGACATAGTCTAAGCCGAAACATCAGCTGTTACGCTCCAATGTCGCAAGGAACGGTATTACCTCCGATGAAATCGCCAAACTTCATGTTTTTCACCGCGAAGGCTCCTAGGCCGAATCGACCGCGCTTGATCTCGACCGCCTGACCAGTGGTGAGTATGAGTCGAGGACAACTGGCGTCCTTACCTTGACATCATTTCGCTGAAGTATCGTATTCTTGCATGGCGTTTCAGTTGCGCCTGATCAAGGGTCATTTGCGCTAAGTCACACGCTTGAACCTGTTAATAACGTAGTCTGACCTCTAAAGTGGAATTCAGTTGATCCCAAGTGTGTTTGAATGGTGTACCCTACCTTGCATCGCATTTCACACATACCCCGGGTAAACATTCTCGGCGTTTTTTAACGCACGGACAAGTTGATTCGCAGCGTTTGCACGTGCAACCGCGAACCTGACGAATACCTAAAGTCATTTGAAATCTGACCCGTATCACGATTTGACATATGACCATACGGACATTTTATACCACACCGGCAAGCCAGTTGGCAACGTCGTTTAAGACGGTAGCAATTGCACTCGCCATCTTCACAGGGACCCTTATGAATGCAAGGCTCGATACTGCGTAATAGGCATTTCATAGTCTCATCTGGCTGTTAGCTTGATCATACAGAGGGGCTTACGGGATGAATGAGTGATGAGGACGCTCTCCCCCTGCAATTGACTGTGAGCCAGGACCCATAGTCACCCAATAGAAACTTTGGAGTACCAAAATTGAGACGAGGTTTTGAAGACTTTTTCCCTGTTCTGCGATCCTGTGTATGGCTTTCCTCATCGCCTGCGGGGTCGTCATCATATTCCATATGTTCTGGAAATATGTGAGATCGTTGAACAAAGACCTTGAGAGAGGTAAGACTGGCAGCTTAGGGTACATGCGAATGTGTTTACTTCTCGGCACGGTTTGAAGCAGATGACTGCAAGCTGACAAGGGAATAGATCGGGGGAGATTGATAAGATTGTTTCCAACGTCTCTCGATCGGATTCATTCTCCCAGTAGACTTTGTCCTATGGACCGCACGGATCAGGAATGAACGTGTGGGGTGCTCAACAACAATGACTACCATGTAAGACTCGTCTGTTAGACGGAAACATTCTTCTCCGCAAGGCTCTCCTTCGCTAAGTCGCATGCTTTGGTTAGTTACCTTGGACCTACCACCTCCAAACAACCCGGACCGAGGATGCCCTAGTAGAACACATGGATGAAAAATGTTCAAAAAAAGTACACAAGAACTTACAATGCGTCGTGCACAGAGTACGCAGACAATTAAGGTTTGGACAAAAGGTCGCAAGAAGTGATGACAATCTTCCACGGAGATCATCAGCTGCAGGCTCGTCGCTGGTCTTTAAGTCACCCTCAGTAGCAAACGGTCTTCCAGGCCAGTGAAGGAGATCTCTGCATACAACAATGAGAGCGTCTCGCGAGGACATGAAACAAGCGGGCTGACCGCTGGGAACAAGCCCATAGAAGGCCCCGATTGTACGATTCACGCAGTGGATTGAGGACGCACATCCGATCAATGTCCTTCATCGAGATTTGGTGAATGCTGTGTGATCGGCGGACAGTTTCGAATTGGATGATTTCCACTGAAACGCAATCTCCAGTGGCGGTTTCAGCATGTTGAACTAATCATGGCTTACAGTCTGGATCGAAGTCTTCTTCCCATGCAAAGCACTGAAAGTGTCCTAGATAATCTTTGACAGGGAAGTCCTTCTCGTCGCCATACGGAATGAAGGCAGCTTTCTCGCTTGCTTGTTGGTTAATGCTGTGATTGATTGGTGGACAAGATTCGTAAGGAGGATGGGATTCAAAAGTATGATCGACAGAGATCTCCTCCACCTCTAAGGGGTATGATATACCTCGACCCTCAGCATCGTACTGCGTTACTATCAGTGAAAGTTGGTTTGGGTTTTCCGAGTTGATTTGCATCTCCGAATCCTGAATGGCTGGGTCGAATAGCTGATCTATCAGCTTGTTGTATTTCTGTCTCTCTCCGGGGACTCGTCGACCAGCGAAAGAGTCGATGATCCGTTGGCACTCCCTAGGTTCCCATTTGTAAAATTCTGTCCAGACTTCTTTGTAGATTCGCAAGCCCAGCTCCCGCAGCTCGGTATATTCGGATAACTGAGGGTTGTCGTTGACTAGTTCGCCCTCTTCTGTTCTGTCGATGTACTCCATATCGAAAGAGAACAAAGGTCTCGTTAGGGACGCGTTCTGGACTTGGTCAAGTTCATGATGTTTGTATTTGTTTGAAATGCAAAGTATAGTCACGCTGCCACCAGAGCACTACGCTTTCATTCCGCTACCATGGCAGAGAAGTCGAACGCCAATATGCTCTTCGCCAACTTCAATCAGGATTTCTCGTGAGTCTTAAATATAAAGACTCTCTAGCTTATTCAAAACGTACTTCTAGGTGCGTGTCCGTTGGAACCCGAAAGGGTTACAGCATAACCAATTGTGATCCATTCGGGAGAGTCTACACGATGAGTGGGTCCTTGTCCTATATTGTACAGGTGTTGTGGACACCGAAGTGACAGGAACATCTTATGCTTAGATGACGGCGCGCGTGGCATCGTCGAAATGCTGTTCTGCACTTCACTCATTGCGCTAGTCGGCGCTGCTGATCAACCCCAGTCCAGCCCACGGAAACTGCAGATTGTCAACACAAAGGTGCATATCCTTTCAACTATTTATGTAATTCATAATGTCACTCTTTACCCTCACAGCGACAATCCATGATCTGCGAACTGCTTTTCCCGTCTTCCATCCTTGCTGTCAAACTGAACAGGAAAACCCTTGTCATTGTGTTGGAAGTCGAAATATACATCTATGACATATCCAATATGCGTCTTCTGCATATCATAGAGACAACACCCAACCCTGAAGGTGAGCACGCCACCCATCGCTCTCACCAGAAATCTACAGCTAAGCCTGTGCCAGCAACATGTGCTCTTTCACCATCCGCCTGACAATTCCTACCTTGCTTATCCATCACCTGTCCCTTCTCCTACCACTCAATCGCCTAGTCAGGCCTCAACGTCACAGGCATCACCCTTCTAATCACCAATCTGGTGACGTTCTCCTGTTCTCTACACGCACCTTGACTGTCGCCAATGTAATCCAGGCGCACAAATCGCCGATCTCTTTGCTTTCCATCAATTCGACAGGTACAATGCTCGCCACTGCTTCCGACAAGGGTACAGTCATCCGGGTTTGGAATATTCCAGGATCCGAAAAACTGTACCAATTTCCGTCGGGGGACCCGCGAGGCACGGATACATTCGATCAGCTTCAATGTGGTGTCGTCCTTACTTGCTGTCAGCTCGGCACATGACACAGTGCACATCTTCAAGCTCGGTCCTCAGAAAGCTCCATCGTCCTCGTCCAGTAAGAAGAATGATGGCCTGTCTAGCCCCCCTGAGTCCATTGACAGCAGGGAGGGATCCGCAGGAATGGATGGAGGTTATGAAGCATTCGCTGACGAACGCAAGAAGAGTGGTGTTTCGTACGTTGATTAGCTCGTACAGTTTAGATTTTCTTTCTGATGTTGTCTAGGATGAGTCTTCGTCGCAAGTCGCTGCAGATGACCGAAGAGTCTGTCACATTCAGTTGGGGGATATCTCCCTAACACAATAACCGAGATGTGGGAACCATCTCGCGACTTTGCGTTCTTGCGACTGCCGACAAGTGGAGCAAGATGTATTGTTGCGCTCAGCGGGTATGATTAAATCTGTTTCTTTTTGCTCCTGCCATAGCTTTTCTTATGTCTGGTTCAGTACTCTACCACAGGTGATGGTCATTTCGTCCGAGGGCTACTTCTACTCGTACAATATCGATCTGGAGAACGGTGGTGAGTGTTCCCTAATGAAGCAGTATAGGTGAGCTTTCTCTCGCATTTTCATTCTCATAGCTAACAGTCCACCACAGCTTACTTGACCCTGATTCGGCTGGTATGGAGTAGCGGTTATCTTTTGTTCTCTTCTTCGCATGGATAGCTTAAAGTTTGCGCTCACCTTGTATAATGTACTCACAGACTATTTCAATAAGAAGTACCATACAAGATCGGTCGTATTTTTTCTACTGGACTTGTTTTGAGTTTTGTTGGCTGTCGGAAACAATTGCGGTCAAAATCAGGTGACATTATTTTTCAAGTCGCGTTACACGTGTTTGTGTTGCTCTCCTGGCAAGCCGGAGTTAATTTCGCTACGACTGTGACCTGGCACGACCTCTCGCAACTTATTTCTTGACCTACATACTTCTCGTTAGCTTTGCGCCGGAAAACTATACCATCACACCTTTCTGGATCACACTAATGGCTGTGAACAACTTCTCCTACAGGGACAGCGTACGAGCTGCCCTTGCCTCGTGCATACCATGCTTTAGCGGCATAGTGCCTTCAGACCCCAACGATAACACCCGCAGCGACGTCAGATCCCACAGGTCGCCATCAAACGAGCTCGAGGGGCTCTTGCGCGACACAGACACAGAAGCAGAAACGCTCTCCCTGCACTCAAACATTGGTGCTGGGCGGAGAAAACTGCGAAAGCGCCCTGCATTTTCCCTGACTCTTTTCGGGTACACGTTATTCGGCCGCCCACCGATTTACCTTTCAGACGATGAAGACGAACGGGGATGGAGAGGGAGAGCACTCGGCACCGCATCTTCATCCACGCTGGACTCTGACGCGGCACCACTAGACTCATCAACTATTGCTCGATTGTCGTCCCCAGACCGTGCGGAAGCTGAGCAACAGAAGCGGGAGGAGGAAGCGCGGCGGAAAGCAGAGCGGAAGGCACGGCGCAGGGAGCGGAGGGAGCGCGAGCGCATGTCTGCTCTGCTCTCATTAAACGGTGGCTCTCTTGCTGAAGGCGATGATTTCGAGGGATTCCAAGGCAGTGGAGAATCCCCAATATCCTCGTTGCCAGCCGCTGAATTTGTACGGGCGCAAGAAGAACTTTCGGCCATAGGCGGGGAGAGAGAAGGCTCAGAGGACGCTGACGATGCGGACCTCGGTGGGGAGTTATATACCCGCAAGAAACGCCAATCCGCTGTTTGGAGTGGTTCGGGTTCAGATTCTCGCTCTCGGACGTCGGCTTCGATCTCCAATGGAGATCCAAGTTTACATTACAACCATCACCAACTTGTCCCTCCCTCCTACCCACAGACCGAGATGAGGTTGCCCAAGCCAGCGAAAAAGTCAAAACACCACGCGTCAAAACGATTCTCGCCTCTCTCATCTTCGACAGCGTCACAGTCCACGGCACCATATACTCCAACTCAGTCTGTATCTGCATCTCCAGCCGTCGCCGCATTCCCTATCCCTCCAGAGCGCATGGAGCACATCATAGAGGGAGAGAATGCACACGGGTTCCCGAGCGCTGGGCTTTCGGGAGCAAGAGGGAAAACGAGAGACATGGGCGCGTTTCTTGCGAGTCGGGAGGCTGCTCAGTCGTGAGTGGTGAGTGTAATTAAGACTGTGCTTTATTTTTTGGTATGCACATCTATATCGATATATCATGTCTGGATACTTATGTTGTTCTGCGGATGGGGTGCATGTTGTTCTGGTATCAACGATTTTTAGATGCTTATGCTTGTATCTTGGTCCGAGAGGACATTTGGCTTGACCACTCGCTAGACAAGTTGCGGAAACATTGTTTCGATTCACCTTATCTTCGTGACAATTGGGTTTGTGCCATTTGGGCTGGCGGAGATCGTGCAAGAATCTGACTGGCACACTGCTTAGAACACACGTGTGAAGGGTTGGAACTCAGTTTGGTCTACCATCATCTTGACCTCCGTCTCGAAATTAATACCCTACAGTGCCCAGCGCAGATCTGGAAACGACTGGCTCAGTCTTGACACGTTTTGGGGTTCGTATCATCATGCAGACCAAAGCTGTAGGTGCTCCAGGGCGTAGGGCAGTGAGGCAGTGACTTCCAAGGTGTGTTCTGATGTGGCAATGACTGGAGGACACAGCTTGATACCAAACTAATACGCATCGTCTAAGGCCATCTGCGTGATCTGCGGTCCCTAAAATGCACAGCTCAAGGTTTCTAGATAAAGTTTCAAGCGGCGGCCCATTCGAAGCCCTCCGGAATGAGCAAGACTTCGAAACTTAATGCGATGCTGCAGCATTGTGGGTTAGGGTCTAGGACTGGGCTACGCAGATTCGGAGACTTCCTGTACGTATATAACGACGAGGGCACCTCCTTCGTTGATGTGGCCAGCACATTCCCTTTCTCTCCCTCGACCTGTTCGTCTTGGTTTACCAGAAATGGGTCGGTTCCTGGAAGACCTTGTTCACCAGGTGATGGAGATCACCATGGAGGAGGATGACCAAAGAGCGCTCAAAGTGAGGGACGTTGACAAAGTGGAAATTGCACCGTCTTATGACCTGAAAGGCAAAATTCCACAAGTTGAAACGAGAGGTCATCAACGACGTCCGGGATATTTTCCCTCACGGACAGATAACTGTATGAGGTTGTACTAACTGATAGTATCTATCTGACATACCGCTAGCCACCGACACTGGGCATCCGAGGCCTCAGAGTCAAGCTTCCGCCAAAGGATCCCAACGACACGAGTGGTCCGGATATCCCTGTCAGTACTTATTTCTTCTATATCACACCTGGCTCATGGTCAATAACAGGGCCCTTCCACTGCGCGTGGGATACCCGAGGTTATAAGCATATTCAATGCATACGTGCAAAATGAACTGCCCACGTACCTCATTTACGTGCCAGACAAAAGGCTCGTCGGCCGCAATGAGGTGAAGCGGATGTTCCGCAAAGAGGCCACCTTGATCACGGAGGAGGCTATCCACAGTCGCCTTCTCGAGCTGAGGGAATCTTGCCCTACAGCAGAGAGGGAGGACGCGATCAAAGATCTTGTCAAGGACATAGTGAAGTACGCTGTCCTCTCACACCGCTGGCTCGACAGCGGCGAGCCCACCTTCTACGACATCTTAAAATCGTTCAAACCGTACGGTTATGAGAAACTCGTGAAGTTCTGCGAGAAAGCCAGCGAGTTCGGGTGCCGGTTGGCATGGTCCGATACGTGCTGCATCAATAAGGACAGCAGTACCGAGCTCGAAGAAGCCATCCGGTCGATGTTTAAGTGGTACCGTGATGCTCATGTGTGCATCGCATACCTCTCTGACACTACCTCGATCGACGATCTCCCCGAAGATGTATGGTTCACTCGTGGGTGGACCCTGCAAGAGTTGCTTGCACCATGGAGGATGAAATTTTATGGCAGTAACTGGCTGCCGCTTACCAGCGATGTCAACGACAAAGAAAACTTGGAGCTCATGGCTGCGCTCTCGCGCGCCACGAGGATACCTCTCGACGACCTCCGTCATTTTCAGCCAGGCATAAACAACGTCCACGAGAAAATGATGTGGGCTTCCACTCGGACAACCACCCGTATCGAAGATGTCGCTTACTCTCTTATCGGAATATTCGACGTGAGCATGATGGTAGCATATGGGGAGGGAAAACGGGCGTTTTACAGGCTGATGGAGGCAATCATCCAGAAGTGCGATGAATGGCAGATCTTCGCATGGGCGGGGCCATGTTCATCCGACAGTGCTGCATTCCCAGACTCGCCGGGAGGTTACCGTCCCCTCAACCCAGTTGATAGCAATGACGCTCTTCTGCCATCTACGGTATGGCGCGGCGATCAGAATATTGTCATGACGAAGCGCGGGTTGCAAATTCAAGTGCTCCTCGTTGACTTATCACAACAGGAGGCGACCGTTTACGAGAGGATTGGCACTACGGACGTCCGGAGTGACGCGTACTCCAGCTACACTGCAGGAGTTGTGGACTACTGGTGTTACGATGCGAGTGGAGACGGCATCCTTCAGCCGGAGCAGGAGCATCTCTGCGTGTTGCTCCGCCCCGACCCCCGTAGCCCACATGCCGGCTGGCGCAAGGTTACGACAGCTAACCTTGTGACCATACGCACGGAGACCAAGCTGCGAAGAACTCTGACAAAGGTTTGGCTATAGTTGTGACTGATTAGGGCGCCCCTGGCCAAGCTCTCAAAGATTAGATTGGACATCGTCCACGGCCTCCTTACAACCTGTACAAGTACTCAATACCACATGAATACATCTCTTTCTCTTTGTCTCATGCATGCCGCCCCTTGATCAACAGCCTTTGATCCCACTTTTCCGCTGCATCTCACCAAGTGAAAAATCTTAGCCAACCTTACCGAAGCCCCTTCGAACTCGGCATCCCTATCTCGCGGCGATGATTCAATATCGGGTAGAAGTTAATGCTCGCTGGATGGTGGACGCACGTGGAATGCAGTCAAGGACGAGCATGGGCGCTCGTCTTGTTGCCACAGGAGGACACAAGGCTGTGTGCCGGTGGAATCAACGTTTGCGCGCCAGAATTGCTTTGCATGCGCACATCGATGTGCTGTCAGTCCCACGATTGAAGGCCATCCAAAGTTCCTACTATATCCCAGCTTGTCGATGATCTTGAAAAGAAGCAATAACCGTCTTCTCTCGTCATGCTCTTAGTACTCGCTATTTAAGACATATCTTGCAAAATAGGAAAATAGGATATCATTGTAGCATTTTCAAGCAGTATAACACAGAACAAGCTTGCACTCTACGAGAGACCACACCTCTATCTCACCCTTTCCGGTTCCCCACGGAAAGTGTCAATCCAGATGCAGGTGCGCCCCTCCCTCTGCGTACCACCAGCGACTCTTGAGGCCTCTTTGCCTCAAAATTCCAGGTAGCAAACATTTGCGCATCGGGTAATGTGAATGTCAGAGGTGCGTTTCCGCGTCCGTTGGCTGTAGTATCATCCTTTCCTTTCGTGCCGGTAGGCGCTCCTGATGCTGAGGAGTTCCACGGCGCGCTGATACCAGCTGATACCAGCGCCATAATAGAGTTTTTGACTGCCCCGTTGTAATACTGGTGGGTGTACGAGACGCGTGGTACGTGCGAGCACTGAGGGCTATGGTGGCATTGCAGTGAGTAGCTAGACAAGAAACAGACGATGCGAAACACGATTTACAGGTAGGATCTGACGCGCAAGATCTGGTAAGCGCGAAGATTGCTGCGAAACCAGAAAAACGGGTTTGTCTGATGAAAAGACAGGACGGGATGGCGCAGACGGGAATATAGGCTTTTTGTCCGACTCTTTGTCGTCTTTTCCTGAGCATATGTCGTTCAAAGTAGCCTGCGCGACGGGGGTAGGAAGGACCGATGAGTGCGATGCGAGGTGGGCAGGGCGCGAGGTTAGCGTATAGAGTGTCATGAGGGTTCCACCGTGGATTGTTTTGCACCTGGGAGAGGAGAGTCGATGCGACTTTGTGTTTTTGCGGGATTTGGTGGGCCGGGAGGAGGTGCGGGATGCGTGAGGATGTGGTGGTACGCTTGGATGAGCGCCTGTTCTGTTTGTGGGGTTGGGAGGTGGGGTGGTTGTTTTCGGGGGAGTGAACTAGCTTGTGGACGCGAGGGGAAGTGCCACTCCGGCGTTGAAGCTAGGACGGACTCGGCGTAGTTGACCTGTGTCACATAGTCGGAAACAGTGTGTGAGGTTATATGCTGCGGGATGAGTGAGGGCGGCTTTTCTTGTTTCACGGGGTGAGTCGCTGTTGTGGGTTTGGGCGACACACTGCGCGGACGCGAAGTATCATCTGGGAGGGGAGGGAGGAAATCTGGAGTAGGGGAACGGTACAAATCGTCGCTAGCAGAAGGTAGCGCATCGAGAAGAGGCATCGCATCCTCTTCGTGGCCTTCCTCGAGATAACCTGCGACAGCTGTCTTAACCTGACGGTGAACAGGAGTATTTGGAAAGCTACCTCTGAATTCCAAGAGATCATCGAGCCTTCTGGCGCTGCTACTCGCATACATCCTAATCTCCTTTCCTTTAGAGACGCAATACTCGTCCAGTTCTTCGAGGCTCACGCCCAGGTCGCCCAACGAACTCAGCACATCCCATATGGACACCTTCGAACGTCCTGAAAGCTCGGCGTAGCTGCCACAGACAGAAGAGAGGAGAACAAGATAGCGAGAAACGAGGTTGGCGAACACAACGGAAGCCTGCGATGACGTCCTCGAAAAGTTATGGGCATGAAGAATCTTGAGGACGACTGAGTCGAGGATGGTCGCAGCTGCAGCTTGAGATGCCATGTCCCCACAGAAGGGAATTCTTTGACGGACAAGTGCGGACAAAACCTTTCAGCTTTGGCTTTCCTCTACTCCCCTGTTGACTACGCTTTCGCATTTCGTGTATGCGAGCATGACTTGGCTCTACCTCTAATGAGGCCATCAATATTCTACTGGGTGGATCATTTCCTCATTTTTCTTTTACTAATAACGTAAAGTCTACCTTATCCGGACGGCCCTCGAACCTCTGAGCTTCAGAGGGTCCTGGAAGTTCTGAGGTGTTCCCGCTCTGCCCTCCTCGCCTAGTATGTCCCTTTGGTGTGAACGGCTCACATAGGCGGAGCCATGGTGAGTTTTCTCTTCTTCTAAACTCCCTCCCTCTTCCTGAGCTGGCCGGCCTTTTGTAGGAGGAATTCTTGAAGTGGTTGCGGTAAAATGCACCTCTGTCGCGGTCACCGTAGCAGTGGGCATTGGTTTGATCCGCCGTTGAGACAGTCGTCGTCATCATTATTGTCGCCGTCGCCGTGGGCATTTCAACCCATCACACGAGTGACGCAGAGAAGCGAATGAAACAGTTCCAGACAAGCGCCTTCACCAAAGTCAAGGCAATTTCCGAGTTACTCGTTCAACAACTCCTTCCAGTAGTCTCAGGTCTATGTACTATGACCTGAACCGTGACAATGATGAGTCATGACTGTATCGATGTTTTGAAGTCACGACTTATGAGCAATATGACCTGGACCTTCGACATGCATACAGGATATCTAGTCATACAATTGACGTAGTGCATCAAGTACAACTTGATATCCTATATATTTTGACTTGTCTCGATGTCACTGTCATGAAACCACTCATGCATCGCGCTTCAGGCGTTCAGTTTCCTCGCTTCCTCACCTCTACTCCAGCAGACTCCACCTCAACCATCAATCACGCTGCTCAACCGGCCATGATGCAGCTGCCAGATCGCTCGTATTCAACACTATCATCCGCGGCAACACCAATTCCACACCAATCAGTCATCCCAGTACACCTGCCAAGAGCGCGTCCATCTCCGCCATGTACCTCGCCACCGACTCCTTCACCAATCAACCCCCAGGTACAACATCTCCATTCTGATTGGGTTTTCGAGCGGAGCATGCCGAAAATTTTGTGATGTACAGAAGAGTTGGAGAGCGATCTCAACTACTGCGAGAATCTGGCATCTGCGAAAGGCATGTTGAAAATTTTGTATATTCGCTGGCGTAGCTGATGATCCAGCTTGAACAGCTCAAAGAATGGATTTGGTCAGTGACTTATACATGTATGTTGAAGCATCTGACGCGACTTTGTTTGAAGTGCTAAAATTCCAACACTCGTTCTTCTACTCATCAAAACATACTGGTTCACTCAGGAAATGTGGACAGGAGTGTGACCATGACTGCATTGTCAGACCCCGGCGCAGAGGACGAGTTTAGGCAATACTTATCTTGAAGCTTTATCAACGATGATAATAATAACTCGACGGTGAAGTTTTATGAAATCATTGAAATGAGCTTCTACAGTAAGTCGGACTTTCTACTCGGCCATGAAGCCCTGCACTGGGCGTGATGATATGAGTCTTCTTTGTTCCCCAGTGCCTTCTCGTTTGTTCATCTAGGGTCACATCATATATTCACCAGATATCAACCACAGATTATGATGCAGATATGATGCATCTCAGAGGCTCTGAAGGTTCATGCTTCAATGCATCATGATCATTGCATTACATCCAAAGTGAATGTGGTACGTCTTGTATTAGGTTCTATGATACGATGGCCTGATGAGTCGGCGATGAGACGGAGACTGAGAAGGTCTGCATGAGGTGATGGATGCTGAGGACGAGTCGGGACTCGGAGATTAGGCATCGAGAAGTGTGCTTGGCAGCCCGGGTGGGACAGGTGAGTCATCTACCTCCCCAATGTTCCATATCTGAATTTTCTGGCACCATGTGGACAAAATGAGACCTTGTTGAATGACCTTTTACGCTCCCTGGGCCCAGCCAAGCGAGGCGGAGAGTGCCGTTGCTCATAGAGATGATAATCATTGAGACGGCATTCTTTTTCAATGATCACATTAACATAGTAGGCCTGTGTTCAATGTATTGACTTCTTGATCCTACTGATGAACTTCTTAACGCATTCATCAACTGTACAGTTTTACATCGGCGTATAGGTGCCTGAACATTCGGATCCGACAAAACCCTCTTCCCACCAACGTGGGAGTCGGGGAATCGCCATGGGGCCGATGATCCCCGTGTTTCAACCAGGAATGGCGTATACAACAGCGCAATATGCAAGGCTAGTAGCACCAACTTGGAACGTCTAGTATGCACAGCACTATATCACGTTTAGGATGCTTTGGAAACAACTTGTGTTTGCCTTTGCATAGGTTGGTGATTGCAGGAAGGACCGTGAAATACGGCTGTTATATAATGGATCGCTGCCCCTTCTCAACACCCTTCTTCTGTTGTATATTGCCTCATTGTAATGTATACTACTACTGACTCGGAAGCGCAGCTGATGTGAGTGATACACACATAGATCGACAATGTATCCTTATGGTGACTGAATATTTCCAGGTCGTTGTACATTTACGCCATTCTGGCGGGAAACAGTAAGTACTAGAGGCTTTTTATCTTTGGTCTCAGGACGATAATGCGATATTCTAGGTATCCTGATATACGACCATATGGTGACCCTGCCAGAGGAAGTCACTTTTATTTGGTGTCGTCCGAAAGCACTGTCTGCGATGTTATTTCTCGCCAATCGCTATATCGCTCTGCTTGGCAATATCTGTGCCTTAGTTATGGGTTTCCTGCCTATTTCAGATGAGGTTCGATTATTTCGTTATGCATGTACCTAGCTGGCAGGCTCACAACGTATTTCTGTAGAGGTTTGTTTCACTCTGGTTCTTGAATATCCATTGTTTTTCTCAACAAAGATTTAGCTGTTCGAAATATACGCTAGTCAGACAACTGCTCCTGTTTTTTCAAGGAGTCATGGTTTGCCGTGAGTAGAAGTCTATTGCAAAGAAAATTATATGCTGACAATTTCAGTCATATTGACCATTCGCACTTATGCTCTCTACAGCTGTAGCAAGCGCCTGCTTGCTTGCATGATAATAATCATAGTTGCTCTTGGGGGAGGAGCTTCTGTATGTGTTTGCATAGAATTTACACTCAAAAGTGTACTGACCGTTTCTAGGCGGGAACTTTTGGACATTTTTCAAGCAATGCTACCACCATCTTACCAGGAGTTGGCTGCCATGAAATTTATTCAGCACAGATGTACGCCATCCTCTTCGTCGCTCTGCGCGCCTGCTCAAACGTCGTTGCAGAGCCGTCCGTCAGTGAATTTCAAGTCACATTACATGCAACTTAATGCCGTGACCTTACCCAATTTCAGGTGTTGGGCTGGTATGGCTGGCAGAACTTGTCTTCGAGTTACTCATATTTCTTCTCATCGTGTACAGGATTTACAAAACTAGAGGTTTGTTGCGGCCATCTCTGGTCACCAGGAGATACGTTATTGATATCGTATTTCACGATGGTGAGTTTTCGTTGAATCGGTGTTGTAAGCACTGAATCAACCGAACGCAGGTGCGATGTATTTCGGGTGAGATTACAGGTGAGATCGTGACTCGAGTGAATCTGATTCGCGTTCCCTTAGAGCGATGGTACTGTGCAATATACCGAACATCCTGACATATTACGTGAGTGAACAAATGGATATTGATGGAGTCGCAAAATACTCACAGATTAATCAGTCTGGTTCCGTGAGCATATAGACCCGCATCTTATATTTAAGTTGACTATTTCCCAATGATTGCAAGGCTGCCATTGCAGGCATGCTGTCCACATTTACTAGTTGGTGAGTGTTTGTTAGTGGTTACGATAAACACGGATTGACATCAAATATGACCTCCAGCATGTCCGTTACTCTGATCTCTCGGCTGATGCTTAATCTGCACAAATCCGTTGGCGTTGGCGTTTTCTCCACCTCCGCCTGGGATGACGAATCACGATAACACCCTCCCTGTCCTTACCACCAGGATCAACATATGATCCGCGATTTCCTCGCATGATTGTCAGGCTGGTGTAAGAACCTAAACGGGTCTCGTGAGTACGAAGGGGTGTGGAGACCGCTTGTAGGATGTAGGTGCGCTTGTTGGGATGCTGTAGAGTTAGATAACAAAAAACGAACGCAATATGATAAGGAACGTGTAGGCTCCTGACCAGCCTGGCTTACTAAGGGCGTGGTTATTTTGACGCGGGGCATCGTGAAAATGCTGTGCCACTGCTGCGACTGCTGCGATGCTAACTTACCAAATAGTGAATGCGCATCAACTATACCTGCTGCTAACTGCTTTGACCTCCCCAGTGACCTCCAGACGAGTCATGGAGTCGAGCGCGCGCATGTTTTCTTCCATGCGTCCACACTCTTATTGAACGACCTAATACACTAGTTTCTTTCTACCGATTCCTCCGCTTAGGATACCACAACTTGAGACATCGTACTTTCTGGTAAACGAGTGACCTGAGGCGGTTGAAAAGCTAACCAACTCACAAGCCTGCTAACTACATGACCAGGTACTACAGTTCTGACGCGTGTGCAATCCAATGCGGCCATCTCAAGTCGCAGCCGGTATCACCTTCCTTCGCGTCTTAGGTCCCCCTTGTAAGTTGTGATCTTGTTGGTGCTGTCGCTTTCGAGGTCGTGGCATGCGATGACTACTAGAAATGATGTGCTCATCGGTACTGGCAGCCACACTGTCGCTGTCGCTGAAATCTGGCCCGCGCTTCAGCAATTGTTAACTAGAGACGTTTCGGAAGGCGGGAAGCATACCTTAAGCTCTTTTTCATCGTAATCAGCATCTCCTTCATTACGATCCTCGTGGTTTCAGTGAGATGGAAGGCCAGCATATGGGTCCCACTGACCACCCTGATGGTTGCCAGCATCCAGGCCCCACTGATAGTTTCCTGCAGAGCCTGACCGAGCTGACTTCTCGAACAGGCACTCTTCGAAGACGGACAGACATTCCAGGTCGACATCAATGTGTATTATATCTGTGCTTCTCCCTGTCAGCTTCACGAGTGTCGTCCATGCGGCTTCAAGAATGAATTCCTCCTACGCCTCTGTATTGCCATCTCTGGGGTAGTCGGGATCTGCCTCCAAGGTGGTGTGCTTATGGTGTGCGATTTTGTCAGCCTCGACGCACTGAAGATTCAAAATATAGACTGACAAAAACCATTATTTCTTACTAGTTAGTGCATAATCTTGTACGGCTTTGGAATCTCAGTGACTGCGACTTGTCGCAGCACCAATCGCAGCAAACGAGGAAGCTCTCATGAGCAAAAGCACAAATCCTTGATTGATGAAAATTTGACGAAACGCGCAAATAATAAATGTGCAAATATAACGCCATACTTATGTCCATCAGAGTACTAGAGCTGAAGATGAGCAATGGCTTAGTGAGAATATTCATAGAAGATACCCGACGACGTACATGCATTAATAGTGTAATTTTATGTGCCATAGAATATCATCCAGCACCATCTGAAGCAATGATCGAGACAGAATGAGCAAGGAAATTAATCTCTCATGCTGCTGCTGCAACCGCCGACACCGATGGCTCACTTAGAGTAAGCTTCTCAAGAGCATCCTCGAACTTGTCGGCGTCGCTGTCGCTGTCGTCATCCCCCTCCTCTTCCTTCTCGTCTTCTTCACTTTCCTCCGATGCAGACCCCTCGTCATCCGGAGGTTCGTCTTCAAAATCAAGCTGTCACTCTTGTTAGTACATCACACTGAATAATATCATCATAACCTACTGGATCATAGACCACTCTAATGATCAGGCTGCAGCTTGGACACGTCGCGATGTCCTCGCAGTGGGCAAGCTGCTTGCGAGAGATCTCGAAGCGGTCGCCGCAGGGGCAAGGATAATGGTAGACGCCTTTTACCTCATCCCATACCATATCTTCAATTTCGATCTCGTCGTAGTAAGCCCCCATAATTTGAAGTCGTTGCTTGACAGTCAGTCGAATGACCTCCACGGACAAGTCGAGTGGCGAAGCCACTACGTCAAACACTTAACAATCTCAAAGACGTAGTCCAGACTGGTTACGAGTCTAATGTCCGTGTGTGATCAAGGGGTTTGTTGTGTGTGGATGTTGACATAACCACAAGTTGACCAATAACTTACAAGTTACGCAGGCCACAGAAGGGAACGGATCACTTCTCTTTCTTGTTAACTACCATGTCACTCGGAAAAGACGCTGATGCTTTCAAACGAATTCTTCACAGACAGGATTATACTTCGTGGCACTCGCAACCTGTACCACTCAACTCATCCACACCTGTACCTGCGCCTGTAACTGCAGCTGCATCCACGTCTGATGCGACGCCAAGCACGACTAAAAAGAAACGACCAAAGACGAGCACGTCTTCAGTATTCGTACCTTTGCAAGTCATTCTGACATTTATTCTCTAGACATCGTATATTCGCAACCGGCGGACACGGGAACAGGTACGAATGTCAATACCCAGCTAGTGTATGCAATAGACCATCTGAAGGTGTGTTTGCTTTCCTTTTACCGTTGCCACCACGCTGAGCATGAGATATACATAGTCTACCCATAATCCCATGCGCATCCAGGATATAGCAATAGTCACCGACACACCCCTAGACACTGACATGGTCCTCCTGGAGAAATTCAAATCGCACGATCGTATTCAGTGGGATCCCAAGACTGACCTCTACTCGTATCGCGTATGTCTCACCAACGCTCGTCAGAATCGTACTGACGCTTGGTGTAGCATGAATTTAGCTTTCGGAATAAAGTTGCGCTTCTGACAGAAATACAGCGGCAGACGCGCAAAGGTGGTGGGATTCCTGTCCGTGCACTGAAAGAGTCCTGGAAAGAGGCGCCACAAGCTATCGAGGAACTAGAGAAAGAGGGTGAAGTGCTTGTGACGCGGACACGAAGGACGGTCAGTTGCGAATGGTGTTTTGGAACGAGATCAAACCGGATGACGAGAGTGGGGGCAAGCAAGTCGAGAAAGGCGAGTTCTGGCTATGCTATCATAGCAGAGACCATCTACTGATCGCTTCTCGCAGAATTCTTCGATCTATGGCATGCGCTCAAGGTACCAAACGACGTTGACCTGCTCAAAGCCGCTGCACGCCGGCACGTGTTCGAGATATTTCTTCCGTGTGTTGTCTGACAAATCTGCAGAGGGTCTCCAAGCTACTGCAGAAGAAGCGCTGATCCCGAAAGCACCAAACCTCAAGAAGAAAGGAAAACGTGCCGCCCCGCGACAACGACAAGCAAAGATTACTAACACCCACTTGAGGGGAGAAATTGACCTTTCACGAGATTACGAGAGGAAATGATGGTTTTCGTGTCGGCATCTTATCTTTCTGAACATGTTCCTCCCTTGCGCTCTCGTAGAGAAACGAATGGAAGATCGCAGGTGCGGGTACATTTTTTGGAGAATTCCCGGCGATGCGATACAGCTATTACTTATACTGTGGGTATGCGACTCGAGTTTGCGGCTGCAGATATTGGAAATTGATGTATTGCACCGCCACTATTTCCTTCCAATACTTGCAGCTGCATCAGCAACGTACCCCATATGCAGTGCAGGGCTCAACAATATTGCAGGTCATTGCGAATGCCTGTGAGGAGAAACCGAAAAAAAAAATGGCATTGAACGTCATAGCAAAACTTACACGTCGCGGTCATCAATCCAAACGGTATACACGTCAAGTAATGCGGTATTCGTGCAGTGTACGTAGTTTATACAGAGGCGGGATGTAATGAGACTGGTGACCGGTGAGACTTGATCCTACAAGACAATAAGGATTTCAAAAATCGAAACAGACGGGGAATTGTACGACTGAAAAAGTGCGATATGACAGTCTGGTGATCTCGGGTATTCAGCAGGTAAAGTGACAGTATTTAGGAGAAGTACATCAAGCTTGCCATGTTGGCATGCAAAGGCTTGAACCCACGCTTGTACGCCTCTAGCGTACCTTCTGCCTGGGCCGTGTCGAGTTGCGTTGCAGAGTCGGAGAAATCCACATTCCCTTGAGGGTCGTAATGGTTCTTGGCACGAGAGCAGACGATATCGGCATCTAATACAGAGATCAGTCACTTCGTTGGCGGCGAGTGTGGTAGACATGGACTTACAGTATACAGGGGCGGGGATGGAAACAGACCGAGTTGACCGTGCATACACGTGGCACAGAGCAAACGAGAGAGATTGGAGGCCATCGGCGCTGGGAGTATGACTGTTGTCAGCATACATCCACCATATAGGAGCGTGAAGGTAAGTTCACCTGAAGTCATTCTCGTCGTAGAGGACATTGTAGTGGGCGGGGCGACTCGTGCCGAGAAGACCACCATGGCTCTGGAGATACCAATCGAACTCCGTAGGGTGAGCCACGACTTGATCAACTACGGTGCCCGCAAGGCAATTTCCACTCTTATCTTGTTCGTTGGGCCCGGAGCCGCTGGGGAAGAAGCGAACATGATGCCGCTTCGCGACAACGATAATAGGTGATCTTAGGATTGATCTTCAAATCGGCACAAGCATCTGGATAGGCTGTCAAATTTTGACTGTGTCCCTCAAGAAACACGAACATGCCTTTGATCGACTTGAGTTCAGAATCGAGAACTTGCTTGAACTGTCCCTCAGAAACACCATCTACGTTACATCTTCAGCAAATGGAAATGGAAATCAATGACTTCCACAACGAACCTCTGTAAAAGATCAGACGTGTAGGGGCAAGATTGCCCGTCTTCTTCTCCGCAAACTGTCGGTACTTCATATACATAGTAAGCACATGCTAAGAGTTCGTAATTAGTGCTGGCGATCCATAAGCGTAAGAACTCCTCACCTTCGCCATATCTTGAAGGTCCTCAATGATCTCAACACGAGATGCTTGAACACGGCTAGTGGCGATATATTTGGCGGTGTCGGAGTCAACATTACCAACGAGGGCCGTGAATGAAGGACGACCATCCGAACCCGGTGCAGGATGGATTACATCGGCGCCTGGTAGACTGTTTGACTCCACGATAGAGTAATGGAAGAATGGGCTTACCCATTACGATGGTGGGTTGACGAGGGTCAGTAAGAATAGTGACCGACTGGGGATCGGGGATAGTGTTGATACCGCCCAGCTTAACGTTGACCCTGTGACACGTAAGCATCAAATAATTTTTAGTATGTTCGATGGATAATTACGTACTTCAGACAGACGTTTGCATAATATTGAGGCTTAGCGCGGAAGCACTTCTGGCTCTTGAGGCATTGCGTTGCGACACCAACCTAAAGTCATAATTTCAGAGGTCATACGGCGGGCCCATCAAACAGTCTTACGGTAACATCTCCAAAGCTAAGCAAAAGGCCATGAGTAACTGATACAAGACGAATGGCGAGGAACTTACTGTTTTACTGCAGTGTAAATATCATTGCCGTTCTCAGGTAAAACCACTACAATGAGCTGCGGGCGCTGTTTCGTCCTTTGGAAACACTCAGTGCCAGCAGCACGCAGTTGCTGAAGCAGATGTTCGAATCACATTCAAACATTACTTCGCAGAATAGCACTTACATCCGCAATTCGACCTTGACCATTTTGCCAGCTGACCATCGGCTTGTCGTCGGTGACGCGGATACCTGTCGAAATGTGTCAAAATCTGACCTAAGATGCTGTCACATGAGCCACTGACCGACGTCCTTAAAGCTCCTCAGCATTCCGTCAATCATGTCTTGTGCAGCCTGTGGGTTGAAACGCTGCTGCCTCTCATAGACTACTACAATCCATTTGTCAATGGACGCAGGTCGGAAGAAGCGCTTGTCAATCCTGGAATCCCGTGAGCAACGTAGTGATAACGTATAACAACACGCACATGTTCCACGCGCCGTTACTTGGTGTCTAAGGAACATAAAAAGATAAGTACGCAGAAAGGCAAACACATTATGACACTGACGATAATTGGCTGGGCGCTGCCCGGGCCATACTTCAACTTGGGTGGCTGCAAAACGCGGGCTGTGACGGTGAGCGGTCCCCCGGTATCTTCAACATGCATGCCGAACTGGCGCACGTATTCCGACTGCCCATATTGAAGCACCTAGTGAAGATCCCACTGAGCATGGAGCGCTTTAGAGGACGAAGATCATACCGAAAGACCGTTGGTGATGCTCGCAAGGCGGTCTGCAGGTCGCTTTGTAGCGAATTCCAGGACATCCTTCGTTTTCTCTGGTGGTACCTGCTTCCGCATGATTTGACCCGGTGGAACCGTGCATAGTTCCAGGGGGATCAGGGCACCGCTGCCAACCTAAGAAGTCTCATGAGATGTGTTGAGGTCTACAAGCGAACGACCTACCTCAATACAAAGATTGTTTGGGCACCTCAAAGGACGGTTGAGGATCGTCTGGAAATACTGAGCGACTGTTCTGCTGGTTCCATCCCGCAAGGTAAAGCTTAGATCCGCAGCCCCTGCGCTGCTCAACTTTTTGACGACGCGGGGGGTCTTGTTTTCACCGGCATATGTCGTTTTGACCCGGATGCCTGAAATAAAACGTTGCAAACGGATTCGCTCACGATCGGGCATGCCGCTTCGCGGGCTAAGCAATGCATGTTGTCCGGGTCTACCTAAGAATTCAAGACAAAGGTCCATCAACGGTCCAGCCTTGTACATCGTTCCGGTCGAGATATCGACGTTGACGAGCAACTGTCCGATTGCGGGCCTCACTGACTGAAAGTAGCCACGCCATAATACAAGGCCAGAACCGATGTCCTTTGTCTCGCGATCGGTGAAGAAAGACCGAACATTAAAAGGATATTTCATCGTCGGTTCCATACGAACAACAACATTCAGCGCCTGTAGAATACGTGGCGTCAATCACCAATTGACGCGCCCCTTACGAAATTACCTACTGTCAAGGCGGTCAAAACACTGTTGTCGTGTGATTGTTGGCCTTGAACGAAACGTTGCAATACCCTAACCAAGACAAATTCCAGCTACATGACGTTTAGAGAAGCAAAATAACCTACTCTGGATTGATTTGTGCGACTTTCGTGAGCCTGATTTTATAAACCTTAGGACCTCGGCCGCCCGTGTTTTCCCCGGGGCTTCCGCGATTGGGATCATCGGAGAGGCAAACATCAAACTACATAGACGTAAACCATAAGCATTGTGGCAAATCAGAGAAGCACACCTCCTGGCTGTTTTGCGGGCCAAAAGGCAGTTCCCTGGGGGCGAAGAGGTTCTTGCGCCCATCGTAAACGGCACGAGGGGTAAATACATCTACAGCGTCGATAGTCTGAAGGTGGTGAATTAGGTCCATGTTCAGGCGCGCCGGCAGGACCTTCTCATCAGGCGAGATCACTGATCGCATAGATTGAGGCGATCAACAGCACGTCACACATATGATCACTAGCTTCAGTACTCACCCACTAGATCGCACAAAGAAAAAGTGGATGAAATCAGACGATGGAACAGGACTTCAAAAAAGACGATACCAACCGTCATAGTGATGGATAACACTCTCGGGCGAACTGATTTTGAAGAAGTTCGAGTAGACAGTAACTGCTCTGCCTGCCGTTCCATATCCAGGTCGTTTTACACCCACGGCCTGAACATGGCTTCCGGGCAGAGCGGCAGGACCAGTACGAGCAGAAACTGCTCCTCCCCCAGTTGGGCCGCCGCGAGGAGGTGGTCCACCGCGAGGGCCGCCGCGACCACCGCCACGACCACCTCTAGCGCCGCCGCCGCCACCGCCTCCACGAGTCTGTCCAGGAGCAATGCGAGGTGGCATGAAGGACGATGATAAGAAAGGAACTGATGACAAGAGCAGAAAACAACGATTCAAACAGGAGGAAATCCCTTTGTTTGTTTGTTCAGCTTTTGGCTTATGGTTCATTAATGGCTCCGTTTCAAATATATGATGTATTACATCGGCATCGATGGGCAAACACGTTGCCTCATGCCAACCCCAAACTTCTACGTTATCGCCGACTTAAAAGAACTACAAGTTACGATCGCAAAGGTCACAACTACTTGATTTGAATAGAATCCTTTCTTTATCTCACATGGGACTTTTACTCCTGGAAGCGACACTCTTCTCTTCGTGGACTTCGTTACCTACTCTATAAGATGTTGTTTCAATTGTTGTCTGATTGTCTGTATAAGGACATCGGGCCGCTTCACGCAGGGGCGCAGGCTGCGCAGCACTTTTGAGAGTCATGGGGCACTTCCAAAGGACATCTTGCACAGGATTCTATAAACTCTCCACACTAAATCAAAAAAACACATACCGTCATCTTGTCATCATGTCAGTGCCAGGGTACTCTTTGCCTAGCGGCTTCCCAATGAGTGTATGAATCTTCGATCAAAGGTATGAATCATGACGCATGATGGTCGAGGTTCAAGATTCCGATCCTTCCGCGCAGCATTTCTTGCCAATTGTAGTACTTGACAATTTTCTGACAGCTATCATGAATTTGGCGAACTTGAGGCCCTTCGATTCCTCGCCTAGCTTGTACGACAGGGAACTTCCCTGTTTGCATTAATCAGGCCAAACCTCTCGGGAAAAGGCACCAGTGCGAGTACTCTACCTATGTCAGTTTCGGTGATGATCGTGAGCCTTGCGAGGTGCGGAGTGATGCATGCATCTGCAATGGTGCAATGATCTCCAACCGCAAAATCTCTGCCCTCCTCGAGCCTCGAGGAGTCCTTGAAAAAAACTCAAAACCCCCTTCGGGACATTCTCATACGGCTCGCGCCCTCGGAGGAAGGCGTAAAACGCAACCTCGATGTGTTTAGTAGTCGCATTGACAAAGAAACGTATATCGGCACGCAGAACAGGATCCTTTGGCAGGAGGCTGGAGTCTGGATAGAGGTCCGACACAAACTCGACGGACACCCATGTAATATTGCATTCGTCTACAATAGACACGGGACGCCATTACACGCATACCTTGCCGACGGGTGCACTTTGCTAGCGAATCACTCTGGTTTGTTAAAGATATCGACTTGGCAGGCCTTGCGGGTGCATTGGCTCCGACAAGAGCTATTTCGATCTGGCAATTTGCAAGTGCGTCAGAGACTCGTGAAATGGTGTCGTCAGTAGGGCGATGGCCTCGGAGTCATGGGTCAGACAAGTCTTCCTCTTCATTGTTCCTCATCCTATGAAGGTATAAAGTCAGTTGTTTGGGCATGGTGATTTAATCGCACTGTGAGTGACTTGGACGAAAGAATACCCATCGACATGTTCAACCCATATTTGTGTACGAGACAATTGCAAGCGAAGCTTTTCAAATTACCGCTCCATGGTGCTGATGCCACGTACCTAGTGATGGAGAAATAGCTCAAATGCTGTTGGTGGGAATTATCACCTATTCCCACTGCTCAGCATCAATTGAACTGAACTCTTGGTGTACGACTCAGTCACTGAGGGGCACTGAAATCCGCCTGCTACTAAATAACGGCTTTGCGAAAGTGACTTACATATTTAGCCCTCCCATTGCCCAAAGCAAAATATAGCAATCGACGTCATGGGACATAGCACGCGCTACCGACAGAAGGTGGGGTAGCCTGCTTGAGTTTGAAACTTTGCGCACGCAGAGTGGACGACGCAAGCTCTAGATATGCTAGCCTATATGCTGTGGAGATATAGCTGAATCTGAGTCAGACCTTGGCGCAAGAACGGCGACGCTGGGCGTTCATGAAAGCGCCCCTGCATAAGCATTCTTCCTTTGTAGTCGTACCGATTAACGGTGACCAAGATAAGAACAGCTAGTCCGCCGTTGATTCTGTTTTACGTTCTGCGTCGGAGACAGTAGAAGCGAACAACTTAGTTGCGAGTAAGATGTGACGACCTATTTGGGAAATTCCATCTTCCCGAATAAATTTCTGTGCTCACTGTAAAACCAGAGGCTCCTCTCCCCGGGATTGATTCAGTCATTGAGATGTCTTTCGAGGAAGACCAACAAACAACGCAGAGGCGTCTGTTACAGAAAACTTTAGGGCATCTGTTACCAAGTTCACATTCTCCACTCCGTGTCGGCTGCAGGTCGAGCCAAGCAGTCACTACGGCCAATAGTAGTTCGGAGCAGCTACCAACTTGCGACGTTCCTCGCGAGTCGCCTACGGCTGTCGCATCCGGAAGGTTGGTAGTCGGGCACGACTCGAGTGCCTTGGGTTCGTCATCATCTGGAAAGGGTAAACGCAAGGCACCTGACGCAAGAACGCCCAAGAACGCCGTAAAGAAGTTGAAGAGAGGCTACGCACCGCCAGAAACGTATGCTCATCTATCACCCCTCATAGATTATCTAGCCTATGGACTTGATGGTGTGTAATGGCCTCATCATCCAAATTTCGTCTAAGGCTATACCTCTTCTAGTCGTTTTCTGTGGAATCAAGTGGGTCGGGTACCATTCATATCTTGCAAACTTCTGACCAAGCTTCTGTAACATTATAGTCCAGGTTACATGTCTGCACAGAGAGGACATTACTTTGCACATCCGACAAATCACTTCTGGAAGTGTCTCCATCATCCGGTATGTTGGCCCCGCTGGTTACCACGAGCGAAGCTCTTAACCCTAGATTTCTACGTAGGGTTTACATCTAGGTTACTGCCACCTTCAGAGGACTCATCTTTGCCAGCAACTTTCAATGTCGGCCTGGTCAGTTTCCAGATATTTATTACATTTACCGTCCTAATTTACGCATTTCAATTGGTAGACGGATCTGGTGGATAGACCATCCGCGGAGGTTATTGCAGTGCTTGTCCTATAACTATATGCTAACATATCAATTTCAGGCATCGGAACTTTCTGCTTCCGAGCGTGTCTCATCTGTGCCTACCCTGCTCAGCAAGCTCGCACTCCATCGCCCAAGGTTTCTCTGTCTCGTTGGAAAATCTAACTGGGAGATAGTCAAAAAGGCACTCGTGCAGATGTCGACCGGACCATCCAAAGCCTCTGGATCATCGGGCGTGTCAAAAGCATCCCAGGCGTCGGCCAAGAACATCGGATTGCAGCCGTTCAAGCTATGCTATCCAGCTACTGCAGGTCCTGATGCCTCGGCCAACACAAGCGAAACATTGTTATTCGTGGTTCCTAGCACGTCGGGCCTTGTCACGCAATATCAAGTGAGGATTACATCGTCACTTTCACAACTTCGCTCGATTATTAACGTCTACAAAGCTCCCCGATAAAGTCAAGCTTTTTACTCAACTGAAGAGCTTGGTTGACCAGCCGCGATCGGAATTGGATACCTCGGAAATGAAATGTATCACCGTGCCGCATAATCCATAATCTATCTACGGAAAACATCTCTCGATCGAGGCATTCGATGATCATCGTGTGCACCTTCATTATTTCCAATGGTAGTACTAGCACTTACTACGATATACTACGATAGATCGCATATATTTAGCTTCATTTTACAGCTCTGACGGGCACCCATGGTCCCAAATCTATCTGCACGTTATTTTCCTTGAAATGTATTACTTTACCAGCGTCGCACACGATGGTCGCCTCACTTCGATCACCGGGATTCCTCGATGCAAAATCATATACTATGGACACCCCGGTGTCCCCACGATTGGACCCTCACGTACACTTTGTACAGCCAAGAGACCTTGAGGTCAAGTGCATGCGCTATGGGCATCAGCACCATCGCAACATTGCCATGACACGTGTACCAATTGCAGGGTTATCGCCGAAAAGAAGCACCAGTGACCAGAAGATCCGTCGCCAGCCTATCTTTGCAAAGATAGCGCAGTAACATTTGGGTTGTGAGTTCCTCGCCGGCGGTCTTTTCTAAATTCGGGCCTGGTCTCGAACGACCTAGTATTTACTGCGGTGAGGAGTTCGCTTCTTCATGACCGCAGCAGCGAACCAGTTTCGTCATGCTGCATTTAGCTCTCTACTGAGGAAGGGGTCTTATAACGATCAAGTCTCGGAACCAGACGTTCTATCGATGCAACTACAGCAGCTGCCTGGAAAGGGGGATTTGTCGTGCTGATGCCGGCGATTAGCGGATTCCCCTTCAGGCCAAAGCCTACCTGTGGAAAGGATTTGAGACACCTTGGGCAAGTTGTTCATGCGAATTATCATATTCACTATAGCTAGTTGATTTGCGCCATAATTAGGACGGAATCTCCGCGAAGAGCAAGCGAAGAGTGTTGAAACGTTGATATGCAATCTAATCGCAGAGATGTAAGTTCAACATGATACGTTCGTAATGTCCACAATTGGCGTTCTGTTCTCACAGGTATCAAGTGGCGCTCCTGAGGCCTGATTCCCAGTGAGCACTGCCTGTGATGGGAGCGGGCGGTGTATGATGAGATATGATTTGCCGAGCGGGTGTAGAAAAAATCACTTGAGGTGATATTTACCAAGTAAGATGAGAATCATATCACATTTGCAATATTATGGGGGCAAGGTCTGTGATGCTCCCATATGATTCGAGCACACTGGAATCATATCAGCGCATATACACGTGCACTCTAGTTGCCCTCGCAGAATATGCTCTAATGGTGTAGAATATTATTACATTGCACGTTGCAATTGCCTAGGATATAGTAGGTACACAGTAATAGACGTAGCGGGAATGGGAAATGCTGCAAGTATGATGAGAACGAGCCGATAATACAGTGGATGGATCGAAAAGAAAATGAGCAGGATACGTGTCGATGCGCCGGGAGTCTAGTACATCCTGCCCTGCCCGATGGTCTTGTCCCATTTGTCGGCAGCAACCTGTGAATATTTTATTCGACTCGTCAGTAGAGTAAATATCGTCAGATAGCCACTTACGAGGTCAGTAACTTCTTTATCATAAGCCTAGAATATGGAGATGAATAAATGAGTAAGAGCGCAATGAAATAACGTACAGTGCGCTGATTCTCAGCGAGACTCATGTAGTATACACCAAACTCGTCAGTTGTCCCATTCGTTTTGATCTGTTTGAGCCAGCGATGCGCGCACAAGTTACTGAAGTGTAGTAGTCAGTGTCGAGCTACGTGAAATGGTGGTGTGCTTACCGCCCGTTCCTTGTCTGACTTGGACGCATCTTCCCCTTGGCTTTCTTTGGCTTTGACATAGGCTCAGCAGGGTTCGAGTTGACAGTCGCCTTTTGGACTTCGCACTTGAGTGCAGGAGCTGGTGGGGATGGGGGTGTTGGAAACTGCATATTTGCAGCACATAGAGCAAGTGTAGAGCTGATGACGGCAGTTAGCAGCGCATATATCCAGGGGTTTGAACTCACAGTGGATTCACGATCGTGATTCTAACAGGTTTTGGTGCAGGAATCAGTTGGCTTTCAGGAGGGATATTCTCCTTGTCTGCATTAGACACAGCATTGGGTGGGGCAGGAGCATCTACAGTTACAATAGGCTGAATGAGAGGTAACATTGATGCGAGAGCAGGAGACAGAGATGCAAGAGGAAGTGGCGGAGATGCAAGAGGAGACAGAGGAGATGCAAGAGGAAGTGGCAGTGGTACGAGAGTAGGAGATGTTGATATCGAGAGCAGGAGATGTTGATGCGAGAGCAGGAGAGGTTGATGCGAGAGCAGGAGACTGTGATAAGAGAGCAGGAGACGGTGATACGAGAGCAGGAGATGTTGATGCGAGAGCGGAGACAGTGATGCGAGAGCAGACGTGATATGAGAGCAGGAGCAGCTAAGATATAATTGCGTTAATGTTGTATTTAAACCAAAACAATAACAAACTTTTTCTTTTCTTTTTTCCCCCTTCGCACTTGACTGATTCGGCCACCTGCTTGCGTTTTCTTGCGTTAGTGCCTTCTCCATCACTCTCAGCGCATTCGTTATCGATGTCGTGTTGTTGTCCTCCTTTTTGATGTTACCGCCTGACTTCCAGTCACCATTGGCGTCAAGATTGTTTCTGCGCCAGGCAGGGTATGTCGTAGTAGCAAGGTGATCCAGTTTCCATCCATTGTTAGCAAGTTTAAAAAGGGGAAATTCGTGCTCCATGAAATTATGGATTAATTGTCTTCCAGATGCCGACAATTTACCCCAAGAATGCGGGGCGATCTTGCGAGTAACGAGCTCACTCCAGCCACCACGGAGCACCCTCCGTATGGCTTTGATCGTTCGCGACGAGATGGTGCGACCATTTTCATCCTCAAGATAGACCAGGTTTACAGGGGAAGAGCTGTGACCTTGACCCGCAGGAGTGTCGCACCACTTCTGAAAATCGATCTGTTCCCAGAAACGGACATTTGGATGTGTAGCGCGTGATGGACGCTTAGAGTCGGTTGGTGAAATAGAAATGAGTGGAGTGTTGAGCTGTAGAGGGTCAGCCTGTTGAAGCCTCCCGGTACTACTGGCAAGCCGTTCGAACATCTCCCTGCCGTGTATTAAAGTTAGCTGAACTTCCCCTACAAAAATACACTTACTTGATGGAGTCACGCTCGGTAGTCAATTTGACCACCTCCAGCTCTAACATCTTGCAACGGTCTTGTAGGACCATGACTTGCTGGCGATCGTGGATATATGCGCCCTAAAAAATATAATTCTGATCAGAAAAACACGTCATAAGCACTTACTTGATGGAAGGCAGGCTGTGGGATGTACTGTCCATGTGAATTTCCTGATTCGAAAGGGTCCTCTGGTAATGGTGTAGCGCCAGATAGGGGGGATGGTGTCAAATCCCCTCCCCACTGAAAATTCTGGCCTGATAAAGGAAAGTTAAATGGCCTGTGCCCGCCATGAGAAAATGAGCTGCTCTCAAACATATTAGACAGTCGATAGTGGTGGAGAGATTGGAGAGAAAGACGTCGTGCATAGACCAGTAATATTACTTTTAAACTCCACTGGAATTGTCCGCCAGGCCTCGAAATTATCTAAGTCCCATCAAGTCAGCGCAGTGTATATATGTAATATTGTAGTTACAATAATACTATTCAAGTTCAGCGCCATCATCGTTATCATCATCCTCTGCCTCGTCACCACCTCCGGCATCAAAACCAGAATATGGTACTCCCAGGTTCGAGATTTCTAGACCAGGTCGCTCCATCATAAAAAACCGGCTCTCTGTAACTCCAGAAGGCAATGTCGGTTCGTGTGGGATCATTGCGATAACGCTAACAATATTTTTGACATCAATTGCCAAAATATCATCAAGGAGTGTGCAGGATATGAGGGTCTGTGACGAGAGCTTTAGAAGTTCTTTGTGCGGCATGGAGTACATCTGCACGACGGCGACATTCTCGAAGTGCCATTCATTGTCATCATCCGAGTCATCTGCGTTCTGTCCGGCAGCATTAACTGGCAGCTGTGTGTAGTACAATACTTCAGCGAAGTGAATTTGATTGTTAAGTTTTATCTATTGATTGAAGTTAGTTAAGCCGACAACAACAAGCCGACATTTCGAAACATACCTTGACATTGCGTGACATGCGTGTCTTCTCAAGGGGTTTGAGTTTTTCTCTCCACGCCGAACGTGCAGTTTGTCCATTTGGTAACCGAAGTCGTGCCCACTTGCGTATACGAGGGAGTTGATGTCCGTGGCCAAGAAAGGTTGCGATAGCGAGTGCATGTTGCCCAGTGGGGCAGATTGGGTACCTCTCTCAGTTTTCGCAACAACACATACCCATCTCCAACATCAACGGCGCCTTGTGGAAGGCCCTTTGGTGGCTCATCTAATTCGGGCATCAAGGAAAGAAGAGTGTTGATCCTACAACGCCGAACTCCTTGTTGCGAGAGGTTAGCGTATGGTTGTGAAGGCTGCCGAATTTCTTGACCTAGATTCCCGATGGTTCGCTCCATCGTCCATTGAGCATAGCAGATTGGCGGACCTTTCTGTACAGTTTCTTGAGCGAGATGATTTGTTTGATGAACGCACGGGCGCACGAAATGGAGCCGACACTCTTTGCATTGATAGTAGAGGTGCTCGAATTCTTGTTCCCAATAGCACAGAAGCGATTGAGCGTGTTGAAGGTCTTCGACTGTGATGCGATATTGACAGAGTAACTGGAATCCACGCACGAGCTTGCAATAATTTTTCCAATATTTCATTGGAAGCAATCCATATAGAAGTGCGGGTGCGAGGCCGAACGTGTAAAGCTGAAATTCCCACGTTTTATAACTCGTGTTGAGTTTTTCAGCGATATTGCGGGGTTTGCGATCAAAGGAACCTGGTAGGTATACACCTGCTTGCTCGACAGCATCTCCGTGAGCAATCCATGTATCTTCATCTTTCAAAATGGCCCAATCCCAGGTGTCCACATCATCGGCAGGTGCACAGTCTATGGTTGCACGCCACAGACTGAGGAGAAGGTCGCTAAGATTTCCGGCTAGATGCATGATATCGGGAGTCATACAGTAGGGGACGCCAAGGGATCGTGAAGGGCTGAGACCGAGAATAAGTGGAGGTTTGGTTATTCCTGTTTCCGTCCTCCGTTTCTCCCATTGCCGTGTGTTGGGTGCCTTGACAACCTTTTCAAGGTTTTCAGCATAGCCGTCAGATGCGCCAAGAGGAAGATAAAAGACGTTAAGGTCAGGGTGATCGCTACCGTGAACACAACGGTCTGCTGGCTTGAGTAACGCAGGATAATAGTGGCTACCACCCGTTTTACGTCTCCCTCTCACTCCGCAATAGACACGGCACCCGTTTTTTCCACTGTGCCCGACCATTCCGTCCCAGTAGACAAGTCCGGGGCCATCAGCAGTTGTAAAAAGGAGGTGGAGGTCGGACAGTGAAAACAGTGTCACGGGATGCGTCCCAGATCATAAGGCCGTGATTCTGAAGGGCGGCGAGGTGGTGCATGCCGACGAAGAGGAATGAATCCAAGTTTTTGGGCTTATTTGGCCCAGGTATAAATCCACCTGGGCGTACATGCACTTTCCGGTACCGCTTGTCGGGCGAGAGATTGAGAATGATCCATACGTACATCCAACAGTCAGATTGTTTACTTTCGTAAAGTTGCGCGCCATCGAGTGACACCATGAGGACAATGTCATCTTGCTTGATATTATTGGCAAGTACTTCGGCAAGGTAATCCCAGCCTGCAGCAATGTCGTCAATTACCGGAATGGATTGTGTCGCCCTTAGTTGTGCGAGGATGCGCTGTGTTTGCTCATGAAGGTACTGCATGTTGCGTGCGCTGTCAGGATCACGATATAAGGCCTGCAATTGGGGACCAAGGGGAATGGTTGTAAATTTTTGAGCCGCAACCTTGCTACGGCCATTGCTTGCTCGGAGCTTGCCCTGGTCCCAGCGTGATTTATCGCACAGCGGACAGATCTCAAGGGCAGCATATGGGCCCGTGAATGCCAAACACGAATCAGGGCACATATCACAGTTCGATTGACTCGACACCAGTGTAGTGCGCAACAAGCTTTTCGACATTATAAAAGCTCAGGATACTGTCTGCATCATCATGAGCGTAATTCCGTATTGTTGCTCTTCGTATACGATTATAAGCGTCTTGAGATGCAAGTTGCAGCGATAGGTACATGGCAATGCTTTGACGGGTTCCTGGATTGTCGATGTCAATAGGACCCCTGGGTGGATTGCGGAGTCGTTCAATTGCGTCGTCGCTTAGCTTGGAGACAGGGGTCATCTAGTGACGCATGCTTGAGAGCAACAATGAAGTCGAACGTTTCCCTGAGTTTAGGGAGTACTGCGCTCTCTGTGAGTGCATCAATATTAATATTTGGCCTGAGGCCTGCACTCGATGTGTATTGCGGGTGGAGACACGGCTCGAACATCTGCATTAGCATCAATAGGGGGGACGGTGTGCGTCTGGCAGGTGGAGGAGACGGTGTGCGTCTGGCAGGTGGAGGAGACAGGTGTGCGTCCGGCAGGTGGAGGAGATCGATGCTGAGGGAAAAAATTGTCTTGGGGATGGGGAGGTATATCATCCGGAAGGTAAGGGTTATCATCTGGTAGCTTGAATCTAGTTGTCAATATCGATGGTTCAGTCAATTGGGTGAAATTTACACACCAGGATTTCATCCTGTTCGACGTGGTCAACTGGCTCGATCTTAGCAATCCGAGCACGCTTCCGACGCCCAATTCTCCAAGCAGCGTCGTCATCTTGATCTTCCATCGCAACATTGCCGTGAATGTTCGGAGGCTCTGAACCATTGCGAGTGGCACTTCCAGAAGCGATACTAGAGGCAGAGCCAGGGATATGACTCGGAGGTTGCAAGCTACCTCCTCGTAACAGTCTTCCAGTTCGAATACGTTCTTTCTCCTCTTGCGTACCAGCGTCGTGGAGATGTCGGTACCAGGTTGCTATTGAAACAACATGGGGATCCCCATATTTCTTGCACACACACATGCATCGACCAGTATCGTTGAGTTGCTCCGCACTTGGAATTGAAAACATCTTAATAGAACGAGTATGATACTTAGTTAACACGAATTCAATTGATGCTACCATACCTTGCAAGTTGTATAATCATGCAACGGTGTACCACAAAGTGGTAAAGCTGCATGTCGATTATGACGTAGATATGATACGATGTAAAGTCGCAACACGATGGGATACGAAGGTGCCGATACAATGTACAATGTTTGCTGATAAAAACGAAGTGGTGCAATGTAGAGTTTATGTGTTGTGATCAAGTTGTACGTGCTTATCAGAAGGAAGCATATTCTGGCATAGTACGAAAATGGAAATTCATATCTCATCATACACCGCCCGCTCCCATCACAGGCAGTGCTCACTGGGCCTGATTCCTTGATGGCCGCATACACATGGTGGCAATGATATTGTGTTTCAGCAAGAAATAGCGTCACAGGCTTGTAACAGCCTGGTCTATGAATCATCCATTTGTGCGCTAGTGACATGCTGATGCGGTCAAGGAAGGTCTGTCTATGCACAGCACTATGCAACTTGGGTGCTTTCCACACACGCAAAGTTAAGCTTCAAGTGGCAGGTTTGTATACACAGCACCTGGTATATAATACCGATATGATGTAGCGCTAGACATTCTCCATACCCTTCCTCCGTCTCATTGTGATGGATGCTACCGAAACACGGCAGCTGTGAGTGATACACACATATATTTGCTCGATCACGATCTAATCTTCCAATTTACCAGGTTGATGCACTCGTATGCCGTTCTCATGGCAAATAGCACTTGGGCTTTTTACCTTTGCGCTCAGGACGATAACACAAAATTATAGGCATCCTGATATACGACCATATGGCAACACTCACAGAAGAAATTGCTTTTATTTGGTGTCGTCCGAAAGCCCTGTCTGCTATGTTATTTCTTGTCAATCGCTATGTCGCTTTGATCGGCAATATCTGTACATTATTTATTTGTTTCCTCCCCATGTCAGAAGAGGTTTGATGATTTCGTTGTGCATGTACCCAACTGACAGGCTCACAACTTGTTTTCACAGAGGTTTGAACTCTTATTCTTAAATATTTATTGTTTTGCTTAGCGAAGGCTTAGCTGCTCGAAATACACGCTATTCAGACCAGTCTTCCTTTTTTTTCAACAGTTCATGGTTTGTGGTGAGTTAGAAGTTTATTGCGAGATATACACATACTGAAATTTCCAGTCGTATTGATAATTCGCACCTATGCTCTCTACAACTGTAGCAAGCGCCTACTTATGTGGATAATAATCATTGTCCTTGCCCTTGCGGGAGGAGTTTCTGTACGTGTTCGCAAACAATTTTGGACACCGTCATCTGGAGTCTTTTCTAGGCGGGAACTTTTGGATATTATTCAAGCAATACGAACGTCTTGCCAGGAGTTGGCTGCTACGAAACATATACAACAGAGACGTATGTCATCCTCTTCGCCGTTCTGCGCGCCTGCTCAAAGTCGTTGCAGCGCCGCCCGTCAGTGGATTCCAAGTTACATTTGCATTAATGACATTTATTCAATTGCAGGTTTTGGCCTGGCATGGCTGGCTATATTTGTCTTCGAATTACTCATCTTTGTCCTCACAGTGTACAGGATTTACAAAATCAGGGGTTTGCTGCGGCTATCGCTGGTTACTGGGAGAAATATTCTTGATATCATATTTCGCGATGGTAAATTTCTCGTTGCATTTGTATTGCAAATACTGAATCAAAAACACAGGCGCGATGTATTTTGGGTGAGGTTGCTAGTGCAATAGTGATTCGAGTAAATCTGATCCGCATTCCTTCAGAGCGATGACACTGTCCAATATACCGAACATTCTGACATACTACGTAAGTCAACGAATGAAATATCGATGAAGTCACAAAGCGCTCACAGCTTGAATCAGTGTGAATCAGTGAGCGCACAAACCTCCATCTTATATTTAGGTCGACTGTTTTCTAACGATTGGCAAGGATATCACCAGAGGCAGTATGGCCACATTTACTAGCTGGTGAGTGGTTAGTGTGATAAACACGTCTTGATTTTGACTGTGCCTTCCAGCATTTCTGTTACTCTCATATCTCGACTAATGCTTAACCTGCACGAATCTGTTGACGCTGGCATTTTCTCCACCCCCGCCCGCGACGAGGACCACGGTCTCGCTGTCTTTACCACCAGGGTCAGTGTACAGTCCGCGATTTCCTCTCATCATTGGTAGGCTAGTATTGGATTATGTTTTTGGATGCCAATATGCGGAGATTATTGTTGGAAGTGGAAAGCAGTTCATAGTCCTATATCTTTTCTTCTTCGTTTTTAATCTTGTTTATCGTCATCTTGGGCCTGTGCCCTTCGTAGAAAGTAAGTACATTATGCTAATTATCGGCTAAATATTATATGTATGTGTTGGACCGGCCAGACCTGCAGCGTCGGCATCTGGGAAGAACAAATCATGACCGTACCAGTTTAGGTCGTCGAGAGTCTGCCCACATAAAGGTACGATTCGAACAAACAGTTGGGACGACGACGAGTAAGATGATCGATGTGATCGCCTTCATTTCCACATAGCACATACGTCGTATACATACACTCTGCGTCCCTGAGCATATTGTTCCAGAAAGCTCTTAATAGCAGTCCTACATTTGAATTCTGAAGCCTCCCTACAGTAAATCTCGAAGAGTACCTAGTTACAAAAGTCTCATGCACATACACATAATTACAGTCCGAGACCCTCCCGAACAGTCAAGCACCGGTGCACCTCCCAGGTTACATGCAAATGCATAATCAAGAAGGAACAACTGGAGTCTTCCCTCTGTGTGGTCTGACTCTATAGGGGAGACTAATGCAAATGTGACTTATATAGAATTCACTGACGAACGGCTCTGCAACAAGTTTTGAGCAGGCGCGCAGAACGGCGAAGAATTCGAAGATGGCGTGCGTCTCTGCTTTTTCGTAGCAAGCCAGCGCCAGGGCAAGCCGCAAGATACATTGCTTGAATAGAGTTCACTATTGCACAGCTTTTCTTTATGTGTCTATTATTCGCCCGGATATGCGCGCTCAGTGAAAATCTTCTTGTAGAATGTGATTACAGATTCCTGCACGCAGCGTAGAAGTAAGTCATTGGTCATTGACATAAATGCATACACACTTCATCATGGATTTGCTTCAAGCTCGGACGTTCCAGCATTCGCTCAACATATTTCATGAATTTGGCGAACTTAGGCCCCTTTAATTCCTCGCCTAGTTTATACCCCATACCGACTGGGAAGTTCCCTATGTCCATTAATTAGGCTCAACCTCTCGGGAAAAGACACGAGTGCGAGTAATATACCTAAATCAGTTTCGGCGACGATCTTGAGCCTTGCGAGGTACGGAGAGATGCCGCATCTGCAATGGTGTAATGATCTCCAACCTGCGAAATATCCGGCCTCCTTGAGAAGTCCTTGAACGAATTCAATCCCCTTCAGGACATCATCGTATAGCTCGCGCCCTTGGAGGAAGGCGTAAAACGGATCGTCGATGTGTTTAGCAGTCACATCGATAAAGTGATGGACATTGGCGCGCTGAACAGGATCCTTTGGCATGAGGCCAGAGTCTGGATAAAGGTCCGCTACAAACTCGAGGATGACATTCGATTCGGCGATTTTAGCAGACAGAGGCGAGGGATCCTCGGGGTTGACATCAGGTCCCCCGTATGTCACAGCGGGCACCTATGTAATATCGCATTCGTCTGCAATAGATACATGCCGTCATTATACATACCTTGCCGACGGGGTTCACTTTGCTAGTGAACCACTCTGGTTTGTTCCAGAGATCGACTTCGTAGGTTTTGTAGGGTTGGCTCAACAAGAGCCAGTTCGATCTGTCAATTTGCGTCAGAGACTCGTGAGATAGTCCTGTCAGCATTAATTCACCTTCTGGCTACGGGGTGAGACCTGCGGAGTCATGGGTTAGAAAAGTCTTCCTCTTCACTCTCCATGGTTCCTCACCTTGAGAAGGTATAAAGTCAGCTGTTCGGGCATGATGATTTAATTGCACTGTAGTGGCTTGGACGAAAAAATGCCCATAATGCTAATTCAACCCATACTTGTGTACGAGACAAGCAGAGGTTTTCAAATCTGTTATCACATCCGCTTCCAAGATGGTGCTGGTGCCACGTAGTACAGTACACTATTTCATAATGCATACGTTAGTAATGCATAAATCTCATCTTGTATCGAGTTTTGGCAGCTCCCATCGTGGTATGCGGGTAGACGCCGAAAAAATTGTATAATGGTTTGTACCAGGTAGGACTACTGCTGAGTTGCCGGAAGTTGATGCATAACAACGTTGTAAGATAAACAATTTTATATTCATTCTAGTCCCAATGGTGCGCAGCCCTAAGAAACGCCAGCCACGTCCAAAACCCGCCCCATACAAGCGGAAACCATAGACATCTCGCCAGAAAGATGGTCCTGCAACATCTACAAAGCTTTCTAATACTAGCGGGCGCAAGAATCTGGGAGCTGGGTGAAGTGGAATCAGATGATGAGGATGAAAAGCTCGAGGCTGCATGTATTGCGCGAGCTGGCGCTGATTCTTCACTCGATCTTATTCACAAACTTCATGTATTCCGAGCGACACCACGGCGCGAGGAATTGCAGAATGCAAAGCAGGCTAAATTCTGGAATACCAAGAAACATCCCATTTCGATATCCTCGCTGAATGTATTGATTTCTGGACCATGTGCAAGTAGCGCGAGTATGCGGTGATCCGTTAGCATTCCGAAGTAGATCGGCTCTCTATGGCGTGAGAAAGGCAAGTCCCTGAACGCATCAATTACATCAGTGGCAAAGACCTGAGGCCTCAACGTTCAACCACCGCTCGGTAAGCCCATTTCCTGGTCATTCTTAAGTCGAAGGTTGCCGCCCTCGCGCATACAGTTTGTGGGGTTCAGCTCTTACCAAATAACGTCAGTGCAGTTTCCCACCCTGGGAGCCGATCTACTTCGGAATGGTAACAAGTGACCATATACTCATAACTTACTAACGCGCTCTAACGCGGCGCTTCGTAGCCTTCGTTGCAAAATGTCATCGCTTCGCTTCGATGGTGCTGGTGCCACGTACCACACGGAAACCCTAGTGCTACGTGGCACCAGCACCACGAATCGATGCCATTTTGTCTCGTACATAAATATGGGTTGAATATTTCGTCCAAGTCACCCACAGTGCAATCGAATTACCATGCCCGAACAGCTGACTTTGTACTATCACAAGGTGAGGAATGATGGAGAGTGAAGAGGAAGACTTGTCTGACCCATGACTCCGCAGCCCTCGCCCTATAGCAAGAAGGTGAAATTATTGCTTTATTGCTGACATCATCTCACGAGATTCTGACGCAAATTGACAGATCGAACTGGCCCTTGTCGAAGCTAATGCACCCTACAAGGCCTACGAAGTCGATCTCTTGAACAAACCAGAGTGGTTCGCTAAAAAAGTGCACCCCGTCGGCAAGGTATGTATATAACGACGTCCTGTGTCTATTGCAGACGAATGCGGTATTATATAGGTGCCCGTTGTGACATACGGGGGACCCGATGTCGACCCCGAGGATCCCTCGCCCCTGGCTGCTAGAATCGCCGAATCGAATGTCATCCTCGAGTTTATAGCGGACCTCTATCCAGACTCTGGCCTCATGCCAAAAGATCACGTTCTCCGCGCCTACGTTCGTGTCTTCATTGATGCGACTATTAAGCACGTCGAGGAGCCGCTTTATGCCTTCTTCGTAGGGACCGAGCCATCATATGAGAATGTCCTGAAGGGGATTGAATTTGTTCAAGGACTTCTCGAGGAGGGCAGAGAGTTCGCAGTTGGAGGTCATTTTACCATTGCAGATGCATGCATCACTTCGCCCCTCACAATACTCAAGATTATTACTGAAAGTGACATAGGTAGAGTACTCGCACTCATGCCCTTCCCGAGAGGTTTAGCCTGATTAACGCAAACAGGGGGCTTCTCTGTCGGTATGGGGTATAAGCTAGGCGAAGAATTAAAGGGGCCCAAGTTCGTCAAATTCATGAAATACGTTAAACGGGTGCTGGAACGTCCGAGCTTGAAGCAAGTCTACGATGAGGTATGTATTTATCTATTTATTTATGCCGGACTTACTTCTACACTGCATTTAGGAACATGCGATCACGTTCTTTAGGACGATTAAATTCGCTGAGCGCGCACAGTGAACTTTTAGTGGATAACAGCAAGATAATAGATAGTTAGCTTCATACGACAAAGCAGCCGTTAGAAATTTGCAGGTATATCTAGACAAATAATACAATTGGCAAGAAATGCTGTGCGACAAGTGAAAAACAATCGTATATAAGCACACCAACTACTCCTCCATCTCATCCCCACTCTCATCACCGCTATCACTGTCCTCACCCTCAGCAACATCAATAGGTTCCAAACTTAGATCATGATCTGCGCCGACATACGAATCGCAGATGACGTAGAGTTTCAAAGCGTGGTTCCCTTTTGGTAGCGTGAACTCCAGTTTCACCGAGAGACTCTTGTTAACAGTGACGCGCTTGATTGATAGCAGCTGTTTCGTGCTCGGCTCCCCAATTACGAGCCACCAGTTTGCTATCTTTTTTGTTGGGTAGAAAGGTGCGACAACAGTCTGGTCGTCAGGATCCTCCTCGTCTGCATCACGGGCAAGAGTAACCTGCATAGTGATGGGAGCACCAGCAGTATATTCTCCCTTGTCGAGCTTAAAGGACACGTCAAGGGTTGGGTATGAATTGACAAACGTCGCCACATCGCGCCTAGCCATGTTGTCAATAACTTCTGAAATGATACGCACAATAGAACTCACATTTGACGACCATCCATCTGCAAAAGTTCGTTGCGTCTGTCATCTTCCATCTCCATCACGTCGTAGACAGACTCAATGCCGGCATCCTTGCAGCGTTTGACGACCTGTGAAAATTTGATCAGTAGTGAATAGTGGCGTGAAGAATAGACATACTTCTGGCTCAAAGTGGGGGATCTGCTTTAGGGGTGAATCGGTCTCCCACATCGCCTGTACACACATCTGTGACAAATCCATTGCTCCCAGTGCATTCAGCCATGCGTTTGAGGACATGACATCCACACATGCTGATAGCAGATTCAGAACCTTCTCCAGGACTAAAACTTGGTCCGCTGCCAAGTCAGGCGGCAGCTGGATACGAGAGAAATGAGCCTGAAGCAATAGGAATGTCTTGAAGTGAGGAGCTTCGAAATCTGCATGATCGAGCTTGACAGGAACGCGGTCGTAGATGCGGCGGAGAATGGTGTCTTCGTGACGCCTGATAGGAATCGACTCGAACTCTGCAGAAGAGGCAACGACTTCAAGGAGACCTTTGAGTTTCGTCCGCTCCTTCAGCGACAGGGTGTACACCTCCACAGTGACGTAGGAAATATTATAGTACGCTGCGATCATCCCGAGGTTCAGTGCCGAAACGTCCATTTCATCTTCTATCGAAATGCACTTCGAGTTAACCAGTTCTTGCAAGGTGTTCTCCACAAGTTCCGACAAGTGATCTGATAAATGCTGATGGCTGACATTGTGAAGATTGTAGTAGTTGGGGTTTTGGGTCATTCGGCGGTAGAAGTACGTCCATGTCAGGATATCCATTGCATCTTGCTTGTTTTCAATGGTCTTGACGGCGATCTCGGCGAGGAAATAGTCGTGCAACAGATGGGTAGGCAGGTGGGACTCGATGGGCAGACCCTCTGCGAGGAACTTCTTGTAGAACTCCTTGCGCGTCTGCTGGCACATGAGGACACATCGACTGCGATCATCTTCCATTGGTCTGCAAGCACGACCCATCATCTGAAGGACGTCCATGACCGGGTAGTCAACATATCGATGCTCCTTGCCCTCGTAGTATTGCACCCCCATTATAATGACCATGTAGCTTGCGACGGGTAGACTCCATGCAGTGTCCTTGCAGATGTTCAGTTGCTGGTTGGTAGAAGGGTCGAGGAATACACACCTTAGACGCCACCAAAACTTGGATTGCTCCAGACTGGAATAAGCGTTCGACAATGCGTTTGTCTTGCTTATCAAGTGCCTCATGATAATACCCAATGCCATGCTTCAGGCATTCCACAAGACCTTTGTCGCTGATGTGATCGAGGTGAGGCTGCAAGTCAGCTTCTTCAATATTCAAGAAGCGATCTGGGTCGCTGTCTGCTCCGCAGTGGACCAACAAGTCATCAACCGTAAGCCGACACTGGCGTCTTGACGGAACGAATATGACAACAGGTTTGGTCGGTGAGTGCTCAACGATAGCGAGATAGGCAGGCTTGGACATAGCGATCATCAACGACGGGAAATGAGGGATAGTGAAGCTTTGGAGATGTATATCCATGTCCAGCGGCCTCGAGCTATAAGGTATCAATCAATAGGCTGAATGTGGATTGTGAACGGCAACATTACCTAGGTGAGAAGTTGAATATTGCATGCGATGGTGCTCCCATCCATTCACCGAGATCCCTGGCATTGGCGAGCGAGACACCACACGCGACAATGCGAGTTTTAACTTCTGTTTGCGCAGATACATAGCGGGTCCTAGAGATGACTACTTCGTACGTCGGACCGACTTCTCCACCTACAAGCTGGATTTCGTCAGCAATCAGTAGCCCGATGTTCTGCACATTCTTGCGCTGCCGCCATCTTCGAGACAGGATATCCCACTGAGGTACCGGTTTAGTGAAAGATTTACAACGTCATCGAGGAAACTAACCTGAGATGGAGTACAAACGATGACATCACCCTTCTCAAGAAGTCGAAGGTCAGCGCTGGTGTCTCCAGTGAGGCTTACAATCTCTTTGCCGCCCTGCAGACCGCTGAACTTCCGACGCCACTCCGCAACACGCTGGTCAACCATCTCCTGGTAGGGCTCAATACAAACTGCCCTGGGCTGCTCGCGTTTGCTCCAGAGGCGGAGTAGGGCAAATTCAGCGCAGATCGTCTTGCCGCTTCCAGTAGGCGCGCCAATAAACACATTCTCATCAGACGTGTAGAGAGCCTGGAAGACCTGCGTCTGGATCTTGTTGAATGTCTGGATGGTGGACGAATAGATGCTCTCGAATTCTTTGTTGTGCAGGGCAGATAGCGGGAGTGGCTGGAGCTCAAGAAGGGGAGTGGGAGGGGGGAACTTCTCTGGGAGGATTAAGTGCTTGAAGGATATGGGTAGTCGGGTCTCGGCGTGCAACCATCGATCGGAGACAACAGATATGTAGTAGTTCGGGGGGACGGGCTCAAACATCGGAACGGTGATGGTGACATTGTGTTCATCCTCTGCATAGCGCTGGCGTAAGACGAATGAGTCGTGGAAAAGAACAATCTCTCCATCGACATCTTCAACCATGATGAGGAATGTCTCAGCCGTTCCGTGAGTTTTCTCGTCCCATCGGAAGTCAGGGACAATGGACAGGTCGATACGAAGGAGAGAGCGGGTGATGGGTTGCACTTGCGCTTGCAGCTGCAACTTAGGGAAACTGTGCACCAGGCGATGTACGAGCCTTCCAGCGTTCGGAATGCCGATAAGCTCACCGATTTCAGGAGGGTCAAGGTCAAAGTAGCGATACCATGGCTAATGAAAAAAAAATCTTAGAGAACACGCTTCACCTGAACCAATAAAAACCTACGAATTGTTTGCCCTCCGCTTTTCTGATGACCTCCTGCGGAACACCTTTGAATTGGCGAAGTGGTGTCATGGAGCCCCACCTGAATACCAAAAGTTCAGTTGATAATCAACGGCATCATCAAAAACCACAAACATTCGTCGCTCGACCATCTTACATAGGTCAAGGCATGCACGCGCTGGCACTGCCCACCCTCGCTTCAGACAAATCTCAAACATGGCTCGGATAATGCTGTCAAGAGTGTGAACTTGAGTCAAATAACCTAAAATAGAGCACGTACCGGCCAGCAGATTGCTGGACAAAGACCATGTCGGCCACGAGTGCAAAGCCTAACCATGCAATCAGCACAATATGATAAACGGCTGAATCATCACCTACCATCGAGTTTAAGTTGCGATATATATGCTTGTAGAAGGACGTTGATCTTCGCTGCGGGTTCATCGACGCTTTCCTTGACTGGAATGGGCACACGTTCTAACAATTTACCAAGCTCGAGCTTCTCCTCTTGACGGACCTGCACAAATGAGTGTTAAGACTCGCATTACAAACAGAAATTGCGTGAAACATACCGGTAGAAGTTTGAACTCGTTCGAGAGTGCAAAGACCCTGAACAGCTCCAACGTTGACATAGTTGGTCGCAGATGCTGGTTGTACGTAGCCATCGAGTTGTATGTGACATAGTAGTGAGACGCAATGCGACCAAGCTCGGTGCTCTGGAAACGACCAGATGCACGCTCGTACTTAATGAGATGGCACTTTTCCAGCAGGACGGCGGCAGAATGGGCAATGTCAGCGCGTTTCTGGATAAGACCATTGTCGTCCTCCTGGTAATCGACGCCAACACCGTACAGTCCTGGGGACTTTAGCATACGAACATAGCTGCAGAAAACGTCAGTATCATTACTGCTACGAGAAAAAATCGAGCTTACAGATATGTGTACCCCAACCACTGGACGGCTTCATCGCGGTTGCGAACAGTTCCAAGAACAATCTCTGCGTTCAAGTTGTCTGCAAGCTTCGATACGAACTGGGACTCGATCGGCAGTTGCTGATTCAGCAAGCTGAGATAGTACTGCAGCTCGGCGTGGTTCGTGATGATGATACCCTCACCATATGTGTCATATTGCGGACGACCAGCACGACCGAGCATCTGCAGCACATCCTGGGAAGAGAGTTCAACCCAGCGGCCCTTCTCGGGGTTATAGATTTGTGTGCCCTTGATGATGACGGTATGTGCTGGAAGGTTGACACCCCACGCGAGCGTTGCAGTGCAGACGAGCACCTGGACAGCACCATCTGCAAAAAGCTCCTCGACAAGATTTCTGTCCTCTCTGGTCATACCAGCGTGGTGAATAGCGAATCCAAACGGCAGAAGGTCGCGCAAGTTGCCGTCTTTGACGTTGCCTGCTTCCTCCGTGAGGATCTCACGTGTCGCCGAGTCGGGACGAACGAACTGCGTTATCGTCTCCTTTTCTATGGCCATATCGCGGATGAACTTAGCGGTCTTAGCGGTCTCCTTGCGAGAATGCACAAAAACGAGCGTCTGATTCTTGCCCGCTTGGTCAAGGACCTTCTCGTAGCAAACTTCGTTCATGACCTGAAAACGTTTGATAGCCTTCTTCTCGGTGACACCGATGAACTGCTGCTGAAGCGCACACGGACGATACGAGGCATCGAAGTAGAATAGGCCTCTTGATTCGTCCACGCGGAGGAATGTTGCAACGTCTTGGTAGTTTGGAAGCGTAGCTGAAAGACCGACCAGGCGAACATACTCGCCTGTTTGCTCCATCCTCCGGATCGTGCGTGCTACAACACTCTCAAGCACGGGTCCACGCTCGTCGTGCAGCAGGTGAATTTCATCAATAATCATGAGCCGAACGAGGTTTGTGTAGCTGGTATCGGTGCTCTTGCGCGTGATGACATCCCACTTCTCGGGTGTGGTGACAATGATTTGGGTCTCCGAGATCTGTTGCTTCGTCATTTGAGAGTCGCCCGTGAGCTCGCCAACCTTGATCCCGAAAACGTTCAGCCGTGCGTTGAAGTTGCCAACCATTTCTTGGACCAAGGCCTTCATGGGTGCGATATAAACAATTTTGAAATCATCAAGGGCGAATTCGCCTGTGGCCTCGTCGCGATATTTGGACAATTCGTTAAGGATGGTAAGCATGGCGACGTTGGTCTGTAAGGTCAACTTAGTGTCTGAAAGATGAAAAATGCACTTAAAAGCGCTCACCTTACCAGCGCCGGTAGGCGCGCACAGTAAGAGAGGTTCATCCGTCCCGAAAGCAATTGGGTAAAGCTTGCTCTGGACTCGATTGAGCTTAGGCACGGTGAATGCCTTTCTTGCCCACTCAGGAAGTGTAGTCACAGGAACAAGCTCGTCCTCACCACCTTGCTTTTTCTGGGGTGCAGGGACGTGAATCTCCTCGTATCCCTTGCGTGCCCGCTTGAACGAGCCCTCAGGAAGCTTGCACTTCTTGTTGGACATCAAATGTCCACCCTGACTGAATGCCATGCTCTCTAGGTCGACTGTCCGCTTGGGTTGCACCGTAGAGCCTGGTGCAAGGGTTGCCGTCTTTGGTACCACTGGTTTTTTCTCATCCACATCCATGGAATCATCCTGCGCCTTCTTGGTCCGGCGGTCTCCAGCAAGCTCTCGCGAGATCCAACCAACACCCTTCTCTCGCATAGCTACCTCGACATTAACGCGTTCGTCTGCGTCGCTCCGCATGAGCTTGGTGCACCATACCACCACGTCCCGGTTCTTGAGGAACTTGGTGATCACGTGGAAGCTCTGGTACTCGAACAGCTCCATCAATTGGTTCTCGCAATCGCGCAGGCCCGATTCCGAGCCGAGGATAGAGAGTACAGACGCTGCCTTGTCCGCTGCAGTAACTGGATCCGGGTAAACTTCCGATATCTGACGCTGCACCCAGAATCCATCAATCGCGTGCGGCGAGACAATGTCTTTGTCTGCTTTAACTTTGCCTGCGCCACGGGCTGACGAACCCCCAATGACAAGCTCCTCATCGCCTGCTTCCTCGGCCTCTGGTGCGGTTTCATCAACTTCTGCATCCTCTTCATCACCTTCCTCGTCTGAACCGTCCCGAATTTCGTAACCTTCTTCGTCTTCATCTTCTTGCTCCTCGTCGTCGAATACGACTGCCACTCCGAGTTCGTCATCAATTTCGGCATCCTTGCGCTCCATATCTGGGTCTGCCATTGTCTCGTCCTCCGCGCCGTAGTCAGTAATTTTTTGCGCCCGGGCTACTAGCTGAGAGAACACGTCGTTGGAAATGGGACCCAACACCTCCTGAATTTCTTTTTTCTTGTCAAAGTCCTTCATGGACTCGTTCTTGAGCGTTTCAAGGACGGCATCGGTTGCGCTGCGAACAATGTCCTGTGCTTGGTCGCCCAGCACCTGGTGCACCGTGGATAGCATGACTTCGTAAACCTCACGGGTTTCGGCAGTACGGGGGCGGTATGCAAGTCCTTCAACATCTTGCGTCGCCTCGATGATATCCGTGTGCCCGAAACCAGCTTCTGCACGTCGCTTCACGACCTTTTCTGGGGCTTCCTGCTTGCCCGCGTCTCCTGCTTTTTTCTTCTTCTTCTCGACGTCTTTGGGGGCTTGACGCTGAACGCGCGAGCCCATCTCACGAGGGTCTATCCGCCCTGCAAGCGAAGTGGGGGCGCCATCGGGTTCTCTGTCTCTCCTGGGCAGAGCAGACCTGTCAGCGGTCAAGACCAGGGATGAAATAGCACCATAATTGTAGCCAGAAAGATCTGGTTTACCTCCGGGTCTCCCAGACATTATATAAATTTGATCAGGGATGTAAAAGGTTGAGAGGACCACGAACAACAATCGACCGTCGTCGTTGTTGACGTTGAAGACAAGCAGGACCTAAATTTCCAGAGTGTGTTGAGTAAGCAGTTGATTACGTTGGCAAGTGGCTGTGCCAACCAATTCTCTGGAGACTGGAGTGTCATCCTTCCGAATTCCAAAGCTCACGCGATGCCTTCCCAACTTACAACATGAAAGACCCGAAGCACAAGGTCGCCGGTGCAACGATGGAACCGGAAGTGGAACCTCTTTGGAAAGATGTGCTAGCTTCAATCGAGTTCAAGAGGAAGGTTCAGCAAGGGCTTCGTCCGTCGCCCCCTTCATATCAAGTGACAGACTATGTCCCTACCAATCCGGAACATTGCCCAGTGGTCTCGGTAACTGCTGCAACTGACGGCCCCGCGACTGCAGTGTCAGGCCCATCGCAGACCCAAGCAAAACAACCTGTGCCTGACCCTCCAGGTAAGTATTTAATTCTAGTTCCAGGGACTAAGCTAAATCAGTCCAGCTGAGCGCCGTTCGGCCCGTCTCACTGCGCCTCCCCAGACAGCGAGCAGCAATTCCAGTTCTAAGCGCAAGGCAGAGGAACCTTTGCAATCCTCCAGCAAGCGAGTCAAGGTCAACGACAGGGACTCTACGCCGCCAAAATATTCACAGCTAATGTTGCAGTCAAGCATCTCCTCAATCTTATTTTCGTTGGTCTGTTTTTCTACCATTTGTCCAACGGTTGCACTCTTACCATGGCTTTCGCACATAACGTTCTTTGGGTCTGGTATCACGATCGGCAGAGTACTATGCAATGCTCGGACATCGACTTCATTTGGGATCTCCCACGATTCAAGTTTAGGGCTTGGGGTCGAAACGAGCACTTCAAAAAAACTGCGAAGGAAGATTTCCTCAAACTCGATATTGACGGCGTGGATCTTGAGCTGCACACCAGCGCCGAAGAAAGAGTTACTCACTACGGACTGAAAGGACGGGCCACCAATGTGTTTCCTGTCACCAGCGAATATTTTGCCAAGAAATACTCCGATGACCCAGGCGTTAATAAGGAAGGGATGGTGACCAAGATCTTCTGGGCAGAGGAGCAACGGACTAACGAGCCGGAGATCTTACAAAAGGTTGAGGAGATCGCAGAGACGCAAGAGGCCGTCAAAGGCCATGTTCCACAGCTGCTTTGGTCCCACAAGTTCAAGAGTCCCACATCCGCAGTCCGGGAGGTACTTGGAATTCCAGAACCGGAGAATGACAGTCGCGTGCTCTACATGATCGTATTCCGCAAGCTTCTACCCATCACGGAGCTCTATGGCGACGACTTTTTCAATGTGTGGCGTCAATGCATATTATGTATGTGGCTCGTTTCATTCATGTCGATTTCCATTGATGTAATGTCCAGGTCATTTTGCTCTCTGGAAAGGAGGAGTCTGTCACCGAGACGTCAGCCCTTCCAACATGATGTATTGCAAGACCAAAGACGGCGTCCTGGTCGGTGTCTTGAACGACTATGATCTCTCATCGTTGGCAACTACGCAGGGTCCTCTGGGCAACGAGCGTACGGGCACTGTGCCGTTCATGGCGCTCGATCTTCTCTCCCCAGAGAGTCAACGAGGCAAAGTCCAACACTTATATCGTCACGATCTAGAGTCCTTCATCTGGGTTCTCGTCTGGGTTTGCTTGCGTTACAGGCAGGGGGTTCTTCTACCGCGGGAGACTCGCCTTTTCGATGAATGGGCAACTACAGACGCCGTGACATGTGGCAAGAAGAAGTACTATGTTGTGGGTAACTTTTCGCGTTATGAACCCTCGGATATCGAACCACGTATATGGAATTTGGTTGTGGAGTGTGTTCGGGTGCTTCAACAGGACGCCTACCGTCGAGAAGCCCTCGGCCTCCAACACCGCCTGTTAGCGATAGACGCCGAGGAATCAGAATCAGATATCGATGACGAGCAGACCAACGCCGAGGAATCAGAATTAGATATGGACGGTTTTCTACACAAATTTACAAGTACCAAAAGCTGGATTCGCCTCAGCAAGCGTTTACCATGATTTTCTTTACTTATTTAGACTGCACCATACTACACGGTCTTCTGTGTTTTGATACTTATAACTTTGCGTCATGTATACCATACAAGCGGGAATCCGGAGAAGTGGATCATCGTACTTAGATGATGTTTGTGCAGTCCAGTCTTGGTGATTTCGCAACAATTTTGCAACACAGTTTATCCCGAGTTGCCTGTGGATGTGCCTGAGTGGTGCTGGATAGGAATGTATGAGAACGGACACCATCACTGAGTGTGCGATGTTCCATCCGCCATTTGGTCAAAGTCATGATGAACACCTTACGCTGATTCGAAAAAAGGCGTCGACGTACCGCTAGTGTGATGGCAGTGATAACATTAGACTATGAAGTTGGTGCACTGAGCTGCAATGCTTCCCGTGCTGAGCTTCCCTCGGGCCGCCGCCCGCCTCTTCGTGACCTGCAACGTCTACATCCACTTCAGATAAAGTTCCACTTGCCTTCTTCACGCGTTGCCTGCGCTTATTTAAGTGGCTCCAATCTTCCCAAACACCAACGTCGGCTGCTGTGAGTCGAACCAGTCCTAGCAATTCTGACTTCGAGAGATACGGCAGGCAACGGCCTCGTTCCTCGGCCAGCCGACATGCTCCCCGTTCTCGTCGCGCGCATAACTAGGAGATATCAATGATAGCTTGTTTAGTTCAGTACATACAAAAAAATCAGTAGTTACCATGTATCACTAAATACTTTTGTATACAGCCCTTGCTCTTCTAGTAGGAGTCCCAACAGCACAGGCGAATAGAACCAAGACTGAATATTCCTCTTGGCTTCCCTGTGTTGGATTCGCCATCGAATGAGCACGGCTGGCACTCTCTGGTACTGCGTACGTGGAGTTGAAAAATCTAAAACGTCAAACAATGATCACGTATCTAAACTGATCACGAGCAATTGATGATCATGTTTCGGCACGATGATATGTAACAGTCACATTTAGTATCTAGATGTAAACAGTGGGAGGTGCTACATCGTGATTATACATATGCATTGCTCTTGTCATGTCTGCTGCATGTTCCCCGCCTCTCAGTCATCTTCGTCACTGTCCGATGCCGATGCGTCGCTGTCGCGTACAGACTGACTAGTCGCAGTTAGTTTTCTTGCGAGGTCTTGTGCATACCCACACATCGTCAAGGTAGGATTCCTAAAAATACGTGAATTCGAGCCGAGGGAGGATGAGATCTACAACTCACCACGAGCCAGACGTTGGGAAGATCGCTGCTCCAGTGACATACTTTGGCACGCGATGAGTTACGAGCAACTGAAATTTGGATTCATCAAGGTACTCACCACATTTGAAACGCCCTTGACCCTGTAATTTCTATCGATGCAGCAATCATCGCCATCACCAAGCGGCAGTACCGATGATTCTTGCACGATGCCCTCCATCCTAATCGTATCTCTGCCAGGAATCTCTTTCTTCCAACTGCCAGGCTTGTCCCAAGGCTTCGGCTGATGCCACCACTCGACTTGATGTTTTTCGTCACCAGCCATCGCCCTGACGGCGTCAAAAGTCGCTTGGTCCATCTGGTCCCACAACTCATAGTCCTTCTCGTCAAGCATGACTTGTAAAATGCAGTTGGACGTTGGGTCCCCGCTCAGGGGCTGATTCGACAAACGGAAGAAAGAATTTTGGTTGTTCTCACTGAGTTCACCGAGGGTCGCGCACACTAGAAGGGTGATTCGACATCAAATGGCCGACATGGGGACACTAAATGCTCACCAAAGACGACATAATCTTCCGATCCATTAAGTTGCTCTTCACTGGCTGTGCCAGCAAAATCCTGTGTGCGATTCAACGACAAGCATAAGTTACTAGAATGCACTGGATGACGTGCACTGGATGACATACCGGACAAAAACGAGCAGCATCCTCGGCATCCTGCTTTGGATCCGGCGAAGCGATAGCGGTAATCTGGACGTGATATTGTAGATCGGAGGTCGGATGCTGACCAGCCAAGTACTCCGCACCGATCTCGATGCTCTCCTTGTTAAGGTCGGAGAAAGCGCTCCTCTTCACACGACCCACAACATGGGTCAAGAAGTGGCCCGTTACCGTTTTGCCAGCCGATTCTGCAATATACTTGTTGTCCCGGAAGCTGTTAAGCAGGAGCGTCGTGTTCGGAAATGCTCCGGCACAAAGGATTACTTTCGTCCTCTTTGCTATTGGTAGATCGCCACGAGACGTGCGAAGAAATTTAACAGACGCCTCATCACCTATACTAGGAGGGAGCGGGAATCCGACGTCGACGCCGAGGTATTGCACAGCGGTCTCTGTTGCGAAAAGAAGTGGGGCGCCTGTGCCAGCGCGTACATGCTTCTGCTGCTCCTTGTACAGAGAGAGAAGCGGACCGGGGGTAGAGAATTTGGTAAAATGAATGATTGTCGTCTTCGCAATGGATGCCACTGCCATTGGCGCAGGATACACCTCTTGCGCTGACAATATCTCTTTCTTGGCAACTGCCGGTTGCAAACGCTGATCGATCTGGCGTTGAAGCTTCCCATATGGCGGACCAATGTCTGTGGCCTTGGTAACTCGTAAAAGTTTACTTGCAGATTTAAAGAACCTTGGCTTCTGTGCGGTGGTGACGAGAGAGTCGGGCCAGTTACGCATTAACGCAGCAGTTGGGCTTGGAGACCAGGCAGACCAGAAGACCGAACGACCGCCAAAGAAAGGGCAAGAGCCGTGGACAAATTTGATGTCGCTCTCATAGGTCTGTTTGGACAACGTAAAAGGGAATGTTTCACTCGGGCCGCCAAGAGTGTATTTGAAGGGGAGCGGCAGGTTTTGGAAGTGATCAGGGAGCCAAAAATCTTCGACGAGCAGAGAGTGGTCAGCGTGTTAGACATGGCACGGAAAAACTGCCTACCTCCTCGTTCGAGACAAAGAATCTTCTTTCGTGGGTCCCTTTTCAATGTTTGTTCGATAAACGCGAGGGCCGTCATCTGACATAGCAAAGGTGACATGATTGGACGCAATCAGGAAGTGCCTTGAACAGCGACTTACGCCTGAACCTATGACAATGAAGTCGAGGTCGGGGGGATCACCCCTACGGATATCTTCCCATGTCTCGTCTGTGACGAGGTAATCTTTCGCTACAACTTGGCGAGCACTTGGGGACTTTCGAAAAACACAAGTCAAATTTCTGGTGAAGAGTAGGAAGCGTATATTGCGAGTACCTGGATGCCTGGCTCCGGAAAACCATAATTATTGAAGGGATGGGTGTCGACTTCCCGAAAACGAGGCCGGAAGGATAACGGACGCGAACGCTGAATGTAGCGGTTCTTCTTGGTTGGTGGGAGAGGATGGTTACTTGGAAAGTGGTGAATCGGGATCATGGGGGGAGTCATGACTTTGCTGGTCAGATACAACCATCCAGTGCGTCCTTTTATCGTCCATAAGGGTCATCCAAGGGTACAACTTTGTGTTCATCAGGAACCTGAACAACTGAAATCCTAGATACGACATACGAATACTACCCCTGTTCCTTGCGCTTCATCACCAAAATTACCGAATCCAGACATCACATGATATGTTGAATTTTCTGACGCCACCAACTACACATACCCGTGATATCCGACGTTTGACATGTCACCCCGGCACGCTGACGTCAAGCGCGTTATCTGTCAGACATATGTCATTTCGTAGTGCAGCTGTATACCATATGTCAGATACATTTAGAGACGTCCATGTATTGTATAGAGAAATATAAAAACAAAAACGAATGAAAACCACACAAGTCAAATAGAAAGTACCTAAAGAGCACCATAGCCTTCTTCAATGAGTATGTCGTCATCAGAGCACCTCACCGTACTCAGCTATTATCCTGTCCTCCTCGTCCTTGTCATCGTCCTCGTCCTTGTCATCGTCCTCGTTCTCATCACTCTCATCACTCTTGTCACCCTCTTCAACATCCCCCTCATCCAGTTCCTCGTCACTACCGTCTTCGTCCTCCATTTAGGTATCTTTGTCGGCTTCACTATCCAAGTCTTCGGCAACGTGTTCCCTCGCGCTGCAAACATCATCCCACTCTCACATGCCCTTGTGACCAACGGCACCACCTCGAAATCGCATGAACATGTCTCTGTCCACGAACCTAGTAAGCAGTATATACATCATTAGTAGTTGGTAGACAGTGAGATAAAAAATACGCCTACATATTCACATAATAACAATACCAATCTGGGTCTTCCTCATGTCGTGCAATTGTTGGATCGAGAAGTTGTTTGGAACGGCCGTAAGCGAATCCCGGGATTATATGCACACCTCTAATGACACACTCCGGATCAAGAAATCCAAATGCATCGGGGCTTTCATCCTCAAAGAATTCGAGGCATTGAAGCCTCTTCGCACTGAACCCGGAGGGAACATTGTTGCGCTTGAACCATCGAATGAAGAGGAAATCCATATGCTTTGGACGAGACTGTATTGCACCTGGGGTTTCGTAGTATTCTACATTCACGTGGAAGATTTTGATGAGACGGGCATACCAATAGGGATGAGTTCGTTCTTCCTCATGTGACATGACCATGAGGTCAGCACGAGTGCGGGGATTGATTGAGTCTTGCTCGCGTCGAAGATCGTACGTCGTGTAGTTGACTCGAAGGATGCTGTGTTCGAATAGTTTGTTGTCGGTAATAAGAACAGAGTTCCGCTCTGCATCAGTGAAATCGTGCTCGTCGCCTTCGTATGCAAGACCTTGAAGACGTGCATATAAGTGGTCTTTGAGACGAGGAATAAAGTTCTATTTCAGATTGTGAGCTATATATTTTAATAAACATGAGAAGCACATCATACCCTGACAGCCGGATCATCCCCAAGCCCACCCAACCAAGCCGTGAGGTCAGAAGTTGAACGAGCAGATACGGCGATATGGTAATGCTCCGAAGGTGAGGTCCGCACACGACGAGGTCTATCGGTACCCTGTTGGGCAGAAAACTGCGCCCGAGCATTGATTACCTTCATACAAAGTCGTTCAATGGCATCTTGGTTTGCGATACTAGCGGTCATCGTTGCTTTTGTTTTCGGAGTGCGAGGATAACATCGCTTGAGACGTTGGTGCTGTAGTTCTCCCTGTACCAGAATCAGATATGATGTAAAAAAAGTGAGAAAGGACTCACTGGTTGCGTACTATAACTGTCTGTCGTTCCCCTCATTCGAATTGTGCCCGGGTAGTCCCCAAGCGCATGAAATTTATAAGTCTGGATGTTCAATTTCTTTACCTTGGGACGAGAAGCACCTGCTGTCTCCTTAACTGACGTGCCCTGCTTTGCAGCCAGTGCAGCTTGTCGACACCCTCGAGCCGCATGTTCATGAGGCAGTTCCGTTGTGTGATAGTATTCACAAGTCGTGTTTTTGAACTTTCGAACGGTGTTGCCAAGGACCACTGTAGCTGCATCGAAAAAGGTTAGGGTGTCCTCGGTATGGAGACGCAGCTTCGCATAAGCCTGCCATACAGCGAGGTCGAATAGAAGGTCCAGGATGATTCCATCATTATGCGGGTCGAGAAGCAGCCCTTCGAACACTGGTATAGCACACTGAAATTCAGTTTAAAAATCAGCTACGAAATTGTACGTGCAATAATCTAGAACTCGCCTGCAACAAATCTTCGAAATCTCGGGCCGCAAGGCGTTTCATTGCCAAAGCATTCTTGTGGAAACGTCGGATTGTACCTCTCCCAAATGTTGGCACATGACGGTATCTGTAGCAGAGCATCATATATGAGTGATATTAGAAAACAACTAAAAAACATACCTCCAGTTCAACTCCTGCACTGCTGCACCTCCAGCAGCATGGACAATACGCATCAAGTGAGTGAAAATGGCCTTCCAGACGCCGAGTTCGAATTCATGCAGCATGTCCACTACCAGCATCAAAAAAAAATTGAATCCGAAGGTGAAAAGTCGATCAGAAAAGGCGTTCTGTACCTTGTTAATTAGTAGTAATTTGAATTTAATATGAACTACTTACACGCGTAGGGACAAGAGACTCAGAATTAAGAACCGATTTCACTCGCTTGCCGTCCACTGGCGCACCACGTCGGAAAATGAGTTTGCGCGCACGATCAATTTTGTTACAGTGAGCCTGATCATCAACACATTGGAGTGTTATGCGATCGTTCATATCGCCTTCGGTCCCCATCTCGGATACATTGGCTTTCTTGATAAGGCAGCGTGGGCATAGACATTCACCGAGAAACTTAATACCTGCAAGTAAGATCCTAGCAAGACGTCAATTTCAGTACGTGTGAAATGAGACAGAGAAAAATACTTCTCTGGGTAGTCAGCAGAATATGTAAAAAACCGAGGAAACACTCGGCGAATAATGCCGTCTCTGCAATGGATCACGATGCCATGCTCATACGCGTGCATAAAGTCTTCGTCGAGGAGGAGCTTCCATATTGCCTGCATAAGCTCCCGCTTGCAGTGTGTGTGCACCTCTGACGAAGACGCATCCTGGAAGATACCGAAATATGAATCTTGAAAATCATCTGGAATCTGATTCCATAGTAAGTAGGGTGTAACTGATTCGAGTAAGTTGAAAAAACGCACCGAAGGAATGTATGCGACATGATGACACGCGGATGCCGTAGGCTTTCCGTGGGTGTATTTAGATTCATTACCAAAAAACAGATAGAATGGCCAGAGGGAGGCGTCGCCGAAATTTGAAAGGTGCGTCGAGTCGGAATACATCATAAGCGATGCTACGACACGTTCAAGATTGTCGTCCGCATCACGGGGGAGGGAATTGACCTCAACATAGGCCTCCATCATCGCAGGCGAAGAATACACCTCAGAAAATACCTCAATACTTCATTTTTCTGAGGCTTTCCACATATGACAAAATGGTGTCATATGGAACATTGTCGCCGCGCCATCCTCGAATACTTCCGTGACGATATCGATCAATGATCGATGGCGCACGCCTTTAATCTCAAGCTCGGGAGCATCACCTTCTGACGGCCATTTCACTTTTTCTTTAGGAAGGCAGATGTAGACAGATGACTCTTTCCACCCATTCCTCATGCTAAAAGGATTGGAATGGTCCTCGAGGTACTGTGTGACCAGTTTTCTTCTCGCGAGTAGGATTGAAAATGCTGACGTCCCTTCTATTGTAAGCGTCGTCATCAAGGAAAGTGGTGAGTCACTGCAGAGCAGCGTCGGAAAGGAGGTTTGAGCTAGAATATTGCCAGCACATAAGTAGTCCAGCTGTCGGACTGCTAAATGCAGAGTACAGATTCTCGGGAGTGACGGACAATGGGAGGGGGGGGCCAGTCTGAATGCTGGACGAAGTATTATGGGGACTTTCGCCAGTCTGCAACATTGGAGAGTCGCATAGAGTATTGAGGGGCGGTACCGGTCTGCGGAAACAGAGTAGGACGAGTAGGATATACTCGGTACAATCCCATCGCATCTGGTTCTGTTTGAAAAGGAATTAAATTATTACCGTCCCGCTCTTCAGATATGACATCTTCGGGTGGAGGTACTTCAGGTACATCTTCGCCGGGAACGAAGTCAGCATATCGTTTGGGCATGCGTATAACACGCCCAGAACGATTTGAAAGCCGGGGAGCTGCGCTGGACTCAGGTAATGGTGGGGAATGTGCAGGGGAACATTGCGAGGGTCCAGGAATATCGTAATCCTGTAAAGTATGTCAGATATCAGTTTTGGAGGATTAAAAAGACAAGACATGCCTGAATATGCCAGTCTTCGGCATCCACGTCGCCCATTTCTTGGGGGAGATCTGGCAGAATCGCATCTCCATCCTCCTCTCCGCCGAAAGACTCTCGATGGTTGATTTTTCTCTTCTTGATCTTGCGATTTCTTTCAGAGTGCCGGTATGATTTGCTGATCTGTTTGCTGAATTCATGGTGAGTCTCGCATAGTGTCTCATGTGCGCTCAAGCGCCTCTGGCTGTTGAAGGCCTTCCCACACCCAAGGCAGATGAGTTCATCCATGGAGAGTAGCGAGAGCGGGGGCTTCAGATAGGAGGAAGGGCGGGACTGCTCACTTTTTATCAACATTGCGGTGTGCTGATCATTTCAAGGTGCTAGCAGACTAGGCATGAGGCGAATCACCATAGTGAGTCTCAAGTCACACTGCAAATATGAGAAGGCGTTGGAAGGTCTGCCTGCACTCAGCATGAGGTGAACGTACGACGGATCAGTGGTCACATTGATCTTGCCGTCCATAGGAAAAGGCAAGGTCATTGCCTAGCACGGCGAATCTCAAGTCACTATTATGGTGCACGCAATACGTGAAAGGTAAAGAACGCACCAGTCTGAGGCAGTTTGAGGCAGTTTGAGGCAGTTTGATTCACGTGCGTTCCCCTATGAGCGTGCTCGTGGTGGGACAAGAAATACAACTTGAATTGACAATGAGATAATTCGTGCAGAGCGTGTTGGTAACTGTTGCAAAGTGAAACGAAGGTGTAACAACGGACAAAGTGCTGCAAAGGATTGGCGATAACACAATGAGATGAAATGCGAAAATACTACGTAGGGTTTTCAATGGCTACTACATCAGCAGGTGTAATCTTAAGGTTCTCAAAAGCTGAGATCGGCGATGAAGAAACGTCTCGGTAGGCACAAGGCCAGCTGGGGGGCCAAATGGAATCTGCATCTCCAAAGAAGTGACCGTGACCGAGCTTGCATTTTTTCGAGGTAAAGTCCTTCCTGACTCCGGCGAGCTTCACTGGAGTTGCGGTGAAGAGATTGGGGTCATCTCTAAATCAAGATGAGCCAAAATAAATTAAACACCGGCAAAAAAAACATACTCAGTCTTGGAGGTTGTCTCCTTGGAGACAAGTGTCGCATCCGGGTCGTCTTTCATGCTAGACGAAGAGCTAAAAAGATAGAAAGTGAGTCTGTACACTAATGACCAAAAAAAAGTATCATACATCTTGCGAGCTTTCGAATTTGGTGTCTCCACATCGCTTTCCACATCTTCGATATACGTAAATCTGGACGCATCTTTTAAACGCAATATAAGTGTCTGTATGATTAATGTAAGTAAACCAACGCGACTCAGAATTCGAAGTGAATACTTACCACGGGTCCTGGGTGGGTCGGCGTGAACTTGATCGTATAAGTTGGCCAGTCTACGAGCAGATTTTCGACGTCCATGAAGATGTGATTACCAGCGACATCGACTTTGTCACTGCAGTCAACAGGTCCGAAAGGGAGAGCGGTACTAGGCATTAGAATATAAGGTATAAGATTAAGAGTTATCAATATAGTACGCATCGACCTAATACAGAATTCCAGCGGAGTCCAATCTAATAGGGGCCAAACAAGGACAAGCGCGTCAATATTGATAATATCCGACTGATATCACTGATTCTTATCTTTCTGTCCTACACCATGGCCCGTCGCAAACGCACTACCTCTATTTCATCTTCTGCATCTTCCGACAGTTCTACCTCATCCCAGTCAGCAGTAGCTGTCCCTCCGAAGAAGATCTCGAAGAAAGTCACCAGGCCAAAGAAAAGGCGCCGTTCGTTTGATGATGACGAGAAAGGGACGTAAGTAGATTTATCATCAGTTAGTTTTGATGTTGCGATCACTAATACCGCTTTAATACAGGAATAAAGAGCCTGAGACTGATCCTCACAAAGAATTCCTTGCTGCATCGCATTGTATAGCGCGCTGCATTGACATGTTTTGTAAGACAAAACAACTTATCACTGTAGGTCTTTCTCTGCAGCAGCGTGACGCTGCAGAGAATGGTGATGTCTCGGAAGACGAAGATATCCGGGCTAGTCGCGACAAGCGACTCTCGAAATTGTAAGTTACTTTTTAATCTTACCATCAACTGATCTTTTCTTGCTCCATAGGTCACCTAAGATCCAAGATCGATACAAGAGGAACTATGCTCGTCTACTCGAGCTTGCTCCGAGCTTGAAACCTCTACTTGGCAACCCTCGGAAAACTTCAGAACTCAGCGTTATCATCAAGAAGGTGAGTATATGCGCATATACAGTGGCTCAAAAAAGTGTCCAAATGTTTATGCATTTTCAAGTAATTGGAGAATAGCAAGCCAGAACCAAAGTATGATAAAATGGTATAGGGATATGTCTGAAATCCCTATATCATGGCTCAAATCTGAGATATATAACGTGGGAACCTGACCATATATGGGCAAGATATGGTAATGTTAAATACATGACTCATTCGGACACTTTTTTGACTTTATATTTAACCAAGACTATTCTATGATTCTGGTACTTTGTGTTACCCCCCTTGGCCTTAATAACTGCTGCAATCCTCCTAGGTATACTTTCTATCAATTTCTGACACTCCTCTTTAGCAATATTTTTCTACTCTGCTGCAACTCTTTCTCATAGTTCAAATAGCCCCTATAGAGCATCTTGATAGGCAGCAAGTAGTCTTTTGAGTAATTCCTAGAGATGTTCAATGGGATTAAGGTCTGGAGACTGTGCTGGCCATGATAGAACATTGATATCATGATCTTCAAACCATTTTATAGCTAGTTTTGAGGTGTGCTGATAATGTCTTCTTTATCAATTCCTGACTTATGCATGCTTTTAAGTAGACACTCCTCTAGAATAGAGATGTACTGCTCTGCATTCATCCTTCCTTCCACCTCAAAAAGAATCTCCACCCCATTCCACCCCATACAACCCCATACCATCATACTTTCTTCTTCAAACTTCAGTTTACCCTTAACATCTCTTTCTTCTAATGGTTCTCCTGCCTTTTTCCACACATATTCCTGGTCATCTGACCCCATTCTATTTGATTTTTGTTTCATCTGAATAAATAACCTTCTTCCAGTATTCCACAGTCCAATGTTGGTGCTTTAAATCAAAGGCCAGCCTTCTCTTCCTATGAGCTGCAGAGAGAAGAGGTTTTTTCTTGTTGGTTACAGCCTTAAGATTGGCTGCCTTGACAGTATTTCTAACAGTTTGGGTTGAGACAGGAGTGAAGATGATGGAATTGATGAACTTGGTAGCTTGGGTAGCATTTGAAGCCTTGCCAGATAGAATTTAGTGAACAATAGCTCTTTTGTTCTGTGAAGTAAGCTTGGAAGGACATCCCATTTTAGTATTTTCCTTATCTGGTATGTCATTTTTTATGACTCTGGGAATAGTAGACTTACCAAGACCAGTTTTTGAAGCAATATTCCTGATATATAAACAAAAGGTACAGAGAACCAGGATATTATCCTTTTGAGCAGAAAAGATGGGCTTCATGAGGATTATGTTGAATTTCATGATCTTGTTTTGGTTTATATATTCAAATTATATTAAAATTAAACCATATTATTATTATGACACCATTTTATTTAATAATATTATGCATGAATGGTCTGATTTTGTGATTTTAACATAAAGTCAAAAAAGTGTCCGAATGAGTCATGTACTTAAGATTACCATACCTTGCCCATATATTGTCGGATTCCCACGCTATATATCTCAGATTTAAGCCATGATATAGGGCATTCAGACATATCCCTATACCACTTTGTTATATTTTGATTCTGGCTTGCTATTACCAAATTACTTGAAAATGCATAAACATTCGGACACTTTTTTGAGCCACTGTACTTGTGCATATCATGTACTTATTTCATCCATCAGATGGATGCTACTATCTCGGCTACTCGTTCTGACGATACCTCACACCTGAAGAATCAAATTGGTCACTACGCAGCCTTCAACCTTCATTCCTCAATAATGCCACCTATATATGATGGCACTGGTTCGCGTACCCACCTGGGTAGTAACCACCCCGTTCTCGCTTGATTTCTCTGTCCGGTCAGGGAACTCAAAGAGTTTTCAAAGGACGCTGATAAGTACGCTTTTTTTTCAATTCCAACTCAAGTTAGTCTAACATGCCATACAGGGCTCAGAAAAAACTGCAGAGCGGCAAGATCAAAATGACTGCCTCTGCTCTTCCTGCCTTTCTATGGGCCGGGGATCTACCTGGGCATAGACTACGACGACGACAACATGTTCGAAAGGCATGTTCGAAGGTCATTTGCTGGAAAGAGTATGCGTTTTTTTTTCTTTTGTGCTTTACGCTGATGTTCCTTTAGACCATGCGCCACATTTTTACAAGTCCCTCGAGTGCGTATGGGGGGGAGACGCGGGCGACACGCACCTGTAACGCTGCTCTACACAACATGACCACAGTAGAAGCAGCGCATATTGCCTATGGATGCTTGCAGGTTTGATTCCCCAAGGTCTCTCTGTAGTCATGAGTCGCTCATTTTTTAAAGGTTCATTTTGGTATTAGCGCCAAGAACGCTTGGTCGGAAGTCGACGGCGATTTCAACTATCGGGACTTTTACAACAACATCGTCGACCTCATCGAAGATTCACCCGATCCAGAATGGAAAGACGAACTGCTCAAAGCTTGGAACATGTAAGTTTGTGTTATATTCTTCATGTCACGCTAACATAATTGATTCAAGGAAATTATTCAAGAGCGAAGAAGGCCGTGATGGCAACTCTATTACTAGTAGAGATAACGACATTTCCAGCACCTCTCGTGAAGGAAGAGATGACGATCTAGCACAAGTCCGTGCCCAAATGGCGGCTCGTCGTGCAGCCAAAGCAGCTCCAGCAGCTCCAGCAGCTCCTCCTTCTCCCCCACCTTCCATTTCACCACCTCCCCCTCCTCACGAGTCAACACCAGGTCGTCCTTCCGAACCAACGCCTTCTCGCAACTCAACTTCAGTGCCGCCTCCTGCTCGCAGGCCAGTTCCTACCCCTAGGCCAATTCCTATTCCCAAACGAGTTTCTCCTCGCAAGCTTCCGGCTCCATCTACACCAGCACCTGTGCCTCCTCGCGAATCAACGCCAGCTCCTCACGAACCAACTCCAGGGCCTTCTGCTCCCAGACGAGTTTCTCCTCGCAAGCTTCCAGCTCCATCTGCACCAGCACCTGCGCGTGCTGAGTCACCCGCCCCCAGTGATCTAACAGGGTCCTCGGAGTCAGACAAGGAGTCTGAACCCATCCAGGTCAAACATAAACGCAAGGCCAAGAAGGGGAGCACCAAAGTCTCCAAACCGAAGCGTGGCAAGGCTGCCCCCTCTGCAGAAGCTAAGCCATGGAGAAGTTCAAGGAAGTAGTTGACCCCTGCCTCATGCATCATCGCACGTTCTCTCATTTGCATTGCTCGCAGACCCCCCCCCCCCCCCCCCCCCCCCCATGTGTACTTTCAATTTCTCGCTGTCATTTGCTACTGCACTGCACTGTACTACTGACCTACTCATAGATCACTCGTTTTCGCACTCTGTTGTCTGCTCTCGATTACCTGCATTCGCACACATAGGCTCGGAACTGTTCACTCAATTGTACCTCACTGCTTTGTACTACCGTTAATTCAATGCATTACATTGTTATATCCGAACGCAATTGCAGTGTCTGACGAATCTGAGCGAAATTCAAATGCATCATGTACATAGCAATGTTTGATATATCGGTACACTAGCCTAATGCCAGACTATAATCATATAGCAGTCGCAATGTCAGAATCGAGTTTCCTAACATTGCCCGACATTGAGAGCTTGCGCTAGATACATATGGCAGGTATGGTGGCTCCGACATGGTAATATATGACCATGTCTGGGTTGTGTAATTTTGGTGATGTTATTCTCAGCATCCAAGGAGTTCGCGTTTGATATGCGACCGAGAGGAACGTTCAACCTGGTTGGTTACTTGCAATTATTGCGTCATGCATGCGCATAGAATAGCTCAAAGTTTGAGGCCCCAGTGGGAGCAACACGGACCTCGAACGTCTCCGACTCAGGACTGGCGCACTTGAGCAATCGCTTAACAGTGTCGTGGAACTTCTTGGACCTAGTAATCGAGATTCGACGTGAGCAAGACTGGGAGGGAGACGGCCTAGGCTTGCCTAGAACGTATCTGATGTTGACCCTGGTCCATGTGAAGTTTGAACTTGCTGTGAACACTGAACGGCATCTCTGAATCGGAGTCGGAGAAGTTACATACATACATACAACTCTCCCACCCAAACCAGACCTGAATCATGCCTCCAAAATACTTAGGTACGCCTTACGGTGCACAGTCCCACCGCCTTTGCGAGAATATGAGTACTGAGACGGGTCAGCTCAAAAGGTTGTCCATGTCCATGTGAGTCGTGCCAACTCATGACTCCAGAGCGGGACCGTGCTGCAGCAACTAGTTTCCAGCGAATCCCTTAAATCGAACCAGAAGAACATACTATGTCAGCATACTTATGTCGGCATACAATGTACGTACGCGGTGTCAAACGATATTGGAAAAACCTTGGACGTGCAAAGTGCGTCTCCTTGTGTAGTGCCGAAAGAAGAATCGGTGAAGGCCGAGACCTCACTCCACATTTGGCCTCGACTTGGCCTCGACTCACCCGCCATGATAGGCCCATACACAAAGCGACCATGGTGCCACGAAGTTGAGCGCTCCTCGGGGTTATCCAAATTCATACGAATGTTCAGTGAATCCATTACTCATGGCCCTGGGGTACCTCAAGATTGATGTTACATCTTCGACCGTGGCCTGCTTGACAATCCCTGGATCGACTCGACATGCCGTTCATGGCACGCATTGACGTTGCTGTTGAGCCAAGTGACATTCTTGACTTGGCTAGATTGTATCTCAACGACAAGGCCGTGGGGGAAACGCCGTTACGCCAAAGCGGCTATCTTGTGACCCGCACAAGAAACCCACCCAGACAACCATCTTTTCGTGCTATGACTCAAAACTATCGCCATTCGATGAACCTATTGTAGATCAACTGTCTGCCGCATGTTGGGTCATAATCAAACGAGCTGAGTTCTACAGTTGACGAAGTAAAACAGTCAACACATCGTAACCCTCGAATAAGAAAAGCCAGCTCAGTGCGTCAGATATGTGCTATGTTTCCTGTGCCTCAAAGAGCAGGTGTTCGACTCTGAGGGAGTCCGAGCAATGCAAGGCGCTGTGACTCGGGAGATTCCATTCCCATACTCCCCAAAATACACTGTAAGTCTGTAACAGAGCACACGTTCGTCACTCCTGACCGCCCATAATTCTAATTCAGCACTGCGCATCACAGGGAACAAGCGCCCTCTGGGGTACACAGCCATAAGCCGGCACCAGTGAAACTATACTGTCTCCACGTCTTGTGGGGGTTCTAATCAAGTCCCATAATTAAATGTGAGCTGGCGCTGCTAAACTATCAAGCACCAGCGTCGAGCGCGAGCACCAGAAACAAACAAAGCAGAGAGAGCGCACTGGTGAGTACCTGCTCATCACGGGTGACGGTATACGCGCCAGGGCCCAGGCTGGGTCACGAGCCTAACCTGCCATATGTGCTTTACCTCATTTACTCTGCCTCGTTGGGACACGGGTTTCTCAGTCGAAAATGCGTGATCGTGACTGGGGTCGGAGTTCGAATCACAGAGGCGGGATCACACTTTGCGCTCCAAGACTTGTCCCAGGCAGGCCCCGAATCACGGTTTTTCGCCCTCGATCACGGTTTTGGCCAGGTGGGATCACACTTTTCGTGGAGCTGATCACGGTTCTGATCACGGTTTTTGGTGGGCAGGAGAAGTCTTCTCCTCGGGGATTTCCCGGCGGGGCGGGAGCACGACCTTCCCGCTCCCGAGTCCTTCGCTCCTAGGGTAGCGACTCTCCAAGGTTTGGTACGTTCCGTCCCTTCGCAAGGAAATCGCACTCACCGTTTCCAGCCCTCCTGACTGCTATCAACATTTTGCAACTTGAACTAAATCATCCACCAGGCCCCTTCCGTCCCTTCGCGAGGATCCCCAGCAATCCGAATCGCACTCACCGTTTCAGCCTGCCTGACTGCTATCAACGTTTGCAACTAATCTTTCGCCTGACTGCTATCAATGTTTTGCAACTACTAATCATTCGCCAGGCCCCCAATTCGTGCGTCGCACTTTTTACAATTATCGTGTAAGAATGCTCATTCTTTTTTGCAGAAAATATCCGAACAATACACGTGCGTTCTTCACTAATAAACTCCTCGAGGCCTTGAGACATGGAAGCTGGCGGAAGGAGATTCATTTCACGGTACTAGACTGACATTAGATAGATTACATGGTCACTATAATAGCTGGCAGGCAGAAAACAATTTATTCAAGGAGGAACAGAACACATTAGATTGGCTCGAGTTCGAGGGGCAGAACCGTGGCTCGCCCTCTCTCACGTGTGCGACGTGTCAGTGCTAGCAGCAGTCGTTTGTGCCCGTTTCTTCTTAGGCTGAAGTTTGGAGTGGAATTGTGGGACTGACATAGAGCCGCGCTGCTCATCCAGAATTCGAACGGCTTCTGATGCATGGTTGCCGGCGTCCATCGTGGAGTTGATGTGCGTGATGAAGAACATGAATTGCGACCACTGTCGCCTCACCTAAAATCATGTTGCAGATGAGAGAACAGCAAAGGAAACAGAGGCCACTCACATTGTTGTCGTTGTGTGGTCGCCAAGTCTGACGGCGCCCTTTGCGAGTCGAGCGGTCCTTTGTTCCTCCCCACTCTTGTTCGATGAGCTGGAGGGGTGGCATTTGACCGACACCATCAATGATCGTGCCCTCGTGCCAAGCGGCCCAGAGTTGTTTGATGGTTTGGTATCCACCAAGGTTGCGAGGATGCCAGCAGGCCCAAAGGAGGGATGGCTGCTTCACCATCTCAAAGATGGAGCTCCAGCTGCAGTTTCGAGCCATGAACTGAGGGAACTGTGGTACAGACGCAGTGACGGGGTCGCAGAAGGCCTCGGCTGATGGAATGATGAGATCGCGACCCGAATGGAAGTCGGGAGGCGTTGTCGGCGAGAGAGGCAATACGTGGAAGGAGCAGCCACCATGGACGACAGTTACTGGACTCATGATGGGCTGCAGATGCGGTGCAGATGTCAAGCCTTCAGCAGCACGAGCTCCGCACCTACCAGTCTGAGGTGCCGGAGGAGGAGGGGGATGCCAGCCGGCATCTCCTTGTTCTGCTGCTGGGCAAACATCAGCACCCGCAGCAGACATGGCACCACGGCCAGCATTGGATGCAGTCACAGGCGAAAATCTGGCTCTGTCGCAGTTCTTCCATGGAGAGAGTGGCTCCGTCCGTCGAAGAAGCTGGTTGCAATGGGAAAGCACGGTGTTTATGGTGGTATCCGACTGGCGCTGCGAGTTTGCGAGAGACACAAAGGCACTTTGCGTGGCAGCCTCTGCAAACGAACTGCTGATGGAAAGGTCAGATTGTGCAGTGGCCTCGAGAGCTTCCCTGGCCCTTGGCCACTGCTGAAGGAACATCTTGGCCTTGCTGGACTGCATGACCTGCAGCCGTTTCAGAAGGGCAGAGTCCGGGAACGAGTGGTGGATTGCAGCAACGACCTTGCATGAAAAGATGAGTATTAGACTTAGAGACCACTTTTCGGTGGCCTTGCTCACCCGCCAGAAGTAGCCACGGAGGAGCTGCAGTAGCTCAAGGAAGTTGACAGTGCCGTAGTTGATGTTGGGTTCCTGTCGGAGATTCGCCAGAGCATCCTCAGCAAAAGGAAATATTTGCATCTGTAGCTCGGCTGGGACATCAGTTGTTGCCCATGGAACATTGTACTGCTCCCCGACATAGAACCCAGCCAGGGCACAGACAGCCTGTCAATAGTAGAGCAAAAGGTCGAATTCACGTTACACAGCCCACAAAGATGCGGACTTACTGATTTCGGGATCTTCGCAGCGTACGTCTCACGACGTGTGTTCCCCTCCCAGTGGCCAATGGCATCGACTTCATCGGCGTGTACCCTAAAGGCTGTCAGGCGAACTAGGTTCTCGAAGAACATGCCAAAAATCACAGACCCCATGTCCTCCATCATGCTCGGCATCGTACGGCGAGCAAGATGCAGCTTCTTCTTCGACGTGATTGTTGTCGGGCCCAGCATGGTCGTGTACATCTTCCGGAGAGCATCACCACTCGATGGCTGTCCGACGTGCTTTCCGAACATGAGTTTAACCTATGCGGAGCCCTCAGCACAGCAACTCTGATATATTGATCAGAAAAATGACCTGACCTCACGCCATGTGGCCGACCGCGACCAGTCCCAGCCATTGACCTTGCTCATCAGGCCCTCTTGATCGAATTGGTAATGAAGTGAGATTGCAAGGGCCCCGATTGGGCACTTCAGCGGGTCCTTGTGCGGGAGCACAAAATTGTAGTCAGGCTCTTGTTTCTACAGGCAGGTAAAAAAAAAAGCAAGTTGTAAATACACCAGAACTCAGCCTGTGAGATCACAGCTGCTTACGCCGGGCTTCGCGACCTTGGTCTCGTGGTAGAGTGACAGAACCCCAAAAAAGAACTGCCCACTCCCACTTCTCCTCCCGTCAGCCGTCGTATAGTCCGGAACAAAGACTTTGTATGGCTGGATGCAGGATAGCGGAAGATTGACGAGCTCGTCACCCCGGTTCAATGTGGTGCATTGCCATGTCCAACACTGATGAGCCTTGATGACAGACGGCACTGATGGAGGCCAACAGATGGGTGGTTATTGGTGCGAGCACGATGACAGAGGGACTTACATTGAGTGAGGGTCGTGAACACGGACTTCTTGACCTGCTCGAAATGTTCGGGAAATAGGTGGGAGTCCAGGATTGTGTTCTCCGTGACATCAAAGTCTTCACGCCTGGAAGTGAACACGAACGTCAGTAGAAATCCGCTAATAAATGCACAGAAACTCACTCGAGGCGGAGGCGTTGTGCTTGAACCATCAGTGCTTTGTAGAAGTCCGAGATACGTGGGGTGAATGCTGGTCGTGCCTGCTCGAGAGACATATTATCATCGACCTGGCGGCGTCGAACCCGACCAAGCATTGCCATTGTCTTCTTGAGGGAGCTCTTGATATTTCGGCCAGCAGCAAAGGGCACCAGCAGCAAAGGGCACTGATGAGCACGGTGCATATGATTGGAAAGAAAACTCACTGCAGACAGAGATCCATTTGCACGATCTTGTTCGCCACCATTTCGGGTGAGCAGTTTGCGGGTGCCGGTGTACTTCAGGTACTCGATGATGTGGTGTGCGTCGATGATCACATCCGGGACTTGTCCCGATGCAATTGCGATGGTCAACCAGCGCTAGTTAGCAGGAACATCAGATTGCAGGCCACCAAAAATGACATTATTCGAGATTTACCTTCCATATGTTGAGGACACTTTTCTCAGTTTGCTGTCCACTTTTCCGCCGCGTGCTCATGATAAATTCGTCAACCTTGCAATGACCGTCAGTTGGCATTCCAAGTTCCAGGAGAACACGCAACACTGACCCATGCTCTCGCGGTGTTGATTGCATCCATGCGCTGGCCTGGCAGCAATGCCCACAATCAGTAAAAGTTCGAGCTCACGGATCACGGATCACGATGCTTACCGCTTGCATGAACCAGCAGTTCATCGTCATCTTGACCGTCGGGAGCATTCGCACCAGCATCGTCGATGTCGTCTTCTATGCGGCTGCTTTCGCCACCGTCAAACGCATCTTGGAATGAGCGAGCGAGCTGGCTCGCATCGTGTGCAGCAAGGGTGTTGATCTCGTCAAGCCCCTGGGTGGAGACGGATGACTGGGCGGGGCCATCAGGCCCCACTGTAGATGGTGCCGGGGCTGGATTTGGAGTGCTGTGAGGGGGGAAGGGGTGATGAAGGACGAAAAAAAGAGACAACTCCACACATGCACGCACCTTTGGCATGCCTGGGCCGCGAGCCGTGCCACGAGGTCGGCCTTCCTTCCTTGTGTGCTCAGGCTCTGCTCACGGCACAACTGCTGGAGTTGCTTCACCGTCATTTTGCTGTTGACGAACATCCGTCATCAGCATCAACATGTTTAGGGTGAGGAATCCACTGACCTGGTAGTACCGTCTCCTCTGGACTCACTGCGCGATGGCATGGTGTAGGGATTAGCTATGCGAGTCATCAGTACCAGTAGATACAATGAAATTTGAAACTGAAACTTGTGTGATGAAGCTCACCTCGTTGACGGTGGGATGGCCGACTTCGCACAGGTCCGAGTGCTGGTGATGGCGTGTTGTGATTGGACAGCGCAAGTAAGGCGGGATCGATGGCATCATTGTTGCCGCGGTCAACATCCATTGCCAGTGGATGGGCCATGAAGAAAAACGTGTCGGCGTGGAGCAACGATAGCGCTGGGCTGTTGGGCGTGAGACGAAAACGACGACGACGACGGTGGTCGTTGACACGCGTACCTTTCGCTTGAGCCGCGCCAAGGGCGGGATTCCTTCCCAAAAAGGACATTTCTGGTCAATTCCTGGGGAATTAGAAAAGTCACGCTTCGACTGTGATTTTGCCTGCCAATCACGCACCTAAAAGTGTGATCAGCCGCCAAAAACTTCTCCTGGGGTTTCCAGTTCTCCATGACTTCCATTGGTGGCTGTGCCATTGATCGGGATTCGGGATGTGTCAGACTCGATCTCTCAGACGTGACCAAAGTGCGCGCTTTTTACAGTGCCGATATTTTGATGGCAGCTGAATCGCAATACGCAGCTGCAGTGCATGTTCCGCTTATAAAATCACTGGGTCTTCGTGTTCCTCCTCCTGTATGTAGCACCTCCTCTGCATCGCATCGAATACTGACGAATCTCAAAGGTACATCTACCACCCTGACATCCACCCTCTCCCTGATAGCGTCACTCCATACGTACGTACCTCCCTCCTTCCACATACCTCATTCATCCCCTAAAAACCACACAGTTCGTCTATCCATTCACCATAGAACCCCACATACTCACAGTCGAGTCTTCTCGGCGCACAACACTCGCTGCGCACACCGCACGCAGGGAATCATATCTCCGTGCTAGAGAGGATGAGCGGGAGAGGCGGAGGAGGGATGCGCTGAGGCGTGTTGCGCCGGGTTTTGATCCTGCAGCGCCGCTCGTGCCCGTTCGTGCTGAGCATGGTGAGGTTAAGAAGGATGTAATGGATGACCTTGTCGATCAGCTCGCTAGGATGGAGAATGGGTCTTGAGGCTTGGGTACGTTCTTGTCTTTCAGATACGATTCATCGATGTCAGGCAGTCTTTGGAGGCCCCTTTCCAGGTTGTCGTGCTAGTGTATCATTGTATTTCTAAATTCTAACATTCTCAATCAAAGCATCTTTCGCACCGATGAATTGCATCCGACGTTAGAAGGGGGCTGGACCCTCTAGGAGCTCCTCACTCCATACACAATAAAGTTCTACCAGAAAAATTGGGAACCCATCAGCAATTCGCGCAATGACGAGAACAATATGGAACTCGTCGACTACATCTCCCAGATTACGAAGATTCTCCCCCAATGATCTGCAGATGTTCACGCCCTAATTTACCTGCGTGCATGAAAAGATGGCATCGACTCGAAAGACGACGAGGATCGGGGATAGTACTGCTCGTTCCCTTATCTGTCTGTTCAACCTGAGCATAAGCGTAGCATTAGCATGGTAAAGGAAAGTGGGCATTCTACAGGTTGAGGAAGCGATCTTGCGACCAGTCTTTTGAGATGACGAAGAGGGGGTTGTGAGCAGAGACTCTTATCATTCCGTTGAAGACACCGTTGGAGGATTCCGATATTTTGACCATCTCCCCAACGGACGACTCATTTTACGACACCATCGCAGCTTGCTTCGACAACAAGGCGGAGGATATATGAAAACGGAATTACACATCGGACCGAGCAATAATTATGTCTGTTTGCTGCTTCAGCTCGATACGTCTGTGAATATCAGGCGTCTGAGCCGGAAAAGGGTACCAACGAGGGATGTATTAATTATCAAGACGAAGCAGGAGCTCGAGGGGCAGCTCGAGACGATTTGGCTGTAGCTCTTGGAGATCTGTCGTATTTTATACGAGTATCATGAGGTGATCGTACGGTACACCTAAAGACACATTGTAATTTATGCGGGAATATTGGGTCTGCTTGGACCACGCCTCAGACCTCGCATACATTCTCTCCTAGCATGCCGAAGTCTTGAACATTCGACAAGTCCAGTGAACCGGGTCGACAAATTATCCGGGTTGTGCGCTTGTGTTACCGTTGTATTATGTGGTCAGAAGAATCTATGAAGAACGTAAGAGATGCATATAAGATGGACTTTCTGCGTTCGGGAGTGATGCGTTGCAATAATAACTTGTAAATTCTGAAAAAAGCTTTGTTCCATGTTAGTTGCGCGATGCATGTACTGCTGAGGGTGTAGTGGGCGAGAGCGAAAGAAGGATCGAACAATACGATTAGAGTCGTCGAGTACGTACGGAGAGTTTGCAAATGGTGACCACCTTCGCAAAGAAGAGATGTCTCAAAAAGGGGCGTAGCTATTTTGACGCGGTCCTGCCGGCGGCCGCGGTCGTGACGCGGTGTCGTGCTTTCAGGGGCTACGGTGTAAACAAACCGATTTTCGAAAATCGCGGCGATTATTCAATGGGGTGATACACGTGACGTGACACGTTGATCGTGACGACTACTGCACCATGCCAGCAGGATAATGCCAGCAGGATAATGCTACCACCCTATTGCGTTTACAACGCATAAAATTTGTTCATGCCATGGGCCGAAGCACCGTCGGAGTGGCACATGCGTCTGAGCGTCTGACATAAATTAACGTCCCAGAAGGAGATATAACATGTCCAAGCACTCGCTCTACTTTTCATCCAGACTTATCTCCTTCAAGCTGACTCTGATCACTACCCCAGGTCCCCACTCTTCACTTGGCTAGTCGACCATGTTGACAATCACCAACGCTCCTTGGTTGTACTTAGGTCTTGCTGGTGTCGGAGTGTATCTGGTCAAGCAGGTATTCACCAAGAAGAATCCTGCACCATATCCCCCTGGACCGCCTGGGGCTGCCTCTCATCGGAAACCTCCGAGATATACCTCATGTCAAGCACTCGCTCACCTTTGCCGAATGGGGCAAGAAGTATGGTAACAGCCTCCCATTGTTCTAAAAACATGATTTCGATGTCTTGTGCACAGGTAGTATTACGCACGTCAATGTTCTGGGTCAGCACATGTTTGTGCTGAACTCTCTCAAGACTACGGTAGAAATGCTGGACAAGAAGAGCAACGTGTACTCTGATCGTGCTATTTTTCCTATGAGTGGCGAACTTATGGGCTATAAGCACACCTTGGGTCATGCCAGTTACGGTGAACGTTTCCGCTTGTACCGCAAGAATATCCATCGCATCATTGGCAGTCGCGCTGCCTTTTCTGTCTACGACCCAGTCGAGGAGATTGAGACCCACCGATTCCTGAAGTCCGTACTCGCGAAACCCGACCAACTGCAAGCACATATTCGACGGTATGGTTTTTGTCTTCATAGCACTGGCTTGATCTTTGAATTTTTTATAGCACCACTGGCGCGATAATCCTGCGCATCTCCTATGGTTATGAAGTAAAGGAGGTCGATGACCCCCTTGTTGTCAATGCAGAACGCGCTTTAGACCAATTCGCGCGATTCAGTATTGCTGGTGATTTCTTGGTTGACTTCTTGCCATTCTGTAAGGCCATACATTTCGACGTTTTCTCCCAATGGCCTGACTATGTTTTAGTGGCTAAGGTCCCCGAATGGTTCCCTGGTGCTGCCTTCAAGCGCATAGCCCGTGAATGTCGTGAAACACTCGAAGAGATGGCTGCTGTACCCTACAAGTTCGTCAAGGATCAGATGGTAACCAACTTTTATAGTTTTGCGACCATGCGCTATAGTTTGATTTTTCAGGCTGCTGGCATTGCTCCCAAGTCTTTTACTTTAGATATGTTGGATGGCCGTACTTTGTCTGCAGAAGATGATCACATGGCGAAGTGGTCTGCTGCATCCCTATACGCCGGCGGTGCCGATACGGTTGGCCCTTCCCTGGATTTTCGAAAATGTTTACTAACGCCTGTTTGCTCAGTCTGTTTCTGCAGTCTATTCGTTTTTCCTGGCCATGACACTTTTCCCTGAGGTACAGAAGAAGGCTCAGGCTGAAATCGATGCTGTTGTTGGTCCTGACCGTCTCCCCGCCTTCGCCGACCGGGCCTCCCTCCCCTACATTGAGGCGCTTACCAAGGAAATTCTCCGCTGGAATGTTGTCGTCCCTACCGGTATGTGTATCTCGTTCATCACAAACTTTAGTTGACCGACGGTATGTCAATGATAGTTGGCCACAGCACCAGCGAGGACGACATCCATGACGGGTACTACATCCCAAAAGGCTCCTTGGTACTCTCTAACGTTTGGTTAGTACTTCATTGCTCTGCATACGGTTTATTGAATGCTTTGAATTGCGACAGGTTCATGCTCAATGATCCGCAGACATATCCCAACCCCTCGGAATTCAAGCCTGAGCGTTTCGTCACCGAGGATGGAAAGGAACCTGAGACCGACCCTCGTACGATGTGCTTCGGCTTTGGTAGACGGTAAGGATTGAGTTGCTGTTCCATTATGAGCGAAATGCTAAGTTTCGGCTCTGCAGTATCTGCCCAGGTATGCGCAATCCACAGAGGGCGCCAACGAACAAGGCAATTTTCTGACGTTGCTTGCTTCAATTGTACAGGTCAGCTCCTCGCTGATGCGTCCATCTGGATGTCCACTGCGATGTCACTTGCCGTGTTCAATATTTCAAAAGCTGTCGAGAACGGTATAGAGATCACCCCTGAAGTTGACCCTTCATTCGGTGCTATCAGGTACGTTGTGCATCTTATCGTGCTCGCGTTGCTCTGGACATACACACTCTTAGCCACCTGAAGCCCTTCAAGTGCTCGGTTAAGCCTCGCTCTGACAAAGCTCTTGCACTCATTCAACAGGATGTTAAGCAATGTTAAACAATAGTTGTCTTGCCTCGTTCAACATCGAAGGTCAAACTCAACCGGGAAATAAAAGGTTGGTACATCAGTAAATTACTGGGCTCTGTACAGATCTGGACAGCGTGCCATATGTACAGCTTGGTCCCTACTAGCTAGTTCACTACAGTAGAACTTTCTCTATCAATCTCTGCGCAGACTGCCAGACACTCCCAGACCCGCCCAGTGAGGACCAAACAGGTCTTAAATATCACCATTTTTCTGACATTGTCTGTACAGATCTGTCCATGTTTGTGCAGGTACTCACAAACCACTCAGAAGGTGGTCTACTCGACTCAGCATCAGTAAATCACGAGGTTACTTTTCCCGCTTTTTTTGTACTTATGCAAATAATCTCAACTTTTCTCACTTATTTTCCAGACATAATAAGTTCGAGCGATAGAAAAAGTGATAAGTTCAAAAAGTTTGGCAGAAGTGAAAAAAGTAGCGAGTTCGAACAAAGTAAGGAATAAAAAAAAAGTGAGGCAGTAGTAAGTGCTATGAAGCTATTTCGAAGGCGTGATGATCGGCATATCTGTTCACGTAGAAGAGCGTGAATATATCAAGGACATGGTGAAATTTAATTGGCAGGGGGAGTGGTTCAGTACCATAGACAGGAATAAGATGGGCAGAACGAAAGATAGTGTCCACGTGGATCACCATGAAGTGTGCATGAATACCAATAGACGACAGCTTCACCATCCACATCCCCGTGTCATCGTCCGGCCCCTCACCGACTCTATTGAACCAGCGGACAACTGCACATGGGTAATATCCCCCTCTCAACCTAAAAGAAAAAAAAGTGAGCACCCGAGCAATATCCATGCCCTGCATTCCAGGAGCATGTGGGTCGGTGATCACAAACACACAGTCCTTACATGTGTGTCCACCCCTCCACTTTGGGGACACACAGAATGTACTCGCGTTTCATCCTGCCGAGTCCACTCAAGTCCTGACAGTGCAAAGAATGTTGATAGAGTTGAAAACTCGTATCCGTCCCTCATAGCAAGGGGACTCCATAAAACTGGAAGGGACTTCAGTGGGATCTTTGTCTGGATGTAACTGTTTGACAAGGAACTGTCGAACAAGATCAGCCAAGTTTGGGATGTTGAATTTGTCGGCTAGTGCAGGGACACTTTGTGCCTTCTGTTTATATTAGTACTTAGTGTACTGGAATCGTGCAAATGAGGGATGTAACTTACGAGACATTTGAGCCAGCTGCACATGTGCAAGGACTGCAGTTAGCTCATTGACATCCTCATAGTCGGCATTAACATCTGCATCAAGTATACTGGTGCTTTGGATCACATCTGGTGGCTCCAGTTCAGCTGCATTTTGTTGTGCAATTGAGGGCTTGTGGGGCTGTCTGTCTTCCACCAGTGGTTCTAGTCACAAAATTACTGATCTGATAAAGTTACAAATGAATGTCGTACCGAGTGTTGCAAGAATAGATGACAAAAATGTACCTGAGAGCATTCCACGAGTGCGGAAATCTACATGCGACGCTGCCAATTTGTCAAGGTGCTGGTTAATCAGTAGCATCTGACCCAGTGCCTCATATTGGCTGGACCGTCACCAAGGCTCCTTGATGGCCTTGATATGCTTTGACTTGGTGATTGAGGAGCACAGACCATTGGGAGCACCAAATTGTTGAATAAGGGAGACATAATGAGACATAGAGTGTTGTCGGGGAAGTGAGAAAGTCAAAACCACTTCAGTAGTCTTGAAAATCTCACGGTATTTGTGAAAATGAGTTAGTGTGTCTTGAATCTCATCCAGTGATTTCTCTGTGATTACATTGCAGCGGACAAGGTAACAGAATTTGAGAAACACACAGAATATGTGCACAACATCTATGGGGACATAACCTTCAATTGCAGGCAAGTAAACCTTAACATAGTTAGTGTTACATTACTATGATGAATAAGACATAGCGTAATAATACTTTCATAAGGGCCTTCAAATCATCCCCAGTCCATCGTTTGAAGTGGCGTCCTTGGGGAAATCTATGAAGTCCAGGAAATGAAGGAACTGCCACAATCCTATGAAAGACTAAGTTTAATTGAGGAGGATCACACAATGAGTCAATGCACCTTCAGTCAATATCATCTAGAATTACATTTGCCTGAGACTTTCCATGTGTCCGCAGAAGGTACTTTTTGACCCATTCAACTAAATGATCTTTATATGCTCCCTTGATTATTTGATGGAGAAGATCAGGTGCGAGTAGTTCGTGGGTGTCAGCATGGGGGAAATCATTGGTAAATGGCTGAATATATGAGTTAATCTAAGTACAAACGAGACAGTGCAACTATAGTACCATGAGTTCCCCAACAATGCCATACTCATTCCACAGTGTCATATGATCACACTCCTCAATGAGCGCATCGGTGTGAAGTCTTGAATGACACAGGTTGATCTCATCAAGATTTTCACAATGTGAAAGACACCTGTCACCATATAAGAATGAATACAACACAAGATCTAAGACACTTGGCACACCATCGTCGGACTATGCAGGCAAGCAATACCTGTTCTTTGTAGTCTGCAATATAGGGTCCCAATCCATAGATAATTCGACAATAGTGACCATCCCTGAAACGTGCAACTTCAAACTCAGTCATACCAGGCTTCAGGCTCTTGAGGATAAATGAAAGTGAGGAGTGAAACAGTTGCCGTCAGAAATTTCGGAAGTCTGCTGTATCAGCATGCTGTTTGGTTGCTTTGTGCAATGTGAGGACAAGAAAACATGAGATAGGTGACCACTTACTTTTAGGCATTGCAAGAAATCCTATGACAGCAACAGCATTACGGTGAGCACAGCGCACATTATTTTGAACATTTCTGATAGATGCATAGAGAGGATAGTAGTCGTTTTGCCCTGGTTGCAACTGAGACAGTAGTTTTGTCGCTTCTGAGAATGATGGGTACAAACGTTGAACCATGGGGATCAGTATCATTAGCTATCATGTCCTGTAGACATCCTTGTCAAGCCAAAAAGAATAAATATAAAGAAAGATGTACCGCTTGAGACCACGCCCAATCTCCGGACATAAAATCCTGCCATCGGCGCTCATTGTTATCTGTTGCAAACTCACAGTATGGCTTGAGATCGATTTCGATAGCATAGTCTGGGTTAGCAAGCATGTTCCAGACAACATCGCGGGGATCATGAAACCAAACGTCATGGCTATCTGCCATCCAGGGTGTGGCGCCTTCATCTGGGATTGTGCCTGTATATTTGACGGAAAATGATTGCCATTTAACATTGCCAATGGGGGTATTGTCAATTGTCTTGTAGATGCCCTGGTGGTCTGAAAAGAGAGTTGTTTTGCTACCGGCTTGGATCAAGGAAGCGGCCCAAATGTTCAGCAGGTGGTCAATTGAATGTGCTGGGGTTTTATTTTGCGTAAACAAGTAATGGCAGTAAGCTCGAACTCAACCCTGGCTCCTGTATGGAGTCCAGTCGTCTGGTGCCTTGTCTGAGAGCAGAGGTGGTGGTGTTTCCTGGTGGAAGGAAGTTGCCTCGAGCATCACAAGGGCAAGATTCGTGAGTCACAAATAGTAAATTAGCTGCTAGAATTTGAAAGCCAGACTGAAAAACATACCAGTCAAGAAGGGGTGATGATTTTCGATACGACCTGGTCACCAGCGCCAAAGAATGAGCTGTAGGTTGCATAGGATCATTGTCGTCTCCAAAGTCCATGACATCAGCAGAGTTCGAGGCATCGCCAAAATCAACACGGTCATCAATATCAGGGGGCATGCAGAGCATGAGTGCAGCAGATTGCTGTGTGCTGAGTAATGGGGTGCATGGCATTTGTATGCTGTGTATACCCCAATCAATTCTTGAACCAGTGGGGTTACACCCTGGCTTGGTGCAAGGATAGTAACAGTGACCCACTGGACATGATGCAGTTCTAGGTATTAGAATAGTCAGTACCATCATCTCTGGCAATAGTATGCTGCCGGCTTACCGAAGCTCGTGTTGGCAGTATTTTGAGGCGGTCAGATGGTTGATACTGGCTCTAGTCGTTATTTTTGATCGTCCAGAGGAAACTGTTCTGGCAAGGTTAGTGATATCATTGAATAATGGCAAGAAATACGCACAGAGAGTGCAGGCGGACTTGGAAAATGGCGAGGATTGGCGTTGAGATACTAAGGGTTGTTCATGTGAGTTTAGGAAATTTTGAAAGTTTACATTTGACTCTTACCATTTATTGGATTGTGTCCTCTGCATTCTCCACCCTGCCGTGCCTGTCTTTCATATCCGCTATGGCAACTCCCATATCTCCTCGCCATACACGCACCAAAAACGCAACGCAACACCCTGGTCAAGTTCTTCTCGAGGGTCAAAGGAAACGACGTACCAATGCACAGATCGAAGAAGATAAGAGGCGTGCCAGAGAAAAGCAGGCTGTCCA